>BSBK01005098.1:542500-1115000 GCA_027943335.1 Chamaecyparis obtusa | reverse complement strand
TGAAGTACTCCCTATAATGATCAAGTCATCAACATAAAGTACTAGTATCAAGTGTGAGTCATCTTGCCGAAGAATGTAGACATTCAAATCTGAATGACACCTAGTGAATCCTGCTGAGAGAAGGAAGGAATCCATCTTGGCATACCAAGCCCTAGGAGCCTGTTTGAGGCCATAGATAGACTTCCTTAACTTGCAAACCATAGTAGTATCCTGGATAAATCCCTGTGGCTGCTCCATATAAATCTCCTCATGAAGATCCCCATGTAGAAATGCACTCTTGACATCCATCTGATGTACAACCCATCCATGAGCTGCAGCAATAGCAAGTGTCAAACGAATGGAGTTCATCTTGGCTACAGGTGCAAAGGTCTCAGTGTAGTCAATACCAGGAACTTGAGAGAAACCTTTTGCAACAAGTCTTGCCTTATACTTATCTACAGTCCCATCCGCTGCAAACTTGGTCCGATAGATCCACTTACATCGAACCACTTTTCTTCCCTTAGGAAGAGGAACTAAGTCCCAAGTGTTATTTCTCATCAAAGAGCTATACTCTTCCTCCATAGCTTTGTCCCACTCAGGAACCCCTGAAGCTTCCTTGAATGATTGTGGATCGGAAGCAATTGCAATATAAGCAAGTGGAAATGAGTTGTGTTGTGACCTTGTCCTCCTAGTGTCTGAAGGATTCCCCACAAGTGAACCTACTGAATCAAGTGTTTGTTGTGCCCAACGAGGTCTAGTGGAGGAAGAAGATGATGAAGGAATGTCCTCAACTATGTCTTGACTCTGCGAAGGTGGAAGCCTGTGAATCGGGGTTGAGGGATTTTCATCTTCCAAGTCACTATCATCACTATCATTATCCAAAATGGAGGAAGTAGGAGTTGAAGAATCCAAGCTAGGACAATTTTCTTCAAAGTGAACACTCCTCTCAAAGAATATCTCATGTGTCTCAAGATCCATAAGCTTGTATGCCTTAAGAGTCTTGGGATAACCAACAAATATGCAAGGCTTGCTTTGTGGTTCCAATGCCTTACATTTTTGTGGAGGTATGCATGCCCAAGCTGGACAACCAAAGACTCTGAAGTGTTTCACAACTGGTTTTCTTCCACACCAAGCTTCAAAAGGAGTAACTCCATCTAAAGCTTTATGAGGAGTTCTATTTTGTATGTGAGTGGCACAACATATAGCTTCAGCCCAAAAGGCTTGATCAAGAGACTTGGCATGAATCATACAAGTGGCCATCTCCTTAAGGGTCCTATTCTTCCTTTCTGCAACACCATTCTGCTGTGGAGTGTAGGCAACTGAATTTTGAAGATCAATACCCTCAAGTGTGCAAAAGTCTATAAGCCTTGAGTTCACATATTCCCTTCCATTGTCTGTTCGAAGAATCTTGATGGATTTACTTGATTGCTTCTCAACATGAGCCTTGAAGGTGAGAAATTTATCAAACACTTCACTCTTGTGACCAAGAAAGTAGACCCAAGTGTAGCATGAAAAGTCATCAATGAAGGTGAGTACATAACGAGCCTTGCCAAATGATGGCACTGGAAATGGGCCCATTACATCACTATGAACCAACTCAAGAACAAATGTTGCTCTCCAAGACTTCCCCTTATCAAACTTCTCTTCGGGATGTTTTCCCATTTCACAACATAAACATACACCCTCTGAATACTTGATTTGAGGTAGACCTTTGACCATATCCTTGCTGCTAAGCTGTTGAAGATATCTATAGTTGAGATGTCCAAATCTTTCATGCCAAAGTTTACTTTGTGAATTTGAGTGTGTCAACAAGGCATGTGAAGGAGTCTTAGGTACAAAATTAGAAAATGAGTAAAGCCTTGTGTCATGATTCGCTTTGCCTATTGCCACCATAGAATCATCCTTAAGATTTTTTACTACAACTGAATCAGGTAGGAATTCAAATTTCTTTCCACCTCCATAGTGAGTGATTTGGTAAATTGAAAGGAGGTTTGTGCTAAGGTTTGGAACATAGAGAACATCTTTGAAAGCTCCATTTTCCATTGCAACTTCCCCTTTTCCTTCAACGTCCACTTGAGTATCATCTCCTACATAGATGTGAGGTACCATAGATGGTTTCAAGGAAGAAAATTGTTCCCTTGTGGCACCTGAATCAAAGATCCATTCCTTTGAATTAGTTGTACTTGCTACAAATGCTTTCTCTTTACCCTTTGATGTGGAAGGTGATGAATCCTTTCCCTTGTAGGCATTTGGCAAATCAATGTGATGCTTTTTGAGTATGTTTGTCAACTCATCAATTTGTTTCTTGTGGCATTGATGCTCATCATGATTTGGCTTCTTGCAATATGCACAAATTCTCTTCTCCTTCTTAGAACTATCCCCCTTGTTTTTGTTGTTGTTGTTGGGAGAAGACTTTCCTTGTTGTGAGGAGGAAGATTGTTGAGTGTCTGATTGTGATTTGGCCTTCCACTTCTTTTGCTTCTTGTTGGAACCTTTACCATCTTGATTCCCTTGATTCCCATTATTAGCCACCAATGCCTTAGACTTTGAAGACTTGAGAATCCCCATACTCACCAATTTTGTTTGTTCTAAGATCAACATTTCTGAAAATGACTCAAATGAAGGCTTAGTGAAGGCACTACCCATGGTTAACTTGTGAGTATTGTAACTTGAAACAAAAGCTGCATATTCAGGAGGAAGATGATTCAACAAGTGACTAACCAACTTCGCATCCTTGATGGGATTACCACAATCATCAAGTTGTGCTCTATAGTCATTGAATTTGGTGAGATAATCTTGAATTGTGTCAAAGTTCCTGGGATCTAATTTGAGGAGATCAGTCTCAATTTTGAATCCCATTTCCTCATCCACTTTACCAAACAATTCTTCAAGTTTTTCCCATGCTTCTTTAGCATCATTTATGTTTTTGATGTGATACATGACTGCTTGAGACATATTCTCTCTTAAGACTCCTAAAGCTTGATAATTTCTTCATGACCATTTATCTATTGCAGTAGTATCATCAGCAGCGGGTTTTTTAATTGTACCATCCACATAAGGATTTAAACCTTGAACCATTAACTTGCTCCATACATTATCTTTCCATGTAGCATAGTTATGTGGAGTTAATTTTGCAATTGAACCCATGATGCAGAAATAAAAAGAGCACAAAAAGAAGGACACCAACACACAAGACACCCCCCCAATTCACTCAATCAAAGAACCCCCCCAAAAAATGATGATTTTGGCACTTTATAACTAGTGCATGTACAATTGCCACTTGACAAAGTTGATCAAAGTGGACTTCTGATTTTGATGTATACAACTGAAAATATGAAGCTACAGCAGACTCAAGAAGATAGGACAGCAGATCACTTAAGGATCTGATCAATTACAAGTGTTACAATAGGCCAAAATAGACCACTTTTTGAAAGGACTATGTCTACCCAAAATTTCTCCAAACTGATACCAAATCTGGAAAGTAGACAAAAAATTATGCACTTTCAAAAAAAATTGCACCTGAAAATGTGTCCGTATGAGCCCGTACAAAGCCTCTGAAGTTGCAAAAATAGGGATCAGACAGGTATAGTCACCAAAAACTGCAATTTCTGCAAAATCCATGATCCAAAACTAGAAAAGAATAGCACCACTGAAAAGTTTAGGAAATTTTAGCCAAAATCAAAAAAAATTGCACTTAATTTGAACTCCGTATGACAGAGTTATGGCCTTCCAAAGTCAGACTGCCAAATCCAAACTGCAAATGGTGAGGGCTGGAAATTTTGAAGCTTGCTGACATCACCAGAGTACTGTGTTAAATTTGACATTCAAATGACCGTCGTCACAGTGCATAAATGCCCAATTTTGACGGTCAAATGGCCGTCAAACTTAAGCTAATGAAATGCTGATGCGATCCTGAGGTTAAAATTGACGTCTTGGGGACCGTCACAAAAAAGGAAAAAATGTACCCGATGACCTCCAAATGAGCGTCAATTTTAATACCATGGAATACTGTGAAAATTGCAAAAAAAATTTAAAATACTCATTTTCTCGAGGCCACGTGTCGGCTTGCGATTGGTGGGATGTGGCAAAGGTGTGTCCGCGTGCCTGGTGGTGATTGGCCCGTGTGGGTGTGGCACCGTGCGGAGAAGCCACCGATGGAAGAGCCCGCATTGGGTGTGGGGGTTTGATCGACGCAGCAGGAGGAGCCCACGAGTGGAGACGCTGTGGTTGCCACGAAACCCACGTAGCAGAGACACCTGCATGAGCGGGGATTGGAACCCGCTGTGGAGGCTGAAATGGAGGGTGGAGTGGGCGTGGGGGTTTGGAGCACCCCGTGAGCGGTGGCGTGACTGGGGGTTGCAGTGCCGCTGAGGCCCGCGGTGGAGAGGAGCCCCGGGGTGGGCGAGATCGGAGCGTGGGAGGTGCTTCACGGATGCCGAGAGTGGTAGTGCTTGCAGAGTTGGAGAGAAGCAGGGGCCGGTGTGGTGTTGTACTGTGCGGTTTTAGTCCCACATGGTATGTGCAATGGGCTTTTCAGCCCTTTATAACTAAAGGCACCCGCTATTAATTCAAACAAGCAAGCCTGGCTTTATGTTTGGTTTTCCTGCGGGCATGTGCTGCCTTAATTCCGCTTGTTGGGATCTCTGTTGCTTTGCATTGGCACGGCTCATCCTTACAGTAAATCTGATATAAAATGCAATACACAGGCCTGGTAGGCCAAAATTTTTGCCACAAATCCGAAAACCAAATAATACCCAAAAAATTGCCCAATTCTGAAAATAGACAATATTACAGATATGAAAATTAATAATTATTGCAGATCTGAAACAATAGATGCAGATTGCAATGACGGAAATAAAATTAAATTTTCAGACCTAAAATATAGAACTGGAAAATAATTACCCACTTTTGCAGATCAGGCTTTAGAGGTCCGATTTGCAAAAAAATTTTGCCTCAGATTTGACTTTTGCCTAATATAGGAAAATTTATAGTCAAAATTTATGGAAACAGCCACCCGGATGCAATGGTGAGGTCCGATCTTGCTCAAAACATTCCCACAAAATGCTGATCCCAAATTTGGTTTGTGGCCCTCCAAAAGTTGAAGCAATGAATCGCTCTCCAATGGCTATCCAATGAAGACTCCTTTGGCTCTGATACCATGTAAGAATTTGCTTAAGGCAAAGAATACAAGCCAAGATCTAGAAGCTCAAGAGATAGCACAAATAAGAGAGACAAGATAATATGATCAAATGAAGAATTCAATAATGATCAAATGATGGGTAATAGAATGAATACATACAATGTAAAAATGCCTCAATATAAAGGCAATGCATGATAACTAGAAGATATGTAAGTGATAAGCTATCAACTGGACATGGTGGAATCACATGTCCACCAAAGGTGGATCATCCTCCAATATGCAATAAAGTATGTGCATTGGATTAGGATGATAATGTGATAAGAGCACTAAAGGTGGATCTCACACACAAAGAGGTATGAGAAGACAACTATGACCACCTAAAGTGGAGATTCTCCTAACCATGTGCTAAAATGAAATGCAAACTCCTAGGTGTCTCAAGGACAAACTACTATGCAATGCATTATCCTAAGTAAACTTAAGTAAAGTGTAATTAGTAAATACTTAATTACACCAACAAATTGTAAAACCATTTTTTTCCATTAGTAGAGGGGCTATGTCTGACTCTCAGTTGACCTGATTGATGGAAATTTGAACATTAAAGTCAAAATAATTTTGGTAAAAGGTGCCAAGTTTGATTCCTAGAAAGTCTAATGCCATTTAGTCATTGTTATGAAAATGTTCTTCTTTGAATTGTAAGCATCTTTTTTAGTCTATTGAAAATTTACAATGCAAAAAATACCATATTATTTCTATAGTCATTCCACAATTTATTTACAAGGTAAATCAAGATTAGTTTGCATTTTAGGTTGTAGATCTGAGACCAAATGCATGATAAAAATTCATTTATCAATCCTTGTAACAAATTTGCAACTTCACAAAAATATACAAATCAATAAACAGTGCCATTAACTACTAATTTAGGATTGTTCATATTCCTAAATACTCTTTTCTTCTCTATTATGCTTTATTATTATTTTTGCATTGTTAATACATGAGAAGAGATGCTACATATCAGTAATCTATTTTAGTATGTTCTATGTGACCATCGTGTTGCTATACTTAAAGTACATAAAACAAAAAGCTAAATAAGTCTACATCAATGCATGTTATCTATTGTTTTGCACTTGGTGCCTTCAAAACCCAAGTGAGGAGAAGAAACAAAAAAAAACTAATAAATATATTTTTACGTGTGGTAGGTGATGGTTTTATTGGTTAGATTAATTATATATTTATTAGAATTTATTGTTATTATTATATATTATAAAAAAATTTATATTCAATTCCTCATCTTCATATGAGTCTTACAAGATGAGAAATCTTAAGAGTTCAATCTTTGTTTCAAACTTTCTCAAACATTTTCTCTTTTTAGTGTAACCAAAACAGAATCTTTAATTTCTCCTTTGAACACCCTCCCAAATTCTCCAATTCCAATATTCGTCAAAGTTGTTGGTAACAAGTTTGATATCTACAAAAGTAAATTTCCTACCTCTTCTAACATTAACTCTCTATGACTCCTAATAAATAAAGTTAAGATCAATTACATTTAAACTTTTTAAGTGATTTTAAAGGACTTTTTTTTATAGTTAATCATGTAATTAAAAAATGATTTGTAATTTTCAAACATTGCACATTGTAATTTGTTTAAGCCTATTATATTATAATGTCCACATTGATCAAAATAATGTGATCATAATGAAAGACTTATTTACAATTATTATTGATGCATTATTTCAATGGATTAGTGAGAGAATTAAATAAAAGTCTTTGATAATACTATCTCGTGTGTCATATAAAAGGTGGGTGACCTCTCGAGAAGTCTTGGTGCTTCACCTCTGCAAGCATCACCTAGATGCATGAGTGCTAAGTGTTCCATTCATTCACATAAGAAATGGGTTCTTATGAACCACTACTCATGAAACATGGATCAATGAGTTTGACTTAAAAACTACACAGTTGAAACCTAATAGAAATATCATGATCTCTATATATTTACAATTAAACATTAAATGGAAGCTAACCGTACCATTACTATTGATGAACAAGAACATATACATTAAAATATAACATAACCAATATAAATATAAAATTTTATAATATAATAATATTTTAAAATATATTTAATAATTTATATTGTATTAAGTTAAATATGATTTATATTATAAATAGATATAAAGTTTTCGCCGCCCTACCCCATCTGGTGAACTTTCGGAGAAAGCATATTTCATAAAGTTTTGAGGATTTCATGGACCTTTCTTAATACATGACACACAAATGTCCAGAAACATTCATGTGAATGTTGCAGCGACTTTAACGAGATCTTTAGATAACAGAATGCAAAAAGTGAGGCCACGAGAATTTCTTGTAAATATCTTTACCAAACTGGCTACGCTCTGGAAATGAGATTTAACTTTGATAAAGAGTCTGCAATCCAATTTATCTTGACAAGGCCTTGATTTACCAAATTAATTTTTCGATACTTGTAAATACTTAACTGCCTTTGAAGATTTTATGCTTATGTTTCCCTGATAGAATTCCTCACTAAGTTTCAATGAACTTAGAAATTAGCTCCGGATCAAGATCATGATCAGAATATTGTATTAGTTCATTATTTCATTATATAAATATTTTTTTATTTTATGATTTATCATCAGAATGATTCATCAAGATAAGCTGACTAGAGAAAATTATCTATATAAATCTTGAGGTATGATCCAGAACGTATTAATTCTAAAAAACTAATTTATCATTAACTATAGAAATTCCATACATTTAAGAAGATTGTATGCTTATATTTTCCTGATCTTAAAGTCTTTTAATAGAAATTAGATCATGAATTGACTTAGAAAATCATTTTCGAACAATCGACCCAATACTACCACAATTTAATTTGTGGTAATCTATCCTACTTGAGACGCCAAATTTCATGTAGTTTAAGTTGACAAATTCAGTCTTCTAGACATTGGTCTGCAGTGTAACAGTTGCTGCTTTTCTTTGTAACAGTTGCTGCTTTTCTTTGTAATAGCAAGATCTTGTGTTCATTTCTGAAATAAGAGTTTAAATAAACTTAATATAAAAAAAAATTCAATCTTCTTAATTGCACGTAAATATAAAATGAAATCTGTATTCTGAAGAAGAAAAATAGGATTTTTATTAAGAAAAATAACAGTGTGCATGACTGGGCTGAACTCTGAATGAAAATACATCATTCAAGAGCAAACATTAGGACAATTACTAAAGCACAGAAACAAAATGAATAAACTTATTACACTGGAGGAGAATGACTGACATTCAACTTATTCCATGCAGAAGAAACAAACCATTACAACAGCAACAGCAGTAGTAAAGACAACAATTAAAGCAGGAAACTAAACTATTTGTTAAATCAGCCAGCCAAGCAGGTGAATTGAAATCTACTCCCCTCTGGCAAAGTGCTCAACAGGGAAAGTCCTTGAGAGGCCAGCAATGCTTTTGAAGTGAATCTTAGGGGGAGTATTATCATCCACATAGATCTCATTCACAGGGACCCACACCAGCATGTCCTTGGCCTTGACACCCTTGATATTCTTCATCTTTTTCTTCTCCATCTTGCATGATATATCTGTTGAATACTGAACATTCTTATCAGCCTTCTTGAAGTGGTGTTTCATCTCAGCCTTCTGTTTTATCCAAACATCACCAGTGTCCTCATTGATCCCTGCTTCATAAACATTCTCCAATGGCAGAATCCCACCAGGAAGATCATAGGCCTCTATCACTTCAATGGCCTTGTTCAGAGCACCTTCTCCTAGAACACAAGTTGTATTGTTCTCCTTCTTCACCTCAACATCATCAAGGTTAATATGGGCCAGAGACATTGTTAAGATGTCTAGAACTCTGATCTTAGATGTTTAGAACTCTTATCAAGATCAAATATGGACAAAAGAGAGCTAAAGAAGCCTGCTTTGGAATGATGAAGTTGCAAAGAAACAGATGGGTATTTATAGTGTGTAGATGGGTACTTCCTTGCATTTCCTATAATGAAAATTTATTGTATTTTATAATCAAATTTGATGAGTTGATGATCAGATTTATGACAATAGTGTATGGCATTTAATGAGTTTGAGGATCAGATTTATGATGGTATTATATCACATTTAATGAGTCTGGGATCAGATTTTAATGGCTTGACATGTGGTCTGCTTGCAATCGGTGGATAAGATTTGGCTAGGTAGGTAACGTTTGGTGGAATGAAAGAGGGGTATTAAATGTGTGATGCAAATATATTTGTGGGGTTGATATATCTATTTATTGTAGATTGCTAAGTTTAGCAAAGATTTGACTTGAGATTGTCATGCATTTGTGCTCTTAAAGACTCTACCAAAACGACCGGATAGAGTAAATGGGTCTATGGCAGACTTGGTTATTGTTGGGTATAATCAATTTTATTGACATGATAGAATCAATGTCGATTTAATATACTTGTATAATTGATTCTTGTGAGGATAATGTGTAATATGAGATGTTTTTTCTTATACACATTAAAATCCAAAGATTGTGTTTCCTGATATGGTAAAACCGCATTCTCTTTAAAACCTCTTTTTATTCCTTCTTGGGGTTTGAATTTGTATTACATGTTGAATTCATGCTCAGAAATAGAATTGAGGAATCCTAATTATGCACCTCAATCACGTCAGGTTGAGAGATTTCATTTAAGCAGATTTCATTTAAGCACCTTATAATGAGAGAAGAGATTAAGTTCATATTTCAATTAGTATGGGAAAAAGGTTGTTATTATGTTTTTACGTCTAATTATAATAAAATAATAATTGAAAATTTATATTTATTTTAAAAATATATATATAATTATAAAATATTTTTAAGTAAACAAATTAGTTTCAAATGATCATACATAAAAACTAACATGTATCTGAAAATAAAAAACTAAAATTATAAAAAGAATTCAATAAAAATCTTCAAATAAAAAATAGAATAATCAATAGAAATAAAATAAAATAATTCTTAAATAAATAAAATAAATTCAAATTAAGCTATAAAAGATTCACTTTATTAAATGATTGATAGTTATAAATATTTGTAGTCTTATAGTTAAGTAGCACACATTTAATTATTTATTTTAAAAATTTATTACATGTAGTATTTGAGTCTACAAGCTATTTTATAACCATTTTAGATGTTGTAGCTTTTCAAATATATTACTTTTAAAATTTTAAAAAATTTACAAAGTTGAATTTTTGCTTTAGACACATTGTTAGAATGAAGAAATTTTTATTTTCTATAGTATAAGTTTTGCTAAGTATAGCATCACTTTGATTGCTTTTAAAAATTTGATATGATCATTTATTATTGAAATTCACTATTTTACAAATAGAATGTATTATGTTGAGTGTTTATCTTATCACATGAATTGACCTACATACTCATTAAAGATTTGCTTTGTTTCTTTGTACTTCAATAACTAAGTACAAAAATCCTTCAAATGTATGTTTTGGATTTAACATTATAATGGGCATTCATATATAGAGGCTTTTGGATATATAAAGATTCTTGTTTAAGAATTTTTCATTAGAGCCTAGTCTAGGTTTTTTAAAATAATCATACAACTATATCACACTAGCTAGAAATTTGTGACATATCTCCATAAATATGGTTTCTTCTTTCCACAAGCCTTGCAACACCCTTAAGAAAGTATTGAGAATCAAAGAGGTAAGCTATTTACAACCCATTTAGCCAAGCGCATTTATTGTTTTAGAGTCATTATATGCTTTATTTAACTAGATATATCTTAACTTATATAATTTGTGATATCAACCATTTGATAGTCTTCTCAAGAGTAAAACCTAAGAAACTAGATAAATATATAAAGTTATATATTTTATTTTATATGTGTCTTTCCAATTATATCATTGCAATTTCATTATCTTCAATATGAAATAATGTAAGGGAGTTGAAGTAGTGTTAAGAGAAAAAAAAAAAAAGTTATAAGAAAAAAAATCTCAACAAGAACAAGTAGGAATTTCATAAAAAAGGTGTATCCATTTAGGTTCATGATCTTGAAACCAAATTTATACATATGTGAAACAAGTGCACATTTGGGTTTTTCAAATGAGTAACCATTTTTTTAAAAAATGGGTAGTCATTTCATTTTGAAATGGGTACCAATAATTTTAGAATTAAATCATATTTTCTCATTTTTAGTTTGGGTACATGTTTTGGAGTGGGTGTGCATTTCATAAATTTTGAAATTTGAAACCCATATCTTTGTCTTTGTTTTAGAATTGGAAACCCAACCCTTGGTCTTGGACATACAAATAAAATGTCATGATTATATCAAGGAAGATATAATTTTTGAAATTGTACTATAGTAAATTGCATACATTTACAATTCTGCACTCGTTTTGGACCCACTTTGGTTGTTATGTATGGTTCATTTCTAATTGTACTTAGTTTTGGACCTATTTCTAGAAGCTCAATACAATCCACTACTCAATGACCTTTATTCTAGCCTAGATTGAAAGTACTAGGGTGCTTAATGCCTTATCATCCTAGATTAGGGTACCCAACACCTTGTCTAAGCACTTTGGCTCCAAATTTAAAATTATAATTATCAGCTTTGCAAGTAGAAAGATAATACTCCCTAACATCGACATTCCTTGAAAATTGAACCCAAAAAGTTGTAAGTTTCTTATAAATACAAATCCCTCTCTCATTTGAACTAGAATAGTGACCAAGTCCAACAAGTATCATTCCTATAAGCACAAATTTCGCAATTGAGCTTATGGTTGCAATCAAGGAGTCAAGCATTTAGTTTTACATTATTATTTCAACAATCATGATCAATTTTTATGTATTCCTCTATGATGAAGGTATGGATTAACAACAATCAAGAAGCTGTTAGATAACTGAGAGGGGGGTGAATTAGTTAAACCAGTTATCCTATAGTCCCAAACTCTCATATGTACTTTTTCAAATTTCTTCAACAAAATAATCAACTCGGTAAGATATTAAAATTAACTTTCTATTCATTTTTCGATTGCCAGTAATTTCTAAAACTGTGTTTACCGATTAATCAAATATGAAATATGTAAAGTATGATAGCAATCTAATCATAACAAATAATGTACATAACACAAAGATTTAACATGGAAACCCTGCTAAGGGAAAAACCAACTGGGGACCGGTAACCCAAAATATTTCACTCTTCTGAAGTGAGCTCGGTTAGGAGCCAACCCTGTTAAAGGTTACAAAACACACTGTAAGGTGTGACCTTGTTAAAGGATTTATCACTAACAGTTCTCCCTTGACCAACATTCACTATGTAGTCAACAAGAAAATAATTAACATTCCTTGAATGTCATTGAAATACAAAAGACTATTAAGTCCACTTGATTAAGAGATTTAGCTGTAACAATGATTAAACTAATACAACTCAATTTGCAAGTATTTAGATCTATGCTAAGCTCAATATAACTCTTCTGAGCAATAATCAATTCACTCCATTATATCCTCCAACTTACTTCACTCTATGTATAATTCTCTGATGCTCGGTAATACCTATAGTCTAGCTTAGATCTGTCTACAACCAATTTGATCAGTGATGCATGAAAAATGTCTTCACATGAATTCTCCTGCAATCTCAATTCATCCAACAAATTCAACAATGAATCTCTTGTCTCTTAAATAGATGTGTAAACTATTTTCATCTCATCCATTAGATTTTGCCTCTTAATCTCCATCGTTCATTTTGCCACTTCAAGCTTCCTCGATAGTTGTATCAATAACACAACTTCAATCTCTTCCCTTCGATTATCTCTAAATTTTGTCAATTGTTGATCTTCATAACAAACTCTATCTCTTACCTTGAAATCATAAGCATCTGCCAGCTCATCAATTTCAGTTGGCTGTTATAAACATTTAATATTTTTATCCTACTCGGTTAATACAGAATGCGTCAGTGATAACTAACTCATTTATTAACGTCACTCGGTATACACAAGACTGACTCGGTGTATACAAAAATCTTCAATTACCGACCATATTAACTTGTTCAATTCTGATCTCTTCTTCATAATAGAATAATGTAACATGCTCAAGTCAACAACATAATGTCATAGACTCATCAATAAGTTACCCAATGTATACCTTATCCATATCTGTCATATTTATCTTGTCCTTATGTAGATATCTCATTTCTTCACCATTTCTTCCTTTTATAGATGTTCAGATGTTTGTAACTATCATGATAAGTATAGTCAAAACTAGTTGACATCAATGACAACATATTTACTGATTTAATCATCTTATGTATATTACTTTAATAGCTCGGTGACCTCCTCAATCTTCATCAAGATATTCAATCAATTGTAGGTTAACAATCTCTCCCTTTGGCATTGATGGCAACACAATATGAAATATGCCATAGAATACCAAATATATGTTCTACAACTATATAGATAAATATTGTAGCTTGGTAAGCTCTCCCTAGCTTGATATTTAATATGTTTAATCACTACAACAACATTTCATGCAGACTCTCCCTGTGGATTTGATCTTCTTCAATTTACTTGTCAACAGATATCTCTCTCCCTGTATTCTTGAAATTCTTCTCTCCCAAATGATATTTCATAGAAGTCTCTCTCCCTTTGACAATAATGCCAAAATAAAATATTCAAACAGCTCTTCAATAGCTAAATAGTATTTCTATTATTCGGTCTAGATCAAGTACCTTCATACATACTGATATACACTTCTTTGTTCTGGCTTCTACAATCTTCACATCCTTCACAACCTTAGAAATCCTAAAGGGTGAGCTACATCTTGGAAACTGCAATTGAAGCAATTGTTGTATTGTCATTGATGTCAAACCATAATTGGTAAGACTATTGCTATCTAAGAAAGTACTATATCTATTTGATTTTTGAGAAGGGGATAGGCAAGGTTGGTAACAATAGCACCTAAGGAAAGGTTGAGTTATCTTGATACTTCAATGAGTACTTGATTATGTGGCACAATGATAAGAGAATGTATTGTTTATCTAAGTAAGAATGAAGACTAAACTAGTAGGCTTAACCAAGCAAAAGTGAAGAAATCTAGTTTAAGCCAAGTGATGTTAGTGTCGACCAAGCTAGTATATGCCGAGTAAAATCAGTGTTGACCGAACATCAACTAATTGTCAAGGAAATAGTTTTTGTGGTCACCGAGCTTTCTAATGAAGACCGAGGAGTTGAACACTGTATTGATCGAGCGTCAGTAATTTATATTTGAGGAAGAATTCAGATTTCCAGCTGACATAATTGAATTCTTGGATTATGTAAAACATGTTGACTTTATTTATTGATTGTATGGAAGCATTTAATGCACTGTAAATCATTTTATTGTAAATCTATTAAGATATTTATGATATTTCTAGAAGGATAGATGAAGAACATAAAGTTGGAAGGATTCGATGAATTTGACCTAACCCTAAGATCTACAAAGGAGATTAAGCGGCAAAAGATGTATTGACCTAATTAAGGAAGTATTAAGGAAACCTAAGCATGAGGTTGAGAGTGAGTGGATGTTGGAAGTATTGTTGATGTTATTGATTGTCTAAGCAAAAAAGGCTGAAGGAGAAGTGGTGTGATTGCTTGAAGAGATTTCCAACCATAACAGTGATGGAGATGGAAAAGGTTCATAGTCAGTAAGCCAGCATATGTGTACGGAATTGGATCTGATATTTGCAAAGTGAGTTGTATGTTTCTTAGATCAATACTACTATTACTTCCTAACCATTGTATCAGTCAAATTCCTTTTAACAGAGGTTGACCTAATAGTCATTTGTATAAATCTTTTGAACAAGGTTGTATTCTAATGGGATGTATGTAAGTCCTATAACAAGGTGCACTTTTAAAAGAGTGGTTGAAATCCTTTAATCGGGTCACACCTGACAGTGTGTTTGTAACCTTTGACAGGGTTGGCTTTTCACAGAGCTCACTTCAGAAGAGTGAAAATAATAGTAACATGTTACAAAGTGGTTTTTCTCAAATTGGGTTTCCACTATAAATCCTAGTGTTAATACTTGTTTTAATGTTTTGGTTTGAACATTTCCATGTTTTACAAGTTAGATACTATTAGATAGTGGACTGCACTGTTATATGTTTCTATTATGCAATCAATAATGACTGGGTAGCTATTGGTTGTTGGATCTGATTTGTTGAAGAGTTTTAAAGTTTGTTTTATGCATCTGGACCTGAGAACAACTGATTCACCCCCCCCCCCCCTCTGTTGTTCTAAATCATATTAACACTACATGCATCAACATTATTTAATTTTATGATAAAGTAAAAGTTGATGCAACCTCCTGATCACCTTAGTGATCGATAGATAGGGGATGGACCCCTAGTCTACTCCTCAAGTACTCAAAAGTGTCCTTCGGTAAGGGTTTAGTAAATATATCTGCAAGTTGTTCTTTAGACTTCACAAACTCTAGTTTCACTTTCTTTTCTTGTACTTGTTCCCTCAAATAGTGATACTTAATTGATATGTGCTTTTTCTTTGCATGCATCACCAGATTCTTTGAAATATTTATGGCACTTGTGTTATCACAATATATAATCACTAGATCAGTGATCTCCTCATTCATTCATTTCAACAATTGTTTTATCCATGCAATAGTTGAACAATTAGTAGTAGTAGCAACATACTCTGCTTTAGCAGTTGACTGAGAAATACATGCTTGTTTCTTACTTACCCATGTTACAAGTCTTTCTCCCAAAAAGAATGCTCCACCAGTAGTACTCTTTCGGTCATCAATATTTCCAGCCCAATCTGCATCAGTGTAAACATGTAATTCAAAATTGCCTTCCTTCTTGTACCATAACTCATGATGCTCAGTGTTCTTCAAATATCTCAAAATTCTTTTAACAGCAGTCATATGTGATTCCTTAAGATTAGCAAAAAATCTTGCTACAATCCCAACTACATATGTTATATCAGGCCTACTGTGCACAACATACACCAATTTTCCAATCATAGATCTATACAATGTCTGATTTACCTTGGTTGATTCATCATCTTTTGCCAATTTTCATCTGGTAACCATAGGTGTTCCAACTGGTTTTGAATCTTCCATTTCAGATGTCTTCAATACTTCCTTGATGTATTTGGATTGTGTGATGAATATGCCTTCATTTTGTTGTAGTATTTCCAATCCAAGAAAGAATTTAATCTCTACACACATTGACATTTCAAACTCTTTTCTCATTTTAGTAGCAAAAGATTTGCAAAGATTATCATGTCCTTCAAATATTATATCATCAACAAAAATTTCAGCAATAAATATATTATCATCAGTTCCATCTTTCAAATATAAATTGATATTGTCACTTATTCTCACAAAACCAATACTAATAAGATAAGCATGAAATCTTTCATACCATGCTCGTGGTGCTTGTTTTAGTCCATACAGTGCTTTGTGCAATTTGCAAACCATGTTCTTCTTATTCTAATCAACAAAACCTTTAGGTTGTTCTATGTAGCCTTCTTCCTCAAGAATTCCATTCAAAAATGCAGATTTCACATCCATTTGATAAACCTTAAATCCTTTATAAGCAGCATATGCAAGTAATATTCTGACTCCTTCAAGTCTTGCTACTAGTGCAAAAGTTTCACCATAGTCAATTCCTTCTTCTTGTGCATATCCCTTACATACAAGTCTTGCTTTGTTTCTAGTCACTTCACCATTCTCATTTAACTTGTTTCTAAATATCCACTTTGTTCCAATCACATTTTTATCAATCAGTCTCAGTACCAATGTCCATGTTTTATTTTTCTCTATCTTCTAAATGTCTTCATTCATTTCTTTAATCCATTCTTCATTTACAAGTGCATCTTTAACATTTTTAGGCTCAAATTTACAAACTAAACATGTGTTTTGTCTTAACTTACTTTGTTTCATCATGTCAGCTTGCTTGTCTCCAGTAATCCAGTTCTGTGGATGGTGTCTTCTCACAAATTTTTCCAACACTTGATCTCTTCTTTGTTCATCAGATGGTGAAGGCTCATTTTCTTCCTCGGTAACATCTTCCTGATTCTTATTTTGTATTTTTTTACTCTCGGTAGCATTTTCTTGTCACTCGATAGACTCAGCCTATGGCTTGGTTAGATAGTCTGGATGTTCAGTATATGTAAATCTACCATAGCCTTCTAGTTCCTTCATCATTTCTTCATCATTTCTCTCAGAAAACTCATCAACTTTCACATTAGCACTTTAAATCATTTTGTTAGTAGCCTTGTTCAAACATTTGTATGCTTTGATCTTAGTAGAATATCCTAAAAATATTCCTTCATCACCTTTAGAATCAAATTTCCCATTTCTATCATCTTTCAAAATGTAACAACTACTTCCAAAAATTATGAAATAACTTACATTAGGTGTGTAGCCAAACCAAGAACATCAGAGTCTCAAATGGTAAAATAATCACTACCTCCTGACCTCATGGAAACCTATGGTTCAACTCCCATTATGCTAAGGAGATAAAATCAAATCCCACTTAGATAACAATACCAATCCAATCAGGTAAAAAAACTAAGCAAGGATCCTAGAAGCTCCTATCTCAAGGGTACATCTCAAGATCAAAGGTACACATACTAATCCAGAGACAACCAACACATGTAGGAAACCTAAGATGAAATCAAGGAAGTGTCATCACATATGTCAACCCCTTGGAATGATCTCACTGGAATCCGACTCCCAAGTATGATCTTATGTAGAACCTGAAATCCTCTCGTGTAGACAAGGATAATTGATCATGCCAGACTCATTGCTTCTACTAGATGGGAAAGCATCTTCTCCCACTCTCTTCCTTAGCCTATGCTTGCACTCAAGGAATGGGCAAGGAACCATTATCTTATTAATTTATTTTAACCTCATTTAATTGATATTATCACTTGATTAATAACCAAATAAGGTGATGAGTGAAAGACTTATTTTAAGATAAGAGAAGGTTTGTATGAGTGATTGGTTATGCCTTTTGGTTTAACTAATGAGCTGAGTACTTTTATGAGATTGATGAATGAAGTTTTGAAGAAATTGTTAGGAAATTTTTGATTGTATACCTAGGTGATATTTTGATACTCAATAAGACTAGAGAAGAATATTTGTTGCATGTTAAACAAGTATTGCAGAGATTGAAAGAAGAAAAGTTGTTGATTAACCTGAAAAGGTGTTCTTTCATGAAAGAGGAGATTATGTATTTGGGATTTGTGATTTCAGCTGATGATTTGAAAATGGATCCTAAAAAAGTTGAAGCTATTTTGAATTGGCCTACACCTGAAAATGCTAGTGAGGTAAGATCATTTCATGGCTTAGCAAGTTTTTACCGAAAGTTCAAGTTCAATTTGTAATGCTATGACTGAGACCATGAGAGGAGATAAAAGAGAATTTAAGTGGACACATGGAGCTGATAAAAGTTTTGAGACTCTGAAGCAGAAGGTTGTTGAATTACCTATATTAGCATTGTCTGATTTCAATAAGGTATTTCAAGTTGAATGTGATGCAAGTGGTAGTGCAATAGGAGTTGTGTTGAGTCAAGAAGGTAAACCTATTGCTTTCTTTAGTGAAAAGTTGAATGATGAAAAAAGGAATTATTATGTGTATGATCAAAAATTCTATGCTATTGTTCAAGCATTGAATAAATGAAGACATTATTTGATACGGAGTGAATTTGTGTTGTATACTGATCATAAGGCTTTACAGTATTTGGGTAATTATAATAAGTTGAATCAGAGACATATGAAATGGGTTGAATATTTGCAGAGTTATACGTTTGTGATAAAACATAAGAGTGGAGTCACTAACCGAGTTGTTGATGCATTGAGTATAAGAAGATCTTTGATGACTGAGATCAGAATTGAAGTTCTTGGATTTGATGACATGAAAGTATTGTATGAAATTGATCAAGATTTTTCTAAGTCATGGAGAAAGTACAAAGCACCTTTTCAAGATCAATTAAGTACAAATGGGAAGACTATTTCATTCAAGAAGGTATGTTGTTTAAAGGTATTTAGTTGTGTATATAGAGAGGATCAATGAGAACTAATTTGATAAAGGAGAAACATAGTAGTGGTTTTGTTGGACATTTTGGCATTGACAAGACATTGAATTTGCTTAAGGAGAAATACTTTTGGTCATAGTTGTATAAGGATGTTCAAAAATTTGTGAAAAGTTATGGAATTTGTCAAGTTGCAAAGGGAGAAAGTCATAATATTGGATTGTATACACTGATTTCTATTCTTGAGAAACCTTGGATTAATATCAGTATGGATTTTGTTCTTGGCTTACCAAAGACAATGAGAGGTAATGATTCTATATTTTTTGTTGTGGATAGATTTTATAAGATGGCACATTTTATACCATGTAGAAAGACATCAGATGCAGTGCATATAGCAGATCTTTTCTTTAACAAAATTTTTAGATTACATGGATTACCGAGGAGTATCATCTCTGACCGAGATAGTAAATTTGTTGGATACTTTTGGAAGACTCTTTGGAGAAAATTGGGCACTAAGTTGAGGCATAGTTCTACATTTCACCCACAAACTGATGGAAAATAGAGGTTCTGAATAGAAGCTTGGGTAATCTTTTGAGATATTTAGTTGGAGATACACCAAGTAATTCAGATTCTATGTTGGCACAACTAGATTTTTCATATAATAATTTAGTGAATAGAAGTACTGGAAAAACACCTTTTGAGATTGTTAATGGCATACAACCGAGAGGTATATCATATTTGAAGGACATTGTTGGTGAAGAAAAGAGAAGTGTTGAAGGAGTAAAATTTGTTGAGTTCATGAAGACATTGCATGAAGAAGTGAAACATAAGTTGGAGAAAATTAATCAAAAATACAAATACAGAGCAGATAGATCAAGAAGACATAAGACTTGCAATTGGGGATGAAGTAATGGTACACTTGAAGAAAGGTAAATTTCCTGTTGGAACATATGGGAGCTAAAAATGAAGAAATTTGGTCCTTGCAAGATATTGAAGAGATTCAACAGTGGAAATGCTTATGAGATTGAATTACCTGATGACATGGATATATCACCTATATTCAACATTGTAGATTTGTATGAGTACCATGAATCGGATGAAGAAATGACAGTACTGAATGATTATCCTAAGAGACAGACATAAGAAGTTGAGCAGATATTGGAACAAAGAGTTGGCAGAAGAACAAGAGGAATAAAGTATATGGAATATCTGGTAAAGTGAAAGAATAGACCAATTGAAGATAGTTTGTAGATTTCACAATCTGAGTTGGATTCAGCTTAGGTTGTACCTGTTGCATGATTTGAAGAATCATTTCAAATAACCCTAGGTATCTGATGTAGGAGAATCTCGAGTCCTTGGCAATCCTATATCACCAAAAACAAGTTTGAGTTTTCAGTGTTGCTCGGTTCCTTCTTTGACCGAGTTGGCTCGGTAGTTTCTCGGTTTCCTTCTTTAACTAAGTTGGTTGGTTAATTCCCTGGTGCTCGGTTAACCTTTCTTACCGAGTTGTTTGTTTTGTTTTCTATTGAGGCTGACTTGTGCATTTAATTTTGATCGCAGATTTAATTTTGGTATCGATCATTGGGAAGCCTGTGGACCTAGATCTGTTCATTCCTTCCATTAATGATAGATCTAAAGGCCAAATTTTTTTGGTAACCTCTTGTATATAATGTAGTTGTTGGTTGTAGTTTTAGGAGTTAGAAGATTGAAGGTAGTTTCTAAATCCTTGCATGTTGGAGGACTGTTGTAATTGAATTGATGTATCTAGCCCTAATCGGGAAGGCCTTGCATCCTAGCATGTATGAATCAATTTGATGAATATTAATGATTTGTTCTGCATTCTCTCTCTCATTTATTGTGTAATTTCTTTCGTGTGTAATCTCTGCAAGGTGTATTTGGATTAGGGTGTGCCTTTGGCCCCTCTTCCTAACCTGCCTTGCATCATACCTCCACAGTTTTCTTTTTGCCAATTTTCTTCGGTCTCTCTACTACATGATTAGTTGTTCTAGGAGCAAATTTCATTTTCCTACCTTTTGAAATTGTAGGGTTTTGTGGTTCAGCTTCAAGAACTGGAGTTCCTTCACCAATCTTTCATTTCCCTTTTCTTTGGGATGAGGTAGGCACATTACCTTCTTGGATAGGGGAAAGTTCCTTTTCTTTAGGATTCTTAGATTCTCTTTCTTGGGGTATATCAACTGGCTTAGAGGGTATTTCACTCTTAGGAACTAGTTTTTCAACATGTTCATCTTGAGTTTGTAAGGTTTTGACTCTAACAAATTTTGTCCATGCCAAAGGAGAGACATCTATAAGAGATCTTTCAACTAAAATTTTAACAAGGGAATGATGTAAAACATAATTTATTTTACCCATCTGAGATTCCTCAGTACTTATGCATATCATGTTATACAAAAAATTTAGAATATTTACTTAAAGATTATTTTTGATATAGCTATGCAATTTGAAATGATGTGCATGTAAATGGGAAAATCTTCCTTCACATGTGAAGTACCTTATAATGTGTGTATCCAACTTGTTGTATAGAGCAGAAAGTGACATGTGCTTGCAACCTTATTTTTTTACTTCTAGCAGAGGGTCATAAAGATGGGTGAATTGAGCTTGCGTCAACCTGGCATCATGCTCATTGGGGTAATGCTCCTAGATTTCTGGCAATTCTATCACCTCTACAATACGTTCCTCTATTGCTAAAATAGTCACACCCTAGACAGTTTCTTCCCCTTCCTTAAATGTGTTCATGAACTCAGTGGCCACATCCTCATCAAACTTTGTTAATTTCAAGAAATAGTCAAGCCATCCACAGGCATAAAATCTACAGACATCTTCTACATCAGTTAACAAAATAGTATGAACCACAGGTTCATACCACATCAGTTGGCCTCCCATTATTCAGAATTCTTTCTCCAAATTTATTTCTCAGTCTACCAATTCACAACTTCCTTTTGCTTTGAAACCCCAAATTTCCTAAATCCTTATGAAATACCCTTCAATTAGGCTCCTAACTACACTTCAACTTCAACTCCCTTCAATCTCTGTGTTGCATTATTTTTGAAAAATGGGAAATATGAATGATAATGACACTTTACAATAAGGAATTATGTTTTGAAGTGCAATTAACTCTCACACAAGTTGATTATGTCATCTAGGGTTACATCAATTAGGAATCAAGAATAATCTAGAAATTTAGGTAGAATACTTTGTGCAAACAATGTAAGGACTTAATGACATGGCACTTAAGTAAAGATTTGGGATGACATGTAATATAATTTAGGATGATAGGTACAAAAAATAGTGACTTAAAAATTAATACACTTTTCTACCCCGTACGAAAGAATGGAAAGTGTCCACACTTGTTGTACTTCACAAGAGGTAGAAAACTGATGTAATGCCAAATTATATAAATATATGCAGTATTAGATATAATTGTTGAAATGTATGTGGTAAAAGTGGAAATAAATTGAAAAGTTGTACCTATCATGTTTTTGTTAGACGTGTTGGAATAGACGAGAATTGAACTTGACGTGAAATGTACAGTCGCTAAATGTATTCATGTGCTGATGTGGAATTTATTTAAAGCATAGAAAATTTGTGAAATTGGGTGACGTGGAGTTTGTGTGGGTGGAAGATAAAGAAATGAGGTGTGTTGAAAAGAAGAATTAAGAAGTGAGTGTAGAATGAGACTTCAATTGAAATGAAGTTTTTATTATGAGCGTACATGAAAGTATCTTAGGGTGAAGCTGCAAGAAGGTTGACACCTTCTGCTACAGGACTTATTACCTTTGTTGCTGCTGGGACTGCTTCTTGAAATTACTGCAGGAACTCATCCTCAATTTGTGGTTGATGGTATAGATAGAGTCTAGGACCATTGACCAACAATTTTAAATATACTAGTTTAATTGTTTTCAATTGAACTACGCCATTTTCAAAGACATGATTTATCACATATGGTCCTAGCCATCTTGTTTTTAGTTTGCCTTGTGTTTCTTGATATCTTGA
Organism: Chamaecyparis obtusa; assembly: GCA_027943335.1. Lineage (NCBI taxonomy): Eukaryota > Viridiplantae > Streptophyta > Pinopsida > Cupressales > Cupressaceae > Chamaecyparis > Chamaecyparis obtusa. The sequence continues at coordinate 1,091,843 of BSBK01005098.1, read as the reverse complement.
ATCAAACAATAGTGCCAAGTCACCTACTTTGAATTGTTTGTTCTTGATGTGGGAGTCATGACATTTCTTCCTTTATTTTTGGACTATCTCTGTGCACTCCAATGAAGATTTCCTCATCCCATCCAAAGAGTTGAGATGCATTAAGTGTTCTCATTGTACTGTAGGAAGGTCAATATGCAGCTTCAAAGAAGTCTGTAATGTTTTATATTCAAATTCAATCAGGAGCATGGCTACTTTTCCATATATTAATTCAAATGGAGTTAGTCCATTTGTTGTTTTCCATGTGGTTTTGTATGCCCAGACTGCTTATGATATATGGTTTCTCCTATCTCGGCAGTTGAGTTGAACTATTTTTGTAAGGATTTCTTGAATTTCTCTATTGGTGACTTATGCCTGACCATTGGCTTGTGGATGGTAGGGACTAGATTTATTATGTCTAATGTTGTATTCATTCATGAGGTTAGATTATGAGATTTGATGTGAATTGTGCTCCCTAATCAGTCACTAGCTCCCTTGGTACTCCATAGCGAGTGAATATTTCTTCATACAGGAATTATGCTACTTTGTTGTCATGGGTGTGCTTCATTGCCTTCACTTCTACCCATTTTGTGACATAATCTATGCATACCAAGATGTATGATTTTCCATTAGATGGAGGGTCTATAGGACCAATAAAATCCATGCCCCATTTATCAAATGGTGTGACAACCACTTGTGGATGTAGAAGCATTTTATCTAATTTTATAGGATGGCCCATCCTTTGGCATTTATCATATTTTCTGGTATAATTGGTTGCATCTTTGTGAAGTGTTGACCAATAGTAGCTTGTTGTTAATACTTTCATTGTTTTCCTATTTTCTGCAAAGTGTCCTCCAAAAGGTTCATCATGGCAAGTGTGCAGGATGTCATATGTTTTTTCTTCTGAGACACGCCTCATGATTTGATCTGGGTCAGTGTAAAACAATGTGTTATCAATCCATGAATATTGAAAGCTCTTCTCAACTAGCAATTTCCTATCCATAGGAGAGAAGTGTCCAGGCATCTTGTCAGCTATAAGGTAATTGGCTATATCAGCATACCATGGGCTCTTGATTTCACTATGTAATAGATGCTCATCTGGGAATGTGTCATCTAACAATGAAGTATATGTATTGTCATGTTGTAGTCTAGACAAATAATCTGCTACAACATTTTCTTTTCTTGGCTTGTCTACTATTGTTAGATCAAATTACTGTAATAGAAGAAGCCATCTTGCTAACCTACCTAAAATGGCAGGTTTATTCATAAGATATTTTATTGCGGCATGGTCAGTATGAACAAATATTGGATACCCTGTTACATAGTGGTGGAACTTGTTGAGAGAATAGACGACTGCTAGTAATTATTTTTATGTAACTGTGTAGTTTAACTCTGGTCCATGTAGACTTTTGTTGATATAGTAAATAGCATTTTCAAGTTTATCAGATTTCTGGCCTAGGCTAGCTCCTATTGCATAGTCAGAGGCATCGAAATGTATATGAAATGGTAAAGTCCAATCAGGGCCTTTTAGTACTGGTGCTTTTGTAAGAAGGTTTTTAAGCTATAGGAATGACTCTTCACAAGCTGGGGTCCATGTGAATAACATCTTTTTTCTTAGTAGGTGTAGGAAATATTATGATTACCTCTATTTTTGCAGGATCTACTTGTATTCCAACTTCTAAGATGAAATTCCCTAGTACAACTCCTTGAATCATCACGGAATATTTCTCACTGTTGAGAGATAGATTGTGTTCTTTGCATCTAATCAAAACTTTCTCCAAATTCTCCAAAGCTTCTTCAAATGTGACACCGAATGTGGTGAAGTCATCCATATAAATCTCCATACAGTCATGTGAGATGTTAGCAAAAATATTGATCACGACCCTCTAGAATGTTGCAGGTGCATTACATAAACCAAATGGTAAAAGAGAATATGCATATGTTCCCCAAGGACATTTGAATGTTGTCTTTTCTTGATCCTCAGGTGAAATGCTAATCTAATTATATCCACTGTATCCATCAAGAAATGAGAAGTACTTTTTACCTGCTAATGTATCTAGAACTTGATCAATAAATAGCAATGGAAAATGGTCTTTATTTGTTTCATTATTGAGCTTTCTATAATCAACACATATTATCCATTTACCCCCTTTCCTAGGTACTATGACAAGAGGTTAAACCCATTTACTATCTGAGATTAGATATATGAAACCAACATTTAGTAGTTTTTGTAGCTTTGTTTTCACAATTTCTCTAAGAGTTGGGTTGATTCTTCTCTGAGGTTGATAGAGTGGTAGACTATCTTCATTGATGTAAATCCTATGGGTACAAATTTTTAGGCTTAATCCTTTCATGTCTCTATAGCCCCAAGAAAAATCTTTTTCATGTTTACATAGGAGTTGTGTTAACAATTTTAATTGTTGTTGTGATAGTTTATTGTTAACATGAAGGTTATGGCCAAGTAAGAGTTCTATTGTATTTGTTAGCTCTAGCATTGAGGCTTTTGATATAGGGCTGGTTGATATCTCACAAGGTAATAATTGATGGATGATTTCAAGTTCAGTTGGTAAGACACAATTTTCATAGGTAGTCAATTGCAAAATTAAACTTTGAGAAATATCTTTTGTTGTAACACAATCATTTGTAAGGATACTCTGAAGCACATCATCATCTTCTTGCAGTTTTAGAAAACTCTTTCTATGTAACATCATCAGTTGAGAAATAGATTTTATTTCTTCTTCCTCATCTCCCAAGTTTGGCCAAATAGGAGTGCTCAAATCTACTTGTGGCTGGGCTGGAGGATATAAGGCTAACTTCTTGGTGGTTTGGCCATCAGAGATGGTCATATTCCATGATCTGCAATTGATATTGGCATCTATTATTGCTAACCATGGTCTTCCAAGGATTACTAAATAATTAGCAAGGGTTACTTTGGGTGACAGTATCATAAAGTCAGCAGGGTATTCCCAGGAATACAATGTGACTACTATATCTTTGATTATGCCATCTAGGGTGACAGTAGAACTATCTGCAAGTTGTAAAACTATTGGAGTTGTCCTTAATCCCTCTATACTCAACCTATGCATAGTATCTTTGGTCATGACATTTATAGCAACACCTAAGTCTATCAAAGCATTCTTCACTAACTAGCCATTAATTATTACATCAACAACTGGGCTTCCTAGATTAGAGTACTTAGGAATCACTACCTTTCCCAATATTATATCAACCAATTGACCTATAACATGCATTATTTTTGGATCCTTTTTCTTTCTTCCAAGTTTCTTTATACATGCTTCCTTAATGGCTTTTCCATAGAGAGGAACATCTTTAATAGTCTGAATTAGTGGAATTTGAATATGCATGTTCTTTAATTGGTCAAGGATATCAAATGGTGCTTCTTCTTGGAGCATAGGTTTTTCCATCCTAAGCCTCTGAGGAAAAGGAGGATTAGCTGGGATTTGAGCATCATTTTGGCTTGGCATCTTAGTTGGTAAGGCTGGATTTGGAAAAGTAGCTTCTGGTTGTGGTGTTGACGTTGTAGGAGTGTCTGGCACTTATGTTATAATAGGAGGCTTTGGTGTTGGAAAATTAGTTCCAGATCTTAGGTGAATGTCAGTTATGTCCAATGCATAAGCAGGGTACTATTGAGCTTCAGTAGTGTATACTAGTTGTTGTTTCTTATTATTAGGATTTGGTTGTGGCTGAGCAAGTAATTGTGTTGGTCATGGAGGAGAAATTGTTGTTGTAGGAGGTGGCATAAGTGTTGGTTGAGGAACTGGAGATGGTAATGATTGATAGCTAGGATTTTGATTAGGCCATTGTTAAGGTCATATCCATTGATTATATGGTTTCCAATTTCCTTGTGGTGGCTGCCATTGATTTCAAGATTATGGATGTGGCCATTGGGGTTGTTGGGAGTTATACCACTGGTTCGGCTAAGTATTTGGCCAAGCATTATTCCATATAGGTTGGAAGGACTATGAAGGATATTGGGAATTTTGGTTTTTCCATTGGCTATTGTAAGTACTGAAAGATTGCAAAGGGTCCTGAGGCATACCTTGTCTTGGAGCCCATGGTCAACATTGAACAACAAAGAAGACTTGCTCATCCTCTATCTCTATCTTCCTAAACTCAGTAGGAATATGTTATGTTTCCTTATTTTCTACTAGCTTGCACTGACAATCCTTCTTTTGCTGTCTACAATGGGGGTAGTACTCAGCTAAATTTACCTTATCTTCTTCATGATTCTTTTTAGGTTGCATTGTATCTAGGTAAGTGGCAACATTATTGATAATGTCTTATTTGAAATCTGACATCAAATTTGAGATTTCCATCTTTGATATACCAAAGCTATTTCCTTTTGCAAGTATGGGACAAAATCCTCTGCCTTTCTTTACTGCTGATCTTGAATAATTCAGGCAGATTTTCTTGAGATCATCCCAAGAAGATTGAGATATATCTCATAAAGATGAGTTTTTGTGAATCCTCCTGCAATGCATGTTGAGGATTCTTCTGAAGATTGTACAAGAAGTGTGAAATGTATTTTTCCAAAGTTTCATCTTCTTTTGTGACATTCAAAAGATGTCGTCCTCTCTCAAATCACCCCCTTACAATATTCCTTATATTTTTGCAGAAACGGGGTCTACATCTCATTCCAATCAGTTGTTGCATTAGCCCCTAATCCCATAAAACATCTTAGGGCTGACTCCTTTAATCTGGTTGGAAATAACTTGAGTTTATGACTATTAGTATTATAGTCAAAACTTTGACAGAGAATGTCGAACTCAAATAAAAAGGTGTCAGGGTCCTCAGTTATTAGGCCATAAAACTTCGGTAACGCGGAAATGGGTATATTTTTGAGATTCGAATTATTGATAAGGCTAGGAAGAGGAAATGGAAATGTAGGTTGGGCCATTACTATAGGTAATTGGGAATGAAGTTGATGTTGGGAAGTGTTTATGCTCAGAGGATTATTATTGGCAACTAGTGCACTTGAGGTAGAGTTTGCAAGAAAACTGGCCAAAATCTTAGTAAAAGGCCGAAGTTCAGATGGATAAAATGAGTCCTCTATTGAATGAAGTTGATGGAAGAAATTTCAGACTCACATCAACAAAATTTAATTCAACTTTTGCAGACTCTTTATTTAAATTAAGAGATTCTTTTGGGAGGAATCTGCCATGGACATCTCTTCTTCTTCCCCTTTGATGCATGCAAGTGGTTAAATGAACTTGTGAAGCAAGTCCAGACCTACAAACTATTATCTAGAAAATAGGGAACTATCTAAAATGACTCAATAGCATTCTCATCTTGACACCATCCCTGATAATGATGCCAAAAATGAACAGCCCCATAATAGGTAATAATAATCATGTCAAAAATTTTCCTAGGAATAGTGTATTCAAACTAGGTATTATTTCCCTATCACAAAGTGCATTTAAATTGTCAACCCAAGGATGTATATTTGAAATGGGATAGCATAGTTTGTGCAAAGCCTCTCATAAAGTCATCTTACTTAAGTTGTAGGAAAGGAAAATGCATAGAAAGAACTAGGCTATTACTATAGGAAAATAAAACACACAACTGAATAAATAAAACTAATGCAAACAACCATAAATTTAAATTCAACCTATTCTACCATTCCAAAGCATGTACTATGACTATCTCTACATATGTTGTAGGAAAAAACACAGGTATAATGTTGTGGGAGAAAGCAGTGAATGCTACTTCAAATACTGAAAATAGTTAAACTAATTTACTCTACTCTAATCTACTCCACCTCCCAAGTGGGACCCCTTGGTTGGTTTCTATTAACTATGAACACAGAAGATAATTAAAAATTACTCCTTCATTTCATATATTTAGAAAAGCTATTACATCAAAACAATGTGCAGAACTTAAAGAGTAACTTGCTCTCTAATATAACAGTAATACAATTATTTGGCTAACTAGATTCCCAACAATGATATCCCTATATATAGAGGATTGATATTTGAACATTCAAATAAGTTTTGATGATTCATCCATGAAGAAAGGAGAACACGTCAATCCACAATGGAAGATCATAAAGACTAAACAACCATTTCAACAAAATATTGATTGTAGAGGAGATCATGATCATGGTCGTGCCCCTATATTCCTTGAGACATTTGTTCCTTCAATTCTGCAGGCATATCCCATGGTTGTCTTAATGATTCTTCTTATCATAGCTGAAACATTATCACTTCCTCATCAATGCAACTGATTTACTTTCCAATTGTTCCTTCTATCCTGGCACATTAGTAGTGTATGCATGTATATTCAAGTATTCAATTTAGTCAATTTCATCCAAATATTATGATGTAGGGGCATCCTCAATTCCTAAGGATACTAGCAGTCTTAGTAACTATCTGGTGGAGTTTGATTACTTGGCTGGTGATCTCGGTAGAAGACTGGAATTTCTCAATCTTTGGTGATAGTTCTCGGTTGGAGTTTGGACTACTTCACTAATGGAGCTTGGTTATAGTGTTCTCTAAGGGGCTCGGTCGAAGAGGTGTTGCTCGGTTGCAGTGTTGGCTGAGGAACTTAGTCACTAAAGGACTCGGTTTCTTCTGGTGCTTGGTCGATGTGGGTTTGGCTATGCCTGGCTTGCTTGGTAGTTTTGCTAATGCTCGGCAGTTTGGGTTTGTCGACTGGAGTTCTTGGAGATTTGGTGGGTTAACTTGATATATTTAATGTGGGTAGCTTATGTTGCATTATCCTATGTGGATTTGGAGGCCGACATGGAGAATTAAATATTTGTAAGGCTATTTGAGAGCCGACTTGTATTGTATTTAATATTTGTTTGTTTAGGAGCCGACTTGAGCTTAGGAGTTATTTATTTCTTCCATCTGACTTGTGGTTGAAGAAATGTATTTAAGGAAGGTATGGGTAGAGTAGTAAGGCAGTAGAAGATTGGTGATCAGTCTAGGAGTACCAGAGGTCGATTTGTGAAGAGGATCAGAGTTAGTAGCTTGTGAGCTTAGGAACAAGAAGATTTCTTGGTGGCCTATGTGCACAAGTTTAGATCTTGTTGGGGTTCCTACCAAATTTTTGTAGCCTATTGTTGTAGATCTGGCTAGCTAAGGTTAGGGTTTGGAGTTGGATCTTGAGGGATATTCTTGTAGAACTATTTCTTTCTTTGTATTTGGTCATAACTGAGAAGGCCTTATAGCTTGGCACATTGCATGTAATTAGTTGTTGATGAATAAAGATATCTTTTTTATTTTAGATCTGGTTTCCTATTGTGATTCCATTGTGTGGTTGTTTAGATGGGGGCTTGGACATCTCCTTTGGGGATTCTCTTGGCCTTGCACTACATCAGGTGGTATCAGAGCTTGAAGTTCCTAAGCATGTGGATAGATCACCGAGTTGAGGTAGTTTGCACTAGGACCTGTGATGGGAAAGCTCTCAGATCTTAGTTGATCTAGTGGTGGTTTTGGTTTTTGAAGATCTTGGAAGACTAGTCTGAGAGAGAAGACATATTGACAAGGTTACTTGTGATAGTATAGAGGTTGAAGAGGTATGTAAGAGTGGTTTTGATGGTCAATTGGTGGAGTTTGACATGAAACCTATAGAGAAACTTGTGGTTGTTGTTAAGATACTTGTATTTGTCGATGTTGTTGTTGACCTTGTTAAGGCTGGTGAGAAGATTGGTTTTCATGTTTAGTCAGTTGCATTTGACATGGAGATTGTAGAGCATCTGGTTGGGCATGATCAGGTTGTTGTTGGTGAAGAGTTATCTATTGATGAACACCTTTGTGATGATGGTGTTACCGAATTACTTTTGTTCAGTGTTGTGGTGAAGACGTTGTTTGTTGGTTGTGGACTTGAGTTGCTGGTTTACAGTAATAAGTCTTGTGATGAGTTGCAAAGATGGGATGCTGACTTGATACTCAGTAATGAGTTGAAGGTTTAGTTTTTTCTTGATGTTGAACATGCTAATCGGTTGGTTAAGGAGGGCTTGTCTAATGAACTTGTTCATTTTACTGGCTTCATGGATTGGCAAGCCTTGTGTGAAGATGAAGTGGTTGTCTGATTCTCTTGAACAAGAAAAGTGTGGGAAATACTTTCTTATTTACCCTAGGTGTCTGATGCAAGGGCATCCTCAGTTCTTGAGGATCCTGGCAGTCTCAATTTTTGTTGGGTGGAGTTCAGTTACTTGGCTGGTGATCTCAGTAGAAGATTGGAGTTTCTTGGTCTTTGGTGATAGCTCTCGATTGGAGTTTGGACTACTTCACCAATGGAGCTTGGTTATAGTGTTGGCCGAGGGGCTCGGTCGAAGAGGTGTTTCTCAATTGTAGTGTTGGTTGAGGAGCTCGATCACTAAAGGATTTAGTTACTTCTGGTGCTTGGTCGACGTGGGCTCAGCTATGCCTGGCTTGCTCAGTAGTTTTTCTGATGCTCGATAGTTTGGGTTTACTGACTAGAGTTTTTGGATATTTTGTGGGTTGACTTGATATATTTAATGTGGATAGCTTATGTTGCATTATCTTATGTTGATCTAGAGGATGACATCAAGATCAATTAATTATTTGTAAGGCTATTTGAGAGCTGACTTGTATTGCATTTAATATTTGTTTGTTTAGGAGCTAACTTGGGCATAGGAGTTATTTATTTCTTCCAGCAGACTTGTGGTTGAAGAAATGTATTTAAGAAAGGTATGGGTAGAGTAGTAGGGAAGTAGCAGATTGGTGATCAGTCTAGGAGTACTAGAGGTCAATCTATGAAGAGGAGTAGAGTTAGTAGCTTGCGAGCTTAGGAACAAGAAGATTTCTTGGTGGCCTGTGTGCACAAGTTTAGATCTTATTGGGGTTCCTACCATATTTTTGTAGCTTGTTGTTGTAGATTTGGCTAGCTAGGGTTAGGGTTTGGATTTGGATCTTGAGGGATCTTGCAAATCTATTTCTTGCTTTGTATTTGGCCATAACCGGGAAGGCCTTACAGCCCAACACATTACATGTAATTAGTTGTTGATGAATAAAGATATATGTTTTCTTTCAGATCTAGTTTCCTATTGTGATTCCATTATGTGGTTTTTTAGTTGGGGGCTTGGACATCTCCTTTGGAGATTCTCTTGGCCTTGCAATGTGCGCATCATATTAAAACATACATTAAAATAGTTATATGAATTACTGCAATATATATATAATATTAGAAAAGTATGTCTACTATTTTCTACCCATGAGTTTGTGGATATGTCTATACTTATAGCATATATACAAATTCAAGCACCTAAAAATTCACACAAATGTTTTGGGAATGTCTAGGAACAAAGCATAAAACAACATAAAACAAAGATAAACTTTAGTCTCATCAACCGGCATTAACTTGGTGGAAGTTCCTACAAACTGAAAGAGAGAAGGTAGGCAAGAATCTCATAGCTAGTTGGAGGGCTATGGTCACCAAGATTAAGGAGAACTACTTACCAGAGGACTTTGAAATCCAATTACATAAAAAAAGGCAAAACCTTAGGAAAAGATAAATGTATGTTACAGCCTATACCAAGGAGTTTCAAAAACTATGCTTGAGAACCAAGATCCAAGAAGAAGAAAGTGTCAAAGTAGCCAAATATTTGAATGGGCTTAGATGGAGTATTCAAGAAGAAATCAATCTTTTGAGTCCCACTATTTTTCATAGGTGCTACCAATTTTCCATCAAAGTGGAGGAGAAAGGTAGAAAGAAGCAAGAATCTTCTTGTAGAGGCAGAGGAAGAGGAAGAGACTCAAGAGGGAGTCATAAGGGCAACTACACTGGCAGAGGTAATGAACCAAAGAATAAAGGTGAAGCCAAACTAACCAAACACTATAGTGAGCCTAGAAATAGAGGTACTTTCAGTAGGGAAAGAGGATTCCAAAGTGGTGGAAGAGGCATATTTGGAGGATTGGGTAGAGGTTCACACCTTGCCAATATGAAATGCTACAATTGTAGTCAATTAGGCCACCCTACATATATATGCCCTGATAAAGCATCAAGTTCATAATGGGAGAAGAAAATAGCCTATGCCAAAGAGGAAGTTGGTAGTATCAAATCTCAAGAGGTGAGTCTCGATTCAAAGAATGGGGAGAATCTCATGTTTTAGAGAGTCTTGCTCAAAGAACCAGTCAAGGAAGAACCTAAACAAAGGAGGGCTTTATTTAGGATCAAGTGTAAGTTCTTTGGAAAGGTGTGCAAGGTCATTATTGACTTAGGTTCAACAGATAATATAATCTCAAAGGAGGAAATCCAAAAGTTAAAGCTCACTAGGATACCTCATACATACCCCTACAAGGTCACCTAGCTAAAAAAAGGGTAGAATGTCTTAGTGAATGAACAAGTGTGGGTTGACTTTGTTATTGGTGAATATTAAGATAAATTGCTATGTGATATCTTGCCAATGGATGCTTTCCACTTGTTATCAAGATAACATGGAAATATGACCGAGATGCAGTCCACCATGGGAAAAAGAACTTGTATACCTTCAAAAATAATGGGGTTACCTACAAGATACAATCACTTGTTGAAGAAGGAGAAGCCACTATAGGGGATGCCAATGTACTCCTCATGAGTGGTAAGGATTTCTTTCCTGAACTCAAGGAGGAGGAAGGTGTTGGAGTAGCTATAGTTGTTAAGCCTAACGAGGAGGCCAAACCACAACAAACAAGTGTACCAAAGGAAGTGAGGCAGCTATTGGATCATTTCAAAGATATTATTAGTGATGGTAGACCAACCACTCTATCGCCTCAAAGATCTATCAGTCACCAAATAGACTTTATACCAAGGGCATCCTTGCCTAACAAAGCAGTATAGAAGATAACACCAGATCAAAACAAGGAGATTGCAAGAAAGATTCAAGAGATACTTAATCAAGGACTAATCAAAAAAAGCATCAGTCCATGTGTTGTCCCAGTGATCTTGGGACCCAAGAAATGATGTAAATGGAGGTTATGCACTAATTATAGGGCCATAAATAGGATAAATATTAGGTATAGATTTCCTATCCCTAGGATAGAAGATCTTATGGATTATCTTGGAGGGTGTAGGTACTTCACTAAAATTGATCTTAAGAGTGGGTACCATAAAATTAGGATGAAAGAGGGGGGTGAATGGAAGTCAGCCTTTAAAACCACAGAAGGTCTTTATGAATGGTTAGTTATGTCCTTTGGGCTCACAAATGCACCTAGTACTTTCATGAGATTAATGAATGAAGTCTTAAAAGATTACATAGGAAGGTTTGTACTGGTATACTTAGATAATACCCTCATCTTTAGTAAGACCAAGGAAGAACACATGAAACACCTAGAAGTTGTCTTGAAAAGGTTGCATGAAGAGAAGCTAGCCATTAACCTAGAAAAGAGTGAATTCTTGAAGTAAGAGCTAGTCTATCTAGGAATTGTAGTCTCCCAAGGTGACTTGAAAATAGACCCAAGTAAAGTAGAAGCCATTCTAAATTGGCCCACTCCCAAAACATGGACTAATGTAAGGAGCTTTCATGGGTTGGCTCAGTTTTATAGAAATTTTATAAGAGGATTTAGTGAGATTTGTGCACCTCTACTTGATACCATAAAAGTTGGAGTCAAAACTAAGTTTAAGTAGACCAAGGAGGCTCGTGAAGGATTTGAGAAGCTAAAGAAAAGGGTGGAAACATAGCCCATCCTAGTATTGCCAAGTTTTGATAAGTTATTTATTGTGGAATATCATGCAAGGAACATAGTAGTGGGAGCAATCCATGACCAAGAAGAGAGGTCAGTTGCATTTTTTAGTGAAAGATTGAATGAAGCCAAATCAAGGTACTCTTCCTATAATTTAGAACTTTATGCATTGATTCAAGCCCTTAAAAATTGGATGCACTATCTTTTGCCCAAGGAGTTTGTAGTCTATACTGATAACCAAGCTCTAAGCTACATCAATACACAAGACAAGTTAAGTTATAGGCATATCGAGTGGATGGAGTTTCTCCAATCCTATACCTTCACTATTAAACATAAAAAAGGGCCTAAATAATAAGGTTGCAGATGCACTTAGCTGGAGGTTGCTCACTATCCAAGAGATTCAACTCCAAAGTATTGGCATAGAAGGATTCAAAGAACTCTAAAAGGTGGATGAAGACTTCTCAAAGGCATATAAGGTATGTGTTGAGTTTGAGAATCACTTTCATAGTGAATTTACTGACTACATTTTGCAAAATGGATTTTTGTTTAAGGGTAACCAACTATGTGTACCCAAGGGATCAATGAGGGAAAACCTCATACAAGAAAAGCATATTGGAAGCCTTAGTGGCCATTTTGGTTTGAACAAGACATTGGACCTAGTGAAAAGGTTTTATTATTGGCCTAAGATGCCAAGAGATGTTAGAAGGTATGTGGAGTAGTGTGTAGTATGTCAAAAAGCTAAAGGCTTATCTTCTAATACAGGGCTATACCAGCCTTTACCAATTCCAACCAAACCATGGGAATATCTTAGCATGGATTTTATAGTGGGTTTACCATAGATAGCTGCTGGCTTTGACAATGTTTTTGTAGTGGTGGACAAGTTTAGTAAAATGAGTCACTTTATACCTTGCAAAACAATACATGATGTCAGTTATATTGCTCATATTTTCTTCAAAGAGGTAGTAAGGATTCATGGCCTACCAATCAACATTGTATCAGATAGAGATGTGAAATTTATGGGGCACTTTTAGAAGACCCTATGGAAAATATTAGGCACAAACGTTGCATTTGGTTCAGCTTATCATCCTCAAATGGATGGCCAAACAAAGGTGATTAATAGGGTACTTGGAAACCTATTGAGGTGTCTCATAAAGGAGTATGGGAAAATGCGGGATCAAGTATTGCCACAAGTTGAATTTTCTTATAATGACAGTGCCAATAGATCTATCGACAAGAGTCCATTTGAGATAGTATATGGCATCCATCCAAGGGGAGTGTTAGTGGTCATGCTAAAGATTTTTCTCATTCTATGAAAGAAGTCCATGAACAAGTCAAGAGGACACTAGTAGAAGCTAACCAAAAGCTTAAGGCTAGAGTGGATGAAAGGAGAAAAGACTTGCAATTTCAAGTTGGAGATTGGGTGATGGAACACCTCAAAAAGGCTAGACTCCAAAAGGGGATACCCAACGAGTTACAAATGAGAAGAGTGTGTTAATATGATTTAGAACAATAGATAGGGGGGGTGAATCAGTTGTTCTCAGGTCCAGATGTATAAAAACAAACTTTAAAACTCTTCAACAAATCAGATCTAACAACCAACAGCTACTCGGTCATTACTGATTGCATAATGGAAACATATAATAGTGCAGTCCACTTACCCAATAGCATATAACTTGTAAAACATAGAAATGTTCAAACCAAAACATTCACACAAGTATCAACACCAGGATTTACAGTGGAAACCCAATTTGGGAAAAACCACTTTGTAACATGTTACTATTATGCTCACTCTTCTGAAGTGAGATCAATGAAAAGCCAACCCTGTCAAAGGTTACAAACACACTGTCAAGTGTGACCCGGTTAAAGGATTTAAACCACTCTGTTAAAAGTGCACCTTGTTATAGGACTTATATACACTCCATTAGAATGCAACCTTGTTCAAAGGATTTATACCTATGACTATTAGGTCAACCTCTGTTAAAAGGATTTTGACTATTACAATGATTAGAAAGTAGCAGTAATATTGATCTGAAAAACATACAACTCACTTTGCAAATATCAGATCCAATTCCGTACACATATGTTGGCTTACTAACTATGAACCTTTACCATTCCCATCACTGATCTTCTCAGAACTCTCTTCAAGAAATCACAACACTTCTCCTTCAGCCTTCTCTGCTCAAACAGTCAATAACACTCCCAACATCCTCTCTCTCATACAACCTCTAGCTTAGGTTTCCTTAATACTTCCTCCATTAGGTCAATACATCTTTTGCCACTTAATCTCCTTCGTAGATCTTAGGGTTAGGTCAAATTCATCGAATCCATCCTACTTTATGTTCTTCGGCTATCCTTCTAGAAATATCTCAAATCTCTTAATAGATTTACAATAAAATGTTTTACAGTGCATTAAATGCTTTCATACAATCAATAAATAAAGTTAACACATTTTACATAATTCAAGAATTCAATGATGTCGGCTGGAAATCTGAATTCTCCCTCAAATGCAAAATAGTGATGCTTGGTCAATACTATGTTCAACTTCTCAGTCTTCACTAGAAAGCTTGGTCACCTCAAAAATTATTTCCTTGGCTAATGTTGTCTTCCTTAGAAATTAACTGGTGTTCAGTCAACACTGAATTTACTCGGCGTATACTAGCTCGGTCGACACAAACAACACTCGGCTTAAACTAGATTTCTTCACTTTTTCTTGGTTAAGCCTACCAGTTTAGTCTTCATTCTTACTTAGATAAACAATACATTGTCTTATCATTGTGCCACATAATCAAGTACTCATTGAAGTATCAAGATAACTCAACCTTTCCTTAGGTGCTATTGTTACCAACCTTGCCTTTCTCCTTAGCAACAATCAAATAGATATAGTACTTTCTTAAATAGCAACAGTCTTACTAGTTAAGGTTTGACATCAATGACAATACAACAATTTCTTCAATTGTAGTTTCCAACAGAGTGGGACCATGTAAAGTCCTAGCTAAATATGGTCATATAAGATAGGCTTACCCAAGGAGCTAGCCATATCTCTTATTTTTAATGTCCAAGATCTGATTAAATATAGAGGCCCTGATGTCACACAAGAAAAACATAATCCTGATGTGAATGCAGATGTAAAGGACCTCAAACTACCTGTACCATTGAAGCCTCAAGATGAAAAGATACTAGACTCAAGGGTCAAGAAGCAAATAAGGCATGGTGTCTACAAGGAACACCTCATCAAGTGGAAGTAGGAACTAGAGTCTGAGGCTACTTGGATAGTAGAGAATAATTTCATGAAGATGGGGATCAATTTACATCTCTTAACCCCTAGTGTAACTTGACTTCTTGTTGCAAGGGAAGAATGGTGCAGGAGCACCTAGGGTCTTTAGGCTACCCTAGTCCAAGAATTTTGGCTTGTAGTGACCTTAGCCAAGTCACTAATTAATAAGGACTATGAAGAGTTCCAAGTGTGTGTGAGAATCCTATAAATTCTTTAGGAAGGTGGGATAGGTGTTTGTCTAGGCCTTCTCTAGACTTGACTAGTTTTGGTTTCTTTGTGAAATTTCTACCTTAAGTGTTCTAAGTGTTCAAAGGATAGTTTGACTTCCCAAAATGAAGGAATGAAGTAGGAAAAATGTCTAATAGGGTTAACTATACCATTGAGGTCATTTGGAACTCATTTGAGTGATCCAAGCAAGCTTGACAACAAAAGTTGTCAAAGTTGTCAATGACAACTTTGCAACTTTGAAAAGTTGTCATGACAAGAAATTGGCAAAATGCCTTAAAAGGAGTAGAATCAATTAGGGATCCATTTGGATAGTTTTTCTCAGTCTTCCTAACCTATTTAAGTTATTTTCTGACCAAAGAAGAAGGTTGGCACTTTTGTAAAGTTTTGTTCTTGAAGTTATTTTCACTGGTATTCTCTGCAAAATCTAGAATAGTGTGAAAAGTGTGAAGAGATCAACCATCCTATGTTCCATGGATTGATCTAAGATTATTGCATGTTAATTTAGCATTGTGTAATTAGTTTCATTTGGTGTGTGATTTTAGGATTTTGGTTTGTTTCTTCTTTTCTTTCAATAAGTCTTTCCTCTGTGACCAGTCCACTGGTCTAAATAGGGTTGAGAGACCAAAAAAATGGCTCTAGAATGAAATCCATCGATGGGTACTATATAGCCCTATGGGAAATGATAGAGAAATGTGTATATAATGTAAATATAGAGTCTTGTTTCTTGGTGTGCAAGGAAACTAATTTTATGATCAGGCCCTAGGTGAGTCACAGTGAACCTGGCTAGGTAACTTGACTGTTGCCTGTATTGGATGGAAGGTGTTGGGGATTGGTAGACCCAATCCAATGATAAGGAAATGAAGAAAAGAGGTTAAAGACTCATTTTTATGAAGGAGAAGTGTTGAACAATCCTATGGAGTGAGGAAGAGCCAATACAACACAGTGAACAGAGAAAAGCCATTAGCCCTTAAAAATAGGCTAAAAAATAGAAAGGTTTTGTACGGATGCAATAAGGCCTAGAAAAATTAAAAATATTCAAGGTCTTCAAAAAGGGTGTCAGAATATAAAATTTGTTTAGGAACTTGTTTGGAGGGTTGCAGAGTTATAGTGTGAAAGGTGAGTTAGAAGACCTAATTAGGCCTAATTGGGGCTTGTAGCCTTATTGCCTAAGGTTGTAGAGATCAACTCTTGATCAAAGGGGGTTGGAGCCTAGAAAACCTCAAAACCATTTAAGGAGAACCTTTAGAATTCCTTCCATCTAAATTGCAAATACTTTCAATTTGGTGGTATTTGGTGATGGGCTTCCAGGAAAATGAGTCCATGGAGAGCATAAGGAATCAGTGATGAGTTTGTAACTTGGTAGTGAGGTCTTGGAGAGAGAGGATATTGAGGAAGAATACCTCTAAGAGTAGGGTCTTAGAAGAACCCTAAATAGGTTAGTAGAAGGACCTAGAGGAAGTCCTACAAAAAGAGGACTAATAACAAGAGACCTCCCTATCATCACCCTATTAGGAGTGACCCAGTTAATGGATTTCTCCTTTCAACTTGCTAGAATCAACAAGTAAATAATGATTTGATAATTTTACTCAATGTATGAAAGATCCAGTGTAATCCTTATCAATTTTCTTCTCTAAAACACTTCTTCACCTCTATACTAACACCTCTGATCACCATAAACCACTGCAACAATAATAGAAACACCACACATTGATCTTTCTCCTCTCACTCTCTCGACATAATATATCAGAAATGATATATGAATAAATTTTCTCTACTTAGGTCAGCTAGGACCCAAATACATCAATACAATTAATTATTGCTCATTCTTGAAACCCTAAAATGTAACACCAACTAACAATTACAATTGCAACTCCATGTTGGCCTCCAGATCCATTACATAAATCATTTGACAAAGAGAAAGTCAAACCATATCACACTCTCCAATGCACTTTCACAACTCCAATAAATATAATCATCATGATCATGTAAATTCCAACTCATCATTCCACATTAATCTAACATGTCACCACGATCCTTTGAACATGTAATCACTTATCGCAACATGGTGCAACACCATCGGTTAAGGATCTAACTAATTTTTCTAAGAACTTCCTATACCTATCACCGAATGGTCTTAAATCCACTGTAACTCTATCCAATGATCACCAATCTTGATGCCATTGCAACAAAAATCCAATAACACCATCAAGATCACACATTCTAAACCACAATGCTTGACTCCAAACTATTTTGATACAATAATCAAATCACGTCTCCTCAACTTCAACCTTTTCTACATGTTTACCTAACAACCTTGAAACAATCATAACTCACCACACACATAAGATAAACTTATGCGTTCATGGATATATCATCTAAAGACATCACTTGATCTTCCTCTATAATCGCACACTCTAGATCATATCATAGCTCTGTATCCAACCACTTGACCATACATCAGCATAACATAAACAATGTTAACCAACAAACACTAAGTTGACATCAACAAAAAACTCATAACTAGTCATCTTGTCACCATACTTGCATCAAACTCATAACATAACATACTCATATAATCTCTACATTAATTACATCATTTATGCCAACAAGAAGAGATATCTCATCCTTCAAGTAAAAAACATCCATTGTTCCTTACAAATTCCTTGTCTCCTCAGGGGTCATCTTTGGTATGAAATAATTATCTTCCTCTAAAAATTAAGTTATAAATATATCAATATTGATGTCTTCCAAATTCCCTGATGCCAACCTTTCTCTGGGCATATTGGAAAATTGCTCCCTTTTGTTTTTAGGAAAAAATCCATGAACTCTTAAGACTGCACAAACTTATCATCATATAGAAACGTAGAGTATGTCAATGGTCTAACATCATCTCATGCCTTTAATATTTCAAATCTTATAACAATTTATTCCTCCACTACAGTGTATACCACTTTGTATATTAGGTCAATATTTTTCATTCTTTCTTCTATCATCTATATTCTAATGTGAACTTTGACATCAGAAGAATAATTTCTTATTAAGTCCTCAAAATAATTATCCTCATGATCAAAGGTTGCCAATATAAGCTTGGCCCTGGTCTGATCAATAAAGTGTTTTGGATCACAATTTTTGAATTTTGCAAAATTCATCTTGTATGGCGGTAACTTGTAATATAACATATCAAATCCTCATTTTCCCAAGATCTCAAAATTAGAGAAAGATATATTTTGTGGGAGGAAGGATCCCTTCTTTACCTTTGGGTGTCTTAAATAAGATTTTTTAGACTCATTTAACTACCAAATTATTTCTAAGAAAGAAATTATATCTGGCACATATCTTGGAAAAACATGGGGTTTAATTGGTGCACTATAAACTCAGATGATAGTATACTTGGGGTAGAAAAACCAGTCTCCCTAGTTATGGAAGACTCCTAGGTTGGGTTGCAACTCAAGAGGCCTCAAAAATCTCCTCACCGTGTCTGATAATATCCAATTGATTAGGTACCCCAAATTTTGTAGCACACTTTGACAAAGAGTTCCTCAAACATGACATAATTGGAGTTGTCATAGTGCATGTCCCATAAATACATCCAGTCTTGAATAGGAAACCTATCATTTTGTTCATATACATTTCTCAAATTTAGCTCTGGGTCCCAAGGGCAAGGAGAAACCTTTCTTCCACCATACAAAATAATGTGGCATAATAGAGAATACCACCTAAATCGAACAATAGGGCTACCCTTTTAGATAATCAAATGGGCTTCATGAATAGCATTAGAAATAAATGAGGCAAAGTCAAAGAAGATGTTTCTATATGTGTGTTGGATTTTTGTGGCCAACATCATAAGATGCATAGGAATCTTGGATTGTGCATCAACTCCCAACACTTGTAAAAGTGCAAAGTAAGTGTAGATGAAATAATCCTCAAAAAGTTCATAATTAAAGGGCTCAACATCTGTCATCCAAAATGAAATAGATTTCCCATCCTCCTTCTTCCTTCTATGAAATGGAATCCATTTCACCTTGAAGCTACCTTTGTCCCCTTCGTATTCCCTCCCTAGAGATATAAAATTAATGGGCACCCACACTTGGGTATTAGAGTTTACCATAAAAATTTCATAAATATATTCTTTATCAAATTTGGCCATCAAAATACCATTCTCTATCGAGATAGGCATGTTGTATGGATTATAGATTTTTGCCACAGCTCAAACTAGGTCTATATTGACAAAAATATTTGGGACGACAAGCCTTCCAAAATCCAATATCCATGCATTGTTCTCTAGAATTGGTCTCTACTCTTGTTGTAAAAAAATGAACAAATTATTTCCACTAATCAACGTGTAAGGATCCCCACACAATGTTTCCCTATCCATAACTGTATCAGATAGAATATCTTTGACCTAGGAATGCCTTCCACTTTTTGAAGAACTGGGTAATTGAGCAATAATATCTTCACCCGGGCTCTTCTTAGCATTAGCTAAAACTCTTCTTGAATTTCCACTCATCATATTTAAACTTAGAGTATTTAAGAAATGTACAAACAATGCTTCCAAAACAAAATTGAATATTCAAAATTTATGTTCTCACAAATTTGCAATCAGAGTACATCTTTTGTAAAACTAAGCCCTAAAATACACAGAAAACCCTTTCATAGAGAGAAAGAATTAAACTGAACTACAAGACAACAACTTACTTGTACTTGACACCACACTCAGCAAATGTGAAGTTCAAACCCTTTTAGTGTCGTAAGATGCTAATACTTGGAGTTGGACTCTCTAAATTACACAAATTAATCAACTACGACTCTTCCTAGAAATTGAAGTATCTAATATTGAATGCAATTATCAAGTGATCAAGTTCTTGTTTGATGGGAACCAATGAAAATTTCCACTACGGACCATACATGTGAACCAAAAGCATAAAATAAACCCTGCCCCATAGTTTTGAACCTGAGTCATTGATCTTCATTGGTCATGAAGAGCGTTAGTAGTAGTAAATAGATTATTTTGTATCTATTTCTAATAAAATGGGATGCTTGGCATTATTTTGCATAATCACATATTGGTGGTAGGACCCACCATTTAAATAATAAAGAGTAATTTATTTGTTAATTGGGTAAGTGCACAAAGATGGGGGAACAAATTCTAAATTTTGACGAGAAATTGAAGATAGTTAGACTCAAAATTTAAAAATGCAAGAACAAGAGTTGTACTCTCAATCTAGTTTCTAAACTACTAATTATTTTTGAAAATGATGGAGTTTAAGGCCCTCAAAAAGGGGGAACACAAAAAGTGGTCCTATTTTTTGTGAAAAAACATAACATAGTGTCTGGTATGCTCCCCCTAAAATATTTTTTTTAAAAAAAATCCAATCACTCTAGTGGGAAGTTAGCTAACACCATGTAGTTTATCCTAGATTTTTCTCCTAATTTTTTTTATGAATATTTGATTTTTCACAAATTTTCTAAGTGGACACATCCTAAAAATATGAAATTTGTTTGTGCTTCCCCTAGAAATCATTGAAAACTAATCAAAAAATCAAATTTTCTTCTTTTTAAAGTGTGTAGAATGGTATCTAGTTTCTAAAAAAGTGACTTGTTTCAAAATTTGATCAACGAGCCAAAATCTAAGCCCAAAATACTACACATTAGTTTTTGATAAAAATATGACATACATACAAAAGAAATTAGAGATGAAAAGCTTAACATAATTCAAATTCAAAATGAATTATATGGTTAGATATCTAACAAAGAGATCTACAATATCATGTTGTCTGATTCTATCATTATTGAACCACATGTAAACCTGATAGGGAGCACACAAGAAAAAATGTGAATTATTTGTATGTTTTCTAGAAAAAATGTCTCAGACATGTTTAAGTCCTCCAAGTCTTTGAGATGGATATCCAAGGAAAATCCAAGCCTTAGCCTTGGTGCATTCCAATGCACTTCAAAGTGCGTACGCGGTATGAAAATCAAAATGTTAAAAAAGTTGCATTTGGTGCAATATCAAATTTGTAGTGTTTTTCATAGCGCATGCATGCTATGTAAGAATAGGAGAAGGAGAGAGAGAGAGAGAGAGAGAGAGAGAGAGAGAGAGAGAGAGAGAGAGGTTGTAATAAGTGACTATAAAGGGTTTGTATTAAAAAATTGTAAGAGTTTTATACACCTTCAATAATGATATTAGACTTGTATATGCATTTCACACCAATTACATAATTCAAAATCCTTGGGAATTCATATAAAAAAGAAGATTGATCTCCATCTAGTCCATGCCTAGTGCACTTTTTTTTTCCTAATGGGTTGTAGGTGGTCCTAGGATACCTTAGGTCTCCTTAGGACCCATTAGGACACATTAGAACATATTAGGACCCATTAGGACCCATTAGGACACCTTAGGACCCATTAGGACACCTTAGGACACATTAGGGCCCATTACCACACAATAGGACACCTTAGGACCCATTACCACACATTAGTATATTGAATAGATGTATATGCAATCCCATGTTTTCAAGAATATTCATTTCACCATGGATTAATATATCATGCAATTCCTTAATGGTTTCACTCTTAATAGAATTCATAACTAGATTCTCCATAACTGGTTTTCTTATTGATCATTGTCATACCTTCTCTTTAATTGAACATGTTATAATTAACATGGATTCTAATGTCTTAATGGGTCCTAATGCATCCTAAGGGTTCATAATGGGTCTTAAGGGGTCCTAGGACTAGTTAGGACCTATTATGACCCCTTATAATACATTAGGACCACTTAGAACCTATTAGTGTGTCCTATGATGGTCAATGTGTTTTAAGGGGTCCTAATGGGTTATAATGTGTCCTAATGTGTCATAAGGGGTCATAACAGGTCGTAGGTGGTCCTAGGACCCATTACAACCTCTTAGAACACATTAGGACCCATTAAGACACCTTAGGACCCATTAGGACCACTTACCACACATTATTATATTGAATAAATGTAGTTGCAATCCCATGTTCATCAAGAATATTCCTTGCACCATGGAGTAATATATCCTGCAATTCCTTAATAGTTTCATTCTTAATAGAATTCATAACTAGATTCTCCATATCTAGTTTTCTTCTTGATCATTGTAATACCTTCTCCTCAACTAAAAATTTTATAATAAACATGGGTTATAATGTGTCTTAATGGGCCCTAATGCATCCTAAGGGTTTTCAATGTGCCTTAAGGGGTCCTAGGAATAGTTAGGACCCATTATGACCCCTTATAATACATTAGGACTACTTAGAACATATTAGTGTGTTCTATGATGGTTAATGTACATGTTCTAAGGGGTCCTAATGGGTTATAATGTATCCTAATGGGTCCTAATGTTCCATAAGGGGTCATAATGGGTCATATGTGGTCCTAGGACCCCTTAGGGCCTATTACAACCCATTATAACCCATTAGGACACCTTAGGACCCTTATCTCATGATTGCCAATAATTATTATATTGAGGATGCTTAAGACCCTTAAGACCACTAAGAATACATTTTAGGGGTCCTAGGGCACATTAATCTCCTTAAGACCCCTTGCAACCCTTTGGGACCCCTAATAATGCATTTTAGAGGTTCTAAGGGGTCATCGTGTGTTCTACCCCTTAAGATCCCTTATGACACATTAAGATGCAGAAAATACATATTGGGGTTGTAAGGGGTCGTAAGGAGTCATATGGTGTCCTACTTCCCCTTAAGAGCCCTTACGACACATTAGGACCCCTAAGAATACATCTTAGGGGTCCTAAGGGGTCATAAGATGTCCTAAGACCAAAACCCATCAAGACCCTTTAGGACCTGTAAGAATACGTATTTGGGGTCATAAGTGGTTGTAATAGGTCATAAGGCTTCCTAGAATCCATTAAGACCTCTTACGACCCATTAGGACCCCTAAGAATACATCTTAGGGGTCCTAAGGGGTCATAACGTTTTATATGAAAAATTAATATATCCTAAGACCACTTAAGACCCCTTACAACCCCTATGAATACATCTCATCCTCTCTCTCATTATCTCTCACATAACCCCCTTCTCTCTCTCTCTAGACCCTTCTCTACACATCTTAGGGGTCCTAAGAGTTGTTAAGGGGTCCTAGGACACATTAGTGTGTCCTAAGACCCTTTATCACACACTACTGTATGGTAAGGGGTCCTACGGGGTCTTAAGGGGTCCTATTACACATTAGTGCATCCTAGGACCCCTTAGAACCCTTTAGGACCCTTCTTTGTATATCTTAGGGGTCCTAAGCATTGTTAAGGGGTCATAGAGCACACTAATGTGTCATAGGACCCTTTAGGACCTAAGAGGTCATAAAGGGTCATAAGGGGTCATTAGAATCCTAAATCATAAATCATAAACCCTCTCTCTCACTCTCTCTAACTCTCTCTTCCACTCTCTCATAAACAAAGATCATAAATATTACCTTTTGTTGTTAGACATGGAAAGTTTTACTTTTGTTGTTGCAAATTTATTACAGGGAGCTTATAAATATTTCACACTGAGATCATAAATAGAAGATGACATGAGTTAATTAATGGATTTTTTATTCGGAAGACAATTGTTCTCCTATTTATTCTATCATTATTTTTGTTGGTGATTACTCCTATCGAGGAAAAACATTCACAAATTTTGTCAGCGTGAACATATTTAAAAATTCCAAATTGTTGCCACATTCTTTTCTCTCAAGGACAATTGCAACAAATAAAAAATAGATATATAATATATATAGATAAACTTAAACATTATTGTTAAGGCCTTGAAATATCACCCTAACTCAGGCATTAGGGTACACTAATATTTCATGGTAACAATGGAAACCTTCTTGAGTTGTGGGTGGACTCTGATTAAGAAGGAATCTCTAGATTCTAGGCAAGTTCCTATTGGATTTGGAATATCACCTTTGACTGAAACTTTGATAGGAAAAGGGATAGAGATAACTTAAAAAATTGAATGAAAAGGGGGGGGTGACACACCAAACTAGAATTTTGACTTATCATAAAACTTCAAACCCGCATCCATAGTACACAAACTACTAAGATTTGCATTTAAACATTCACTATTCAACATATAGGTTGACTTAAACTCACTATTAGGATATGCACCACAAACAATGAAAATCTGACAACAAACATACAGATTCTACAAAAGGTTTGATTTTGATAACTTAGAGAAGGAATTGGATTAATTCACTTATCCTTGTTACAAAAATATAACACTGAAATGCAGAAAAGATGAATAGGATTGGTAACAAAACTCAGAAAAAAAATGAAATATGGAGAACTTGCTTTAGTTCCTTCAAAATCTGAAAAAATGGTTACAAAACATATGCTAAAAGAGACAATGGAACCAATATGTTCACAAAGTCCTCTTCTCTTCAATTCTGAACCCCTAAAATTCATTATGAAACTCAGCTATATACCCTCCTAAGGCCAAATTTGAAAATCTAAGCCCCCCAAATCAGCTCCAAATCAGCTCCAAAAAACCCTAACTCATAAGCACAAACTATGCCTTGAATCATGCCCCTACTGTTGGTATTTTTAAAATAAACATCTTTTAAAATACTGCCAACAAATATTAATACATCTAAAATTGAGCTTTAACTCATAAGCACAATTCATATAACCCATAATCAACTAGATAACCTAAGGTCAACATGACCAAAGCTAAGCAATCAACCAACTTTTGAAATGTCCACATCATGGAATATGATAGGTGACTGTCATGGCACTTAGGAAACTAAGGCTCTTGATGTCATTCACTAAAGACATTAATGGTATTAATTGCCCTCTGTCATCAGACTTGAAAACTTATCAAAACTTGGGATTTCTTGGTCTTCGAGTTGCATTTTCATTTGGGGAAAAAATGAAAGTTTCAAACAACCCTAATCCATGGTGATATTTCTATAGAGAGCTTGAGCCTAGATTCACTCCTTCTCTATGGCCAATTCTTGATCTAAAGCTCATCACTGAGAAATAGGAGTTGTGTTGTTGTCATGAAGTTCTCCTCTGCTTTCTCTTGGCATGAAAAAAGGTTCTAACTCTATGTTTTTTAACTTATCTTCTCTTGGGATTGTTATTTGAGCATGAAGCTCGGGCTTTATACTGGAATTTTTCATTGATAAAGAGCTAAGGCCCTATACTAGTGGAACTTGGGCTCCACAGTTGGAGGCTATGACTGTGACAAAGGAACTCGGGATAGCTGGCACTTGTGCTTTGATTAAGAACTCAGGCTTTGTTTGCATTCGACACTATTCCTGCAAATACTCAACCTCTGACTATGAGATAAGTAACATCATTCCTCTTTTCCTATGTTTATCATGAATCATGTTGTTGGAGGCTAACTTTCATCTTCTTCACAATGCAAAGACTTTGGGGTTTTTTCCTCTTTGCTATTTAAAGTGGTAATCTGATAGTTATCATTACTTCATAATGAATCATGCTTGTAAACTCTACTTTAGTTGTTCTTTCTCTATGGCTCAAAAAGCTCGAGCTATTGTATGATACTTCATTCTTTTCACCAGTCATCTACAGTTCGGTTTTATTGTGTTTCTAGTTGTTGACTTTGGGTTTTATTATGTCTACTATCCAATGTCGACAGTGACCATGCTAGTACTTTCTTTACTCTACTATCTAGTCGTGACCAACAGTAGCCATCATGCTTTGATCTTCTCTATTGGGCTGTGACTTTGAAATGTACATGAATCCATTACAAGACGTTGTCTGTATCTTCATGTTGCCTTGACTTTTACTTCGCTGGAATGACAGTGACAAGTGCATAAAATGATTTCCATTTAAAATAAGAAATGCAACAATGTTTGAATGTTGGTTTATGGGGTTTGAGCACGGGCTCATGACACCCATAAACATAAGAATGTTGATTCATGAAGTTCAAGCATGGGCTCGTGACATCCATAAATACACTTTGTGAATATTACTTGATACTTAAAATATGCAATTTCTGTAGCATTTCTTCAGCACTGTGATTGAACATGTATCTTTTAATAAGACTCTCATTTGATCATTTCTTGTATTTGACATTTTTCCATTCACTAGTGGTCATCTTTTTAAAATATTGTTGTTGAGTTGACACATTGATATAACAACATTGCAAAATAGATGTCATTGTTATTCATTTTCTTTGTACATGCACATAATCTTGATACCACTGTTGCTTGACCATTTACTTGCACATCAATAATGAACTCTTCTTATGAACACAACACGCTTGTCCCTCTTTTCTGTGTATGCACAATTGTAGCATATTTTCAGTGCATTTGATACTGCATCTTCTTTCTTGCTTTTTACTATGATATGGAATACACAGTTCATTTCTTGGAATGTATCTCTACTTACTCTGTTTAAAAAGAAACATCTAATCCAATATGTTAGGTTAGTGAGCATAACCAAATGGTCAATTTTGTGTGAGAATTCCATATATGATGAATTTCATGTGTTAATGTTGGTCAATTGATGGTGTTCACTAATCTAACACTACCCTGTTGTTTCTAAAAAAGGTTTCTCAGCTACAAGAACTAAGTCCCTTTGATTTAGATATTTGGTTTATATAAAAAACATGTATAATGATGACCATAAATAGTAAAAGGTTTCATGGAGTCATGTTCCTTTAATACTATCATTCAATTTATGCAGATGCATATTTTTTCTATTGCATTGATATTATAGATAGATGTGCAGCTCTAAAAGTTTTGGTCATAGTATGATGCTTTTAGGTTTTATGCATTGCTTAGATCCAAATTGGATCTAACACCTTTTACTCTATGATGTAGGACAAAACCCTAAGACACAAGACATGAGGACTTAGACAAAGACCTGCAGACTTGGACCAAAATAGACAACCAGCTCCTAAATGCATATGACTCTACAAGGAAATGCATGGGACCCTACTCATACTTCTATCATGCTTTCTTTTCTACCATTTGATCTCAGTTTCAACATGAAAGATGAAATATGAAAGAACATTTCTCTATTACATTAAGTTTGAATGCACAATGTAATGATCAATTATGAAATTGAAAATTTGGATATGATCAATACTTAGAGTACAATATAACTAATTATATGAATGCAATAGCAATGTATTTATCTTCGTCACCTAAAACATAGTGTTGAATAGATGTACCTTCATGCAATCTTTTCCTATTTATGTTTACCATCCTACATGTAGAAAATTAAGATAACAATTCTGGCGACCTCTGCTAGATGTCTGCCTACTAGACATGAACTATAGACCTTATTCATTGGGCAATGGAGTTATAAAACCAGAACATACATATGCAACCTTTATTGAAATGAAAATGCACCTAAACTAAGACTCATGCAACCTAAAGACACCTAGTGCTTGACAACACTTATTGAAATGAAACCTAAACTAAAAAAACTAACCCTCAAAGCAAAGCTTAAGGAAGATCCCATTGACTGGAATCGGAAAGATCTCTCCATTTGTGGTGGATAGCTAAAAGGCATTGTTCTCTTTACATTCAAAAATGACAAATGGGCCTGACCAAAATTTGTTAAACTTATCATGTTGTCCTAGTCTACTTTTCAAAACATCCCATTTAAGAACTAAGTCACCTTGCTTGAACTCCCTAGGTGTAGCTCTCCTATCAAAAGACCTCTTAGTCTGACTTTTCCTTAGCTCCATATTCCTTAAGGATTTTCTCCTTTCTTCTTCTAGTTGTAACAACTCAACAAACCTTAGCTTAAGGGGATCTTCTTCTTCAAACAATAACATTTGATCAGCCAATTGTAAAGCTGGAAACTCAGTAGAAATTGGTAACCTTGCTTCCTTACCATAAACCAGTACATAAGGTGAGCTCCTAGTGATCTATTTTGGATTGATTCTATCTAGCCACAGGGCTTCTTTGATTTTTGAATGCCAATCTCTTTTGTTTTCCTATAAAGTCATTTTGATAATCCTTATGAGGGTTTTATTAGTAGACTCAGCAAGTCCATTACCCTGAGGATAATAGTTAGATGATGTATTTAGATAAATCCTATTTTTAACAGCCCACTCTGTTATTCTAGAACCAACAAAAGCCAATGCATTATCTGAAATAATTGATTAAGGTACACCAAGCCTGGTTATAATAACTTTATAGAATTTGAGAACAACATATCCAGTTGATTCTTTCAATGCAATTGCTTCAGTCCACCTTGTGAAATAGTCTGTTGCAATCAAGATCCAATTGTGACCTGCACTAGAATTAGGATTAATGGGACCTATAAAATCCACTCCCCACTTGATGTATGGTTATTCTACAATGATAGGCTTCAGTGGCAATGTGTGTAGCCTTTGTTTGCCTGAAAAAAGAGCACATTTATGACATCTTCTTTCCCAAGAATGGGCATCCTTAAACAAATCAGGCTAGTAATAACCAGCTCTTAATATCTTCCAAGCTGTGGTCTTGGGGTTGAAGTGTCCTCCACATGATCCATCATGAAATTCAGATAATATTTTTCTTTGATTAGTAAAATCAATACATTTCAGCAACATTCTAGAAAAATATTTTCTATAAAGTATACCATTAACCAAAACATAAGGAATAGACTGTAACCTGAAATACCTCCTTTTGGCTTTGTCAAAATTAGGTGGACATTGTTGAGTTTGTAGAAATCTACTCATGTCTGACAACCAAGTTGATGAATGATCACTAAGTAAAGGATTATCTTGTAGTAAGACAACATCTTCATTGTTTTTAGCTTCTTCTCCTTCTACCATTTGAGCACACAAACCTTTGCCTCTCACTAGCTTGGTTACATGGATATGCACATCATATTCCATAAATCTAGTGATCCATCCTGCTCTTTTCTCATTTACATCTTTGTTCAACATGAACTCTTTAATACTAGGATGTGCAACCATTAGATGAACTTTATTTCTAGCAACCAGATGTTTAAACTTCATTAAAGATTTAATAACAACAAGTACATGTTTTTTAACAAAATTATACCTTTGTTCATAGTCATCCATTGCTTTGCTAAAAAAGGCAACTGGTTGTTCTTGATTGTCCTCATTCTTCTGCACCAACATTGTTGAAACAGTATCATAACCTCCATAAGCATATAAGATAAAATCTTTAGAAAAATTAGGATTAGCTAATGTAGGGGCTGATGATAAGGCTTGTTTGATCTATTCAAAACTTACCTTCCCTCATTATTCCATTTGAATGGCACATTTTTCTTCAGCATTATAGTTAAGGGCTTCAATAGATTGGCAATATCTGGAATAAAGTGCCTAACAAAGTTAATCCTTCAAATAAAACTCTGCAATCCCTTTTTGTTATAAATAGGGAATACTGAGAGGGGGGGTGAATCAGCATTCTGCAAACTTTTTCTTTCACCCAATTATGGATATAACAGATTATCTTAATACATGCATAACATAGTAAACTAAATAACATGCATAGCAATAAAGTAAATGAACTCATAACTCATTATTTGTTCTTGAGAAACCCTGGCCAAGGGAAAACCCTGGTGGGGATGGTACCCACAAAGATCCACTAATCAAAAGTATACTATTAAGGATGTTGACCCTATTAGGATCCTATTACATGCATATAGTGTCTCAGTCCTGATTAAGGGACTATAGGCCTTGTTAGAAGCCTCAACCCTACTAAGAGCTAGTAGTACTAATTACAAATGATTACAAGATGAGCCCAGTACCCAAAAAAGTAATGTACAATGATTACTAATTACAAAAGGGTAAGGTACATAACCTTATACTGCTTGCTTGTCTTTCACAACTTTGCATCAATATCTTTCGCTATATCATTACACTTGCAATTTTTTCATCTCTATCTTCACATTTCATATGCCTTACATTTATACAAGTTATTAGGAATAATAACTTTTACAGTCGGCTTTACATAACATAAAGCTTTACACAAAATACATATTTACCCAAGGTTTAGCATCTAGGATGTCATCCCTTTATATTATTAAGACATTATTTTGATAAACAAAATAATCCCTTAACTCTTTACCAATTCTGTCTTCATATTATGTCCTGTCGGCTTAACATTGTCTTTGATAAAACTACCATAACTTCTTTCGTACATGTCATACAGACTTGAACTCTTAGGTGAGTCTTCAATAGTCATCATAGTATCTATTTGCAAGTGTGCAAGCACTGAACTTACTCCAATCAACATCGCCAATCAAAACTATCTCCTGGGTACACTAGGAAAATATTGCACATACCTAGACAATTTTGCTTTGCGCTCTATCATACTTGCTCTCTGTCATATGCGGTCTTCATGTAGATTATATGTTTCCATAATGACAACATCTAGATATCTAAATCAGCCAAATTGCAAATACTTTTTGTGTTTTGGAAAAGTTAAATCCAAAATTGCATGGATTCTTTCAGGATCTATTATTGTACCTTCTTTTGAAACTTGATACCCTAAAATCTTACCCTCATGAACTGCAAAAACTAATTTTTTAGGGTTAAGAGAGATTCCAAACCCTCTTCATCTTTGAAGAAGTTGCCTTAAATGGCCTATATGCTAATCTGCAATTTTTCTATAAATAGTGACATCGTCTAAGTAAACCAAAACAAATTTATACATCAGATTTTTAAAAGCCATGTCCATAGGATTTTGGAATGTGGCCCCTGCATTTGATAAACCAAATGGCAACCTTTTGTATGGAATTTCTCCCCATTTTGTGGTAAAGGTTGTTTTAAACTGATCTGCCTCTTTTACTAATACCTGGTTATAACCAAAATACCCATCTAGAAGGGAAAACCTTTCAAAACCATAAACATATTGCAAAATTTGTTCCATCAATGGAAGAGGGTGTCTATCTTTCAGAGATGCTCTATTAAGGTCTCTAAAATCCACACACAATCTAATCTCCCCATTTTTCTTCCTCACGGGAACTAAATTTGAAACCCAAGATGTATATTTGATTGGAAAAATTATCCCACTATCTAGCAGTTTATTCATCTCCTTAAGCATTAGGGGCTCTAATTTGGGGTTAATCAGCCTTTTTTTTTGCCTGATTGGCCTGGAATTAGGTTCTAATTCAATAGTGTGTTGAGTCAATTGAGGATCAAACCCTTTTAAATCAGCATAATCCCAAGCAAAAACATCATTGAATTCTTTGAATAAAGCAATAAGAAGCTCTTTATCCTTAGGAGAGTTAACTTTACCAACCTTTAAGAATTTGTCTCTGAATATTTCAATCTCCTCATAATGATCTTCTTTAATGAGAATGTTGGTTTTGTTCCTCTTGAATTGATCATCAGAATTGAAAGTGGACTCCAAACTGACCAGTCCCTTAGGAACCTTGTTTGACTTCAATTGTATAATCTGATCTTCAAACTGTTGTTTCACTTTTCTATCTTTAGGAACTGAAAAGGCATATGTTTCTACCATAAAACTTAAAATCTTCTCATCAGTATTGAAAAATTGCCAATTAACATCATTATCCAGAATGGATGGCCTAACAACAATCTTAATATAAGATTGATCAGAAATTGCACCTTTATTTTCAGAAATTGTAACATGAGCACCAATATCAGCTAATCTATTAGCATGATAGTTTTTCCTTCTAGGTACATAAATCAAGTTGAATGCATCAAAATCATCTAGAATATCTGATACTCTAGACTTATGCAATTTTAAGAGATCACTCTTAAAAACATTAAAACCTCTTACCTGATTGACCACCAATTCACTATCCCCAAATGCCCTCAAACATTTGATATTTCTCTTTCTTGCCCACCCTAAGACCTAGATCAAACCTTCATATTTAGCCACATTGTTAGAACAAGGAAATGATAATCTGAATGAAGCATAAAATTTGTCACCTTCTAGAGACACAAGCATAACCCCTGCACCAACTCCATCCTTATTTCTAGATCCATAAAAATATAAGTCCCAAAGTTGATTACACAGTTCTGAATCAGCATCTTGGGCTTTCATCAAGTTAGTCATAACAGGATCAGATTCAAATATCATATAATTGTGTGTGTCAATTTTGTACCTAGCTGTAGACACAACACTTCAGTAAAACATTAGAGGTTAGCAAAAATCAAAATCTGCAAGTAATTGAAACTATGCTAACCAGACAATTTACTGCCTTCTAGTAGGTGTGAGTATGATGTTCTCAGATTGAAATCGAGATCAATGACAATGCAACACCTAAACGAAGGATTTAAAATGATGAAAGCAATGAAATATGAATGCAAATTAATCTATTTTTTTGTATTTTCTATGCAATAATATGAGAAACTGTATGAATCTCAGCTAGATGAAATTGGAATGATATGAAAATTATTCTAACAATGCTATGAAGATGAATGCAAAAGTGTGCAAAAGCTATGAAAAACTATGAAATGATCTCACAAAATTATCTGTCACAAAATCTTTGTTCTTCAATTGTAAATTCACCAGAGTACTTGTGCAAATTCGAGAGATGTGAGATTGAAAGCTTGAAAGATTTTGAGAGATTGAAAGCTTGAGAGATTTTTTGAGAGGGATTTGTGAAGAGTTGAGCCTTGTTTTTATAGAAATCCAGGGTTTGAGGATGCATTGAGAAAAATCATAAATCACTCTTGATAAACTCGGGTTGATTTTTGAGTTAACAAGAAATTAAGAATAAATAAACTCATAAAATCATGAAAAAATAGTTTTTATCTCAAAATAGAGTTTTAGTTTTTTTTTCAACTCGTCATCAGATGTTGAGTTTAGAAAGTTAACAAATTGAAATTGATAATTGATTTAAAGTTGACTGCTTTTTCTGATTGTGCATCATTTAATATGAATTAATTTAATAAATAAAGTAATTTATTCTCAACTTAACTGACTTTGAATTAAAACAATTGATTTATGGGTTAATCAATTATTAAATCAAACTTTATTCCAATTAAATCATTAAATTTGACAACTTTGATTTTAAATCAATTAAATAAATATTCAATTAATTATTTGTAGGAATTTTGATTTATTGTCAAAATAAAAACAACATTAATTAGGAATAAATGTAATTAAATCTAATTAAATAATTAAGTGGCAAAATTAAATTAATTAATTAAATATTCATCATATTCAATTAATCAACTTTAGGATAAATAATAACATTTATTGCTGAATAATATTTAATTAAAGATAATTAGATAAATAGGAATATTTAGGAAATATTCCCTGATGCAGAATTAAGATAAAATCAATTAAGATTTTGATGTGAAGATGTGCCTTACGTTAGGACTTTTGTATCAATTTCATTCAATGTGTCGATATAGGAGGTTAATGAACCTATAGCCCATTTTTGGGGTATTACATTTTGCCCCTCTTTGAATTACTGTGCGAAGCGCAATGGTTCAAAGATAGTCTGTGTATGATAAAAATGTATGAAACTGATTTGTTTTGAAAGATGAACCGATTCTGATATAGAAATCGATTTAAAGATTTAAAGATTCAAGATTTGAGATTTAGGTCCTCATTGACCAAAGATAATGTCAACTATAGCAACAATGAACTGGTGATTACGAAAAAGTGCCAAAACACCTGATTCTGAACCTTATGATTGCAAAGAAGTGAGTGACCAATTCCAGACCTGAATGTCCTTGTATGAATCATATTAGTATCACATCCTGAACCCATCAGTTACAAAGAACCAAGGAAATAACACTAATGAACCGATGGTTACGAAAAGCTGATACAGTTTACAAGATAGATTTAGGATACCAGATTGATATGGATCTCGATGAATCTAATATGCCCCAAGAAATGAAAGATTTACCCCAAGTGACGAGGACTTTTGATGAATCAGTAACTAGATGTGGTTGTTGTCTTGATCACTAAGAGAAAGATATTGATTTATAGATTTGATTGATGTGTAATACCATGCCCCCTTCGGGATGAAAATCAAAATCTGACAAGAAAAGTTAGCTTTGAATAGTTCAGAAGCATGTTAATTGATTTGAGAAGTGGTTGTACATGTCTGAGAACGCATTCTACATCATTTTAGAGGTCTAGAAGACCAAGTTTGACTAGGTTTGACCATGAGTTGACCATGGTTGACCAAGTTGAAATTTTGATAGTTTGATGTAAGATAGTCAGTTAAGTTGAATACTGGATTTCTATGATGATTGAAGGTTGATTATGCAAGCAGTTGACAATATAAACGATCTCAGATTTTGATTTTGATCCCGAAAAAGGATTCTACTTGCTATTTCGTTGGATGGACCTTCATGTAAGATTCAGCTCTTGTAGTCATTTTTAGCATTTTTGGTTTTGGAGAATCATTTAAGTGTTCAAGCAATTTGTGAGATCATGCAAAGTGAAAAATGAAATGCAACCTAAGACCTAGGACCTAGTCACTGATCATGTGTCGATTTGTTGTCATCATTGAACTTTTTAGGTAACCGGATAAATCAATACAATGCCCACTAGTTAGGAAACTATAGACATATGAATATTGATTTGTATGTGCAAGAATCAATACAATGCCCATTGGTTAGATAACCATGGACATATGAATATTGATTTTATTTTGGAATGTCAGAGTAGATATAAGCACCAAGGCACAAACACCAGGATGATTTGAATATCATGTCTATTTTGATATAGCAATTTGTATAAGCATCAGAACATAAACGTCGTGATGACCAAAATATGCCTTTCATTCAAACACATCAAACAGTCAAGAGATCATTCTAAATCCAGTGTGAATTACCTGTAGTGACCCTTTATCATTCACATCCTTAGGTAAGATTGTGTTTCACAGTAGGAGTAAGAAATCACTCAAAAAGAAAATAGTTAGATCAAACTTCCTTGAATTTTTTGGGTATCAATGGTCAAGGTACGCATGGCCATCCAATTCGAGATAGAGGCTCTTACAGACGGACACCATTTCAATCCAGAATTTCCAAAGTTGTTAGATTTTCACATACAAGAAGAAAACAAAGAAAAGATTATGCCCCCAGTCATCACTCTCTAAATCCTGTAAAGGACATCATCGAAGAGCTCGTGGGAACAAAATATGTAAAAATCTCAATGTGAATCAATAAGCATACAAGGAGATAAAAACATGAAACACAAATTATTTTCATTTTGATGTTTGATTACGTTGTTGTAGATGCAAAATCCTTTCTAGAGAGGAGACTGATTGACTGACTCGGATAAAGCTTCAAAGGACTCTGACTGGATATGACTCATCTAAGATGTACTAGAGGCCATAGGATATGAAGTTGATTGCTTCCAAGTGTTAAGAATTGATAGGATATAGATGTTTGAGTTGATTGGTGTATAGACCGACTTATTGAAAACAGGAATGCATAAACAAACTGGGAGATATGTACAAACTAAAGCAAGACTGAAAGTTGGGAAAGACCAAGATTGTGCTGATAGATGGAGCATTTTGAAATAAGTGACACCCATTTTCCAGGTTTTCACCATCTTGGCAAAGATTCTATTTTTGCTACCAAGGCGCCTATTTCCAGGTTTTCACCAAGGCACTTTTTCTTTTTCTCATTTTTTTGTATTTTTTAATTTTTTTAATTTTTTTGTACTTTTGATATTTTTTACTTTTTTTGTGAATCATCAAGGGGCCTATTGATAGGTTTTCACCAAGATGTTCATTTTTTCAAGACTTTTTCCAATTTTTATAATTTTTTTCAGGACATTTTACCATAGACTGAATGCCTTAGGCATAGAATTTCTTCAGATGGAGAATGTTGATTGGTTCTCAGAGCTGTTCTCCTTCAGTCATTGAGAGTTGATAGGCTCCAGAGCCAAAAGTAGGAGTGATAACAAAGGGACCCATCCAAGTGGGTTCAAACTTCCCCTTGTACTCTCTATGTGATTGATTTTTAGGATTCTCTCTCAAGACTAAATCTCCAACCTAAAATTCTTTGTGTCTGACTTTCTTGTTGCAGCCTCTAGACATTCTTTTCTGATACACTCTGAGATGATCATACACTTCTTGTCTGCTCTCATCTAGTAGTTCAAGTTCTTGTAACCTAAACACTCTATAGTCATCATCAGTTACTAGACCATGCATTTTGATTCTTAGTGATGGGATTTCAACCTCAATAGGTAGTACCAATCAGTATGTACAAAGGATGCCCCCGAACAGAATGGGCATCAAACTCCCAAGCAAGATCACATTGTGTAGTCCCAATGTCTAGCAAGGTGGAGAACAAGAGGGATTAGCAAGCTAGTGGAAGAGTGGAAGACAAGAGAATGAATGAGAATGAAGGGAAGAAATCCTCAAGGGAAAACTCCTCAAGGGTACCCAAGCTAGGAAAAAATTGTCATGTAAAGCACATTTGGACAAGCAATGAAAGGCCAGCATAGGATAAGTCACAAAAGCGTAATGCCAAAGAAGGAAAGGATGTAGTCCAAAGGAGTAGACATGTCAAGAGGTTTCAAAGCATCATGTTCTACTCTTTTTTTTATTAGATCAAGACCACATGGGAAAAGGATAGTGAAAGGTTAGAATGAATGGAGGA
Organism: Chamaecyparis obtusa; assembly: GCA_027943335.1. Classification (NCBI taxonomy): domain Eukaryota; kingdom Viridiplantae; phylum Streptophyta; class Pinopsida; order Cupressales; family Cupressaceae; genus Chamaecyparis; species Chamaecyparis obtusa. The sequence goes on along the minus strand of BSBK01005098.1, from coordinate 1,055,168 downwards.
AAATAAATATGAAGGCTAAACAGGAAGGGAATGAAAGCAAGATCATCGTAAGATAGCTCACAAGATAGCCAAATGTTCACGTATAGATCAACATTGTCAAGATCAAAGAGAGAAGATGGAATGGATGAAATATGTAGAAGAACTACGCACGATGCCTGATTGCTAGGTTTTCATCATGGTACTTATCCAAGGCACCACAAGGAAGTGGTTTTCACCATAAGATGAATTTATTTCTCTTTACTTTTTCTACCAAGGTGCCTATTTCCAAGTTTTCACCAAGGCACATTTTCAATTTTTTATTTTTTATTTTTTATTTTTTTTTTTATTTTTTTTTTTTAAATTTCCGTTGGAAGAAGGCAAGCTTTTTAGATAATGCTCCTTGAAAGGATAAATCATGATATGCCAAGGATCCAAAATGATATGCTCAAAGATGCTAATAGGGAAAGGAAGATGGAAGAGAAAAATGGAGGATAAGATTTTATGTAAAGCGAGTGAGGTTGGAAGATAAGAGGAATAGGAAAATGAGAAAAGAAGATCGAAGTCAGAAGGATAATGAATGGAAGGATTGTGAAAGGGTAGATGGAAAGGAAGGCAAGATCAATATCAACACACACCTTGAAGGGTGGCAAGAGGATGGAGGAAACATGAATGAAGGAATATAGCGAATGGATAGCAGAGGTTTTGGTTTAGGTGCATGGAATGGAAAAATATTTTTGGAAGAAGATAAAGTGGAAGCCTTTGGAAGCTTGAATGTTAACTTCACTTGTTGTTCAACACCAGAATCTTTCAAGAGAGACTTTGGAATCCATATAGCCATAGGCTTTTTATTTCTTTTTGATGATTTAGAGAGAATATCTTCAATGATGGATTTTGGAACCCATACTTGTCTTGTAGTTTTTTTCTTAGATATCTCTTTTGACTTTATGCCTCCATGTCGATTAGAGGAGACATGGTGATCTTCTCTTTTTTATGGATTCTTGTATTGAACATTCAAGTTACTTCCAAAAGACTTGCGACTTGTGGAAGAAGAAGGAGGATATGACTGGTTTAGATGGGTGGGTGGATGAAAAGGATTCAAGGGTGTGCATCTATGTTGATCTTGAGGAAAGATGGGAGATGGAGGGATGTAGGGACCTAAGATGGATGGCGAATTAGGAGAGTTAGGAGGGGAAAGTGAAGGGACATAAGGACCCAAGATGGAAGGTAGATGTGAAGCCCTTAGTAGTGGTGGAAGAGGTCCAAGGATGGAAATGGAAGACACAAAAGGATAATCAACAAGTTCATCGACATTTATATGACAACCAAGGACATCAACACCTTTAGAGTGAGCATTAGTATTTTCAATAGAATCGTGGACATCTTGAATATGGGCACCTTCTTTGATAGGATTGTTCAAAGCTTGCAAAGACTTAGGAAGAGTAGAAATTGGAAATGAACATGGAGTGGTAGAATAAGAAGATGGAAGACTTTGATCTTGACAAGGATCTTTGGATAGCACAAGCGTACAATTTTTTTCTTGATTTTCAATAGGTTTAACATTGGAAATAACAACACTATTTTTAATAACCTTAATGGAAGTATCATCTTTGGAAAGTGCAAGTGTAGTAAGGTTATTTTGATTGTCAATAAGCTCAATGGTATAAGTAGTAACTTGATCTTGCTTAGGAGAAGACTTAAGACATGGTAGAATGCATGAGAAAGGGCGTGAAAGATCAAAAGAACCATAAAATGGATAAGAGACATCATGAAAAGGAGTGGATGACATGGAGGGTTCTTGATCTTGATCTTTCTTTATGTTCTTTTCTTTATCATTTTTGGAGTCCTCTTGACATGGAGCCACTTCTAAGGACAAGGAAGCATGTTGGGATTGTATGGAAGACTTTGGAAGAGATGGTGGAGGACTAGCTGAAGTAGGAATTATAGCATATAAAGGCTTAGGCTCTTTAGGTTTAGCATTATTGAAAGTATTTGCAGCCAAGTGAAGGTTAGCTTGAGTTTCTTTAAGAGGTAGCCCTTGAGGATAACTATAGGAAACCGCATGAAAAGTATTAGGACCTTTGGTGGATGAAGGACTTGTGAAAGATTTGATAGGCTTGGAAGCTTTAGGAAATGTATGGGTATTGGAGGAAGTAGGGGATGGAAGGGAACCACCGCAAGACAAAAGTTCAACATTAACATGATCTTTCTTGAGAGTATAATCTTTATTTTTAGCATGAGAGTTCTTAGAGGAGAGATCTTTGTAGTATGCACGTTTATAATCAATGTGGTAAGCTTTTTCTTCCTCAAGTGAAATAGATGGATCATCTAGGTATTGTGCACAGAAATCATCAAAGTCTCTTTCAAAATCATAATCATATGGATCACCATCATGATCTATCCAATGTGATGTCCCATTTTCAATAAGCACGAGCACGCGACGAGGAGGACTCTTAGGAATAGAGGTGTCATAGGTATCATTATATTGTTCGTCATCATAGTCATCATAGTCTTCAAAGATGGGTGTGTCACTCTCCATGGAAGAGATATCATAAGGCTTATCACATTGCTCAACATGGTATGTCTTGAGAAGAGAAGTAAGACTCTTGGGAGAAGTAGAAGAGGAATGAGATCATGGAGAAGAGGAAGGTGAAGACTCAGTGGAGGAAGAAGACTTGGAAGATGAGGAAGAATGAAAATACTTAAAAGATGAAAGTCATTTGGAAGAAGAAGGTCATGACATGACCATGCGTATGATCCTAGCAAAGGTGTCTGATTCAATCAATTTTTCCTTTATTTTCATCATAAATTTATCACTCATGGGCTTTTTGGAATAATACTCTTCGAATTGAGAAATGAGTTTGAGATCATCCATTTTCAAGAGAGGTTCCATAACAAGATAGCTGAAATTCATGGTTCTGGAAGAGGAGGAATCAAGCATGGAAGTGACATAAGAGGTGAATAGAAGAACGAAGACTAGATAATAAGAGGAAAAGAATCAAGAAGACGTGAAGAGTTTAGGAAGAAGAGAAAGGATGGAAATGGGAGACTAGGAAGACATGGGAGATGTGGAAGAAAGAAGACCAAGAGTCATTTTGTGCAACTTGATACCATTTAAGTTCATTTAGATGTTGGGAAACATGTCATAGCACCTAAGATCTGATATGGACTGACCAAGGAAGACTAGAAATGACAAGAATCAGCTCACTATTTTGACAGAATTTGGGAATGGGCTGTAAAAACTGGATTTTTGACAAATTTGACCAATATCTAACAACTTTGACTTTGGCTTTGATACAAGTTTTGAAATTTTAGGATGAATTTTGACACTAGAAAGGATTTTTGCTTCAGATTTGCAATTTTTTCAGTTTTTTAGTATCAGTTTGTTTGCAAATTTTTCTGTCTAGTTTTTGAAGATCTTTGTAAAAGTTTATCTCAAGTAACCAAGTAGATATCAAGCACGCAAAATGGAAAGCAAGGGGAGCAAGCAATCATTTGAAAATAATAAACAAGGGCAAAAGTAACCTTGCACATGAACAAGCAATAGTGACTTATTGTGCTAATCCCTAGAAATACTACTTGTGTATGCTCCAAAAAGTTTTTCAATAACGCACATATTCCTAGAAAATGAAAAATTTGGCCTCACTAGGGTTTGTAGTAATGGTCTAACTCTAAAAATTTTGTGATCTCAAGAGGGCGAACTCCAATCCAGGTGCACCGGGGTTTTGACACAGTCTGAGAATTTAATCAATCAGGAGCTACTAGGGAGATCTGATAGCCCAACAAGAGACCACACCTATGAAGATTTCCTCCACAAGGACATTTATATAGTGGTTGTTGCTACCATGAAAAAAATGGCTATTATCGCTTGAGGTTCCATCCATGTGGTTGACCCAATTAAGGGAATGTCCACTATGGTTAACCCTCTCTAAAGGTGACTCACAAAAGATACCATAGGGGGACTAGATCAAATTCAAGGATCTGGGTTTCTAGTACTATCCAAAAAGGAAGTAGAGCATAATCCCCTAACCTCTTCACTTCACCAAGACAAAGAAAATAGATTAATTTGACATGCTAAGACCAAAATTATCTCGCAAAGATCTATGATGTCAACCGCTTATGATCTATCAACCTCTCTGGAGAGAGAATGTATCAATCAAAAGTTGAAGATGCACAAATCTAGTAGAACACAAGACAATCTCAATAACCTCCCTACCTACAAGGGGATATATCATCAAGAAGGGCTTTGCATGCATGAACAAGTGAAAGAAGCCCACTCTCTCAAGATCATTTGCAAATAGTGTTCATAGGGCCTAATTACTATGTGTAATAGATATGCAAAAAGCAAATCTATGTTTGTTTTAGAGCCCAAAACTGAAGTGTGAATTATGAAAGCTATAAAGGCACTCAAGCTTGACACAAGAGAGTTTTTTTTATGTCCCAAACTAAGTTTTATCAGATGTAATAGAATACCTGAGTTTCTCGCAATGCGCTTAGTATATTTTACTTGTTTTAGCAATTTTTAAGCATTTGTCTTCTATCTTTTGTACCCACGGGACGTACCTGCACCTGCACCTGCAAACCACTGTTATGAAAAACTTACCTATTCTTGTACATGAAACCCATTGTTATAAAAATCCATAAAAAAAAGAAACGCAACTTTTCAACCCCATGTGGTAGAAAATTAGGTTAGTCAAAGATAATATGTCATTTGATAATCGAAAAACTTATTGTCATAAAAAATTAGATTCTAACCAATCTGTACTAAATCAATAATAAATTTTTCAAATCAAAACAAAATTAATCCAAACTAATAGAAAATGAAAGCTAATTCAAATACCTTTCCAGAAATATAAATTTTAGATCTGTATCATGTCATATGTGCATGTACCAATAAAAACATCAGTCAGATTTCATAAAATCAGGTTCAGACTAGTCTTCACTAAAATGATCATAACTTTTGCAAATCAAAATGAAATTAATCCAAACTAATGAAAAATGAAAGATAACTCAAATATATTTCTAGAAATATAAATTTTGGATCTGTATCATATCATATGTGTATGTACCAATAAAAACATCAGTTAGATTTCTGGAAAAAATAGTCCAGAAATTTATCACAAAACTCATAAAAAATAACCTTGTGGTCGTGGGTTCGAGAAAAATGATAGAAATTTGATAGAATAGAATGGAAACCTATTTCAAGGCCCCACGGTGGGTGCCAGAAATGTGTGTGTGAATTTTGTACCTAGTTGTCGACACAACACTTCAGTAAAACATTAGAGGTTAGCAAAAACCGAAATCTGCAAGTAATTGAAACTATGCTAACCAGGCGATTTACTGCCTTCTAGTAGGTGTGAGTATGATGTTCTCATATTGAAATCGTGATCAGTTACAATGAAACCCCTAAATGAAAGATTTAAAATGTTGAAAGAAATGAAATATGAATGCAAATTAATCTATTTTTTTGTATTTTCTATGCAATAATATGAGAAACTGTATGAATCTAAGCTAGATGAAATTGGAATGATATGAAAATTATTCTAACAATGCTATGAAGATGAATGCAAAAGTGTGCAAAAGCTATGAAAAACTATGAAATGATCTCACAAAATTGCCTGCCACAAAATTTTTGTTCTTCAATTGTAAATTCGCCAGAGTAGTTGTGCAAATTTGAGAGATGTGAGATTGAAAGCTTGAGAGATTTTGAGAGATCGAAAGCTTGAGAGATTTTTTGAGAGGGATTTGTGAAGAGTTGAGCCTTGTTTTTATAGAAATCCAAGGTTTGAGGATGCATTGAGAAAAACCATAAATCACTCTTGATAAACTCAGGTTGATTTTTGAGTTAACAAGAAATTAAAAATAAATAAACTCATAAAATCATGAAAAAATAGTTTTTATCTCAAAATAGAGTTTTAGTTTTTTTTTCAACTCATCATCAGATGTTGAGTTTAGAAAGTTAACAAATTGAAATTGATAATTGATTTAAAGTTGACTGCTTTTTCTGATTGTGCATCATTTAATATGAATTAATTTAATAAATAAAGTAATTTATTCTCAACTTAACTGACTTTGAATTAAAACAATTGATTTATGGGTTAATTAATTATTAAATCAAACTTTATTCCAATTAAATCATTAAATTTGACAACTTTGATTTTAAATTAATTAAATAAATATTCAATTGATTGTTTGTAGGAATTTTGATTTATTGTCAAAATAAAAACAATATTAATTAGGAATAAATGTAATTAAATGTAATTAAATAATTAAGTGGCAGAATTAAATTAATTAATTAAATATTCATCATATTCAATTAATCAACTTTAAGATAAATAATAACATTTATCGCCGAATAATATTTAATTAAAGATAATTACATAAATAGGAATATTTAGGAAATATTCCCTAATGTAGAATTAAGATAAAATCAATTAGGATTTCAATGTGAAGATGTGCCTTAGGTTAGGAATTTTGTATCAATTTCATTTGATGTGTCGATATAGGAGGTTAATGAACCTCTAGCCCATTTTTGGGGTATTACAATAATTACCAAAACCAACATCATACATAACACTATCTTGGTTATTAAGGGCATTTCCAGTTGCCCACTCATCCAATAATATATCAGGAATTCCCTCTATTTGAGTATTGAAGGCTGGATAATCTTTAATCTCATCTAAATCTATGATCACACAACTTGAATTAATAGGGCTTGGATTGTATGGCTCTATGTGATCTTTGGTCAACAATTCTGATTTAATAGTCACTTTGGTACCATATCTTGTTCTAAACAACATGTGAGACTAATTTGATGAGAAATATCCACCTATCTTGGCTATAAAATCCCTAGATAAACATAGGGCAAAATGAGGAGGCAGATCTATAACACAAATATCCCGTGGAATAGAGAAATTTGGGCAAGCATGAAGGGTTAAACTTGCATTCTTGACAACTCCTAAGGTTTTGACTGATGAACCATCTAACTGAATAACTCCTTTCTCAAGAGGCTCATACTTCAAATCAAGTAGGTATGCAATCTTTTTAGGCATCATTGTGTTGGTTGCACCACTATCAACCATACAGTTGTGTACTAACTTATTACCAATTATCAAGGACACATAAAAAGGAGGAGGCTTAACATTTGTAACTTTTTTACCATCCTTTTCTACTGTTCCTCACACATTTTTTGATTCTGAATTGGCCAAAATAGTTCTTGAAGACTGTTTTAAGGCTTGTTGTGAACTTACTGCACTCTTAGATAGCTCTTCTTTAAGTAACTCTACTTGCCCTGGAATGACTAGAGAATCCCACATAGAAATAGAGACATTCATCTTCTTCATATTATCAACTATATTGTAAGGAACAACAAAATGTACCTTTTGAGGAGATTTAGGAGCACTCTGATCTACATGCTTTTGATGTTTCTCCTTAGTTGTGAAAGAAGGATGTTCTTTCAATATAGAAATAGGTGTAGAAGCAACCTTAGCTATTGATTTATCTATTTGTAGAGCTCTTTTTTTTTCTCTAGTGTTTACTGATACAGGTGAATCCTCATTCAACCCACAAAATTCTTCTTCTTGCTAATTAATAAAACCATTATCCGGAACATTCAAGTCTTATTGTTGTTGAATCTTCTCAATAGGCATATTTTATTGTGATCAATTGCATTTTGAACCATTAGAGCCTGATTGAGCACTCCATTAGTGCACTTTGATTGGTTGTGGGGTTGACCATATGGATAGCACCACTCATAATCAGTAGCAAGGTTATTCTAGCTAGGTACAATATCCCTAAAAGCATTCAAAGGTATGGGATTATAAGGTCTATAAGGCCTCTGATTCCAATTCTGCCTATTTGTACTATTATTTCTTTGGTACTATTGTTTATTACCTTGAAAGGTAGGCTGATTAGGATATTGTGATGAAGAAATGGCAAATTGATTTTGAGATATGGGGTTCCCTTGTGCCTAATGTCTCTTAATGCTTACCAACTCATTTCCAAAGGTCTGCAATAAGCTTTCAATTTTTTGCTAGCTATCTTTTATACTTTGCATCTCATTAAGAGGGGTAACAAGGATTACCTCTTGGCTTTTGAATGATGGAAAAGCAGGAAGAGGTGGGGAATTTTGTTGGTTCTTCAAAATATTTTACACTCCATGAGACACCAATATACCTATGACTGATATTAAGGATGGGTTAGTTCCAAATGTGGGAAATCTATAGGTAACTGGACCAACTATAGGGACAAGACTACCCTCTTCACTTCTGGCTCTGCAAAACCAAGGTAGGTACACCTGATCCAATAGATACAACTCTTACTCCTTACTCAATACTGGATCTTACAACAAATAATAGTGAGAAAGTACTAAATAACAACCTATTATTCATTGACTCTCCATCACTGGGTAGAACTACTGTATAAAGTAAATGAAACTTTTAAAAGACTAGTATTGATTATATGTTTATGATTATAATGATTTCAATCATTTCCCATACAAAAAAGACAAGAGAGTATAGACCGGTGCCTTATCTAATGGGCAAATATTACCAGAAAATATAGCAAATACAAGGATCCTTAAAATAACTAGTCTTTTAGACATAAATACAAATATCCCAATTCTTTCCTCCTTGCAGATAATCCTTATGTAAATCTAATGAACACATATCCCACTTTGAGCAATTTTAATCCAACCCTAGATCAAAACTCAAAGCGAAGATACATACATATAAATCTCTGAAAGATTTAAAGATTCACAGAATGAACATAAAGGAGAGGAAAACACTTGAGCTTTGTATTAAGTATAACCTTTGATCCTTTGTATGAAATATGTCCTAGATAGAAAGCTTGCAAGATAATAACAACAACCTATACTTCTTCTCTTCTACTTGATAAGAAATGATACAAAATATTACAATCCTCGACTGAGGGTTAGGGTTTCAAAATTTCTATCTTCTCAACACCTAAACTCTCAATGCCTAGAATGATCATGGAAAATCCTTTATATACAAGGAGATGCAACAATCCACTGACCATTCTAGGGCTTACAAAACTTTAACCTAAAAACCTTACAACAACCCTACTGGGTTTTCAATAAATGCATCGATCAGATTCGGGGAGATATTTGTAGATAGCCGCCTTGCTTTATGTCTTCAATTATTTCCTTGGTTTCCTCAAGAAAATCTAATCTCCATCTTTTGTTGTGTTGTCATCCCTGCAATAAATAGCTCCTCATATCTCAACAACTCTTTAAAAATAAAAAAGTCACAGCATTTGCCTGGCTTAAGAAGTAGGCGGAAGATCTACTTTTTCTGCATGAAGTATGTACTGGTATCTCCATCTGTTGCACATGGCCAACTATAACAAAACTAACAAGAAAACTCTATAGAAACATTCAAACTATCACCCCCAATGGCTACCTGATTTATCTTTAAAACACAGCTGTCAATACATATTTTCCCAGCAGATCGGGTGGTTCAAAAAATTCTTCAATAGTCGACCAACCCCCTTGAAAAATCCATGGCCACACCACCACCCCAGCAACCAATTAAAAATGAGCACCTCAACATGACCGACACCCCAGACCCACTGTGCTTTAGCCTTTAAACTGGACGGTGGTCGCATGATCGCGAGGAAGAATATTCTTTGTGATCATGCGACAATCGTAGATTCTACCACACTGACATTCCACCTAAAAAAATTAGGTCTATCGACATGTCCTCGTCATCATCCAGCTCGGCCAATCAGAAACAAGCACCATAAAAAATTGCAACACCTGGTACCGGTCCCAGCATGACATCAGACTCTTTCACCTGGAAGATCAAACGGTTGTTGTAATGCTAAGAAGATTAACCTTCGAGCACCATTTCCTTGCGGCATCACAACAATTGTTGATCTTAACCAAACTTTAACCTGCCGAGTGACCTAACTGCTCGCCAGATCGTCGAAGGTTAAAGAACAAACCACCAAGGTTGCATGACCATGTGACTGAAGAAAATGCCAGGTCGCCAAATGAAAAGCACTTAACTACCAAAATCAAGAGACCCCACAAACACACAGTCGCATGATTGCTGAACGAAAAACTTAACCGCCCAAGAAACTGGAGATCAAGTGACTGAACATCATGAAGAACTGGGCCCCACACAGTCGTAGCAGTGCACATAAGAAATGTTGATGTCAGAAACAAGCTGTGAAGAGGTGAAAGGTCGAAAACAACCAGGGTTTTCACATTGTCAAAAAAGGTAACAAAGAAATGTGAAAACATTGAGGGTTTTTATGCTTAGACAATTTTGACACCCTACGATATGAAAGAGCTATTTCCAGTAGACCTTGAAACTTGAATATCTCCCTAGTTTCAACACATTAGACCTTGTGATTTGAATTGGAGCATGGTGACACATTGAAGAACATGGGGCTAAGGGCGCAAGCCATGAAACATTGAGGCTCTTCTTTCGCACATTAAAACAAGCTTGCAGGCAGGGCGGGACAACTTCAGGAAAACAAGGGAAACGGGCCATTTTCATTGGATTTTTGCATTGATGGGAAAATGGCCCAATGCAATTAATGACATATTAGACTGAATGCTAGGAAAGAAGGGCATAGGTTGCTTGGGAGCTATTTTTCCTACCTGAATAAGACTATTTTTTTCCCTAATAGTAGTATCAAAAGCTTGAGGTAAAGAATTACCTCCCATTGATTGGATCATGATTGAGATATCACTATTCAAACTCTTAAGAAAATAAAAGAATGCATATTCATCAGAGGGTCTTATCATAGCAAGGATTCTATTCTAAGTCTTTTGGAAATGCAGATTGAAATCATTCATCTCTTCTTGTGGAGCCCTCTTGATTGTTGTCAGTTGTTCCACCAAAGATAGGTTATCTGATTTATCTTCAAAGAACTTAGATAATCCATCTCTCAATGCATCCCATGTAGCAATAGATGCAACTGGAAGAGTTCTAAACCATTCTAGTGCTTTTCTCTTCAATGATGTAGCTAATAGCTTCAAAGCTACGTCCTCCTCTGTGATGTGATGGACATTGCAAACAGAAGCAATATCTCTAATATGTTCTATAGTAGTTATTTTCCCTTCTCCAGTGAAAGATGGTAACCCTTTTAAGGCTACCAATGGAATTTTGTTGCGATTGGCAATCCTCAAAGGACTACCCTGATCAAAAGGCACAAATGGCAATTGCCTTGCAATTGCTGGAGGTGTTACAGTGGAACTAGAAGGTAATGACTGATCTACCTCTGGTGGTTGTTCAAGAATAGCTTGAACTTGTAATGTTGGTAAACTCTCAAAAACTTCCTGATCTGAATCTGGCAATTCAGTGCGGTAGGAGGGAGGAGCTGAACTTCTTTCAGATCTTTTTTTCCTTGGCCTTCCTATTTTCCTACCTCTTTCTACAGGTTGAAAAGAAAGCTCTTTAGGGCCTCTAGGCTGATCTCTCTGCAAAGTTCTACCTCTCCTAGTGAAAGACAACTGCAAATATTCAAACTCTTTTACACTCCTTGTTTTGATTCTATTTATATATCACAAGGTCCCACCGGGTGTGCCAAAAACTGTTAAGGCCTTGAAATATCACCCTAACTCAGGCATCAAAGTACACTAATATTTCATGGTAACAATAGAAACCTTCTCAAGTTGTGGGTGGACTCTTATTAACAAAGAATCTCTAGATTCTAGGCTGACTCCTATTGGATTTGGAATACCACCTTTGACTGAAACTTTGATACGAAAAGGGAAAATAGATAACTTAAAAAAACTAAATGAAAGGGGGGGGGGGTGATAAACCAAATTGGAATTTTGACTTATCAAAAAACTTCAAATCCGCATCCACAGTACACAAACTATTGAGATTTGTATTTAAACATTCACTATTCGACATATAGATTGACTTAAACTCACTACTAGGGTATGCACCACAAAAAATGAAAATCTGACAACAAACATACAGATTTTACAAAAGGTTTGATTTTGATAACTTAGAGAAGGAATTGTATTAATTCACTTATCCTTGTTACAAAAATATAACACTGAAATGCAGAAAAGATGAATAGGATTGGTAACAAAACTCAAAAAAAAAATGAAATATGGAGAACTTGCTTTATTTCCTTCAAAATCTAAAAAAATGGTTACAAAACATATGCTAAAAGAGACAATGGAACCAATATGTTCACAAAGTCCTCTTCTCCTCAATTATGAACCCCTAAAATTGATTATGAAACTCATCTATATAGCCTCCTAAGGCCAAATTAAAAAATCTAAGCCCCCCCAAATCAGCTCCAAAAAACCCTAACTCATAAGCACAAACTATGCCTTGAATCATGCCTCTAATGTTGGTATTTTTAAAATAAACATCTTTTAAAAATACTACCAACAAATATTAATACATCTAAAATTGAGCTTTAACTCATAAGCACAATTCATATAACCCATAATCAACTAGATAACCTAAGGTCAACATGACCAAAGCTAAGCAATCAACCAACTTTTGAAATGTCCACATCATGGCATATGATAGGTGACTATCGTGGCACTTAGGAAACTAAGGCTCTTGATGTCATTCACTAAAGACATTAAAGGTATTAACTGCCCTCTATCATCGGACTTGAAAAATTATCAAAACTTGGGATTTCTTGGTCTTTGAGTTGCATTTGCATTTGGGGAAAAAATGAAAGTTTCAAACAACCCTAATCCATGGTGAGATTTATGTAGAGAACTCGAGCTTGGATTCACTCCTTCTCTGTGGCTGATTCTTGATCTGAAGCTCATCACTGAGAAATAGGAGTCATGTTGCTATCATGAAGTTCTCCTCTACTTTCTCTTGGCACGAAAAAAGGTGCTAACTCTGTGGTTTTTAACTTATCTTCTCCTGTGATTGTTATTTGAGCATGAAGCTCAGGCTTTATATGGAAGTTGTCATTGATAAAGAGCTAAGGCTCTATACTGCTGGAACTCAAGCTCCACAGTTGGAGGCTATGACTATGACAAAGGAACTCGGGATAGCTGGTACTTGTGCTTTGATTAAGAACTCAGGCTTTGTTTACATTCAGTGCCATTCCTGCAAATACTCAACCTCTAACTACGAGATAAGTAACACCATTCCTCTTTTCCTATGTTTGTCATGAATCATTTTGTTGAAGGCTGAATTTCATCTTCTTCACATTGCGAAGACTTTGGGGTTTTTTTCTCTTTGTTGTTTAAAGTGGTAATCTGATAGTTATCATTACTTCATAATGAATCATGTTTGTAAACTCCACTTTAGTTGTTCTTTCTCTGTGACTCAGAAAGTTTGAGCTATTGCATGATACTCCATTATTTTCACCAGTCATCTACAGTTCAGTTTTATTGTGTTTCTAGCTGTTGACTTTGGGTTTTATTATGTCTACTATCCACTATCGATAGTGACCATGCTAGTACTTTCTTTACTCTGCTATCCTTTCATGACTGAAAGTAGCCATCATGCTTTGATCTTCTCTATTGGGCTGTGACTTTGAAATGTACATGACTCCATTACAAGACGTTGTCTATATCTTCAAGTTACCTGGACTTTTACTTTGTTGGAATGATAGTGACAAGTGCATAAAATGATTTCCATTTAAAATAAGAAATGCAACAATGTTTGGATGTTGGTTTATGGGGTTCAAGCATGGGCTCGTGACACCCATAAACATAAGAATGTTGATTCATGAAGTTTGAGCATGGGCTCGTGACATCCACAAATACACTCTGTGAACATTACTTGATACTTAAAAAATGCAATTTATGTAGCATTTCTTTAGTACTATGATTGAACATGTATCTTTTAATAAGACTGTCATTTGCTCATTTTCTGTATTTGGCATTCTGCAATTCACCAGTGGTTATCTTTTTAAAACATTGTTGCTGAAGTGACACATCAATATAACAACATTGCAAAATAGATGTAACAGTTATTCATTTTCTCTATACATGCACATAATCTTGATACCACTGTTACTTGACCATTTACTTTCACATCAGTAATGAACTCTTCTTATGAACACAACATTGTTGTCCCTCTTTTCTGTGTATGCACAAATTGTAGCATCTTTTCAATTCATTTGATATTGCATCTTATTTCTTGCTTTTTACTATGATATGGAATACACAATTCATTTCTTGGAATATATCTCTACTTACTCTGTTTAAAAAGAAACATCTAATCCAATATGTTAGGTTAGTGAACATAACCAAATGGTCAATTTTGTGTGAGAATGCCATATATGATGACATTCATATGCTAATGTTGGTCAAATGATGGTGTTCACTAACCGAACATTGCCCTGTTGTTTCTGAAAAAGGTTTCTTAGCTACAAGAACTAAGTCCCTTTGATTTAGATATCTGGTTTATATAAAAAACATGCATAATGATGACCATAAATAGTAAAAGGTTTCATGGAGTCATGTCCCTTTTTAATACTATCATTCAGTTTATGCAGATGCATATTTTTTCTATTGCATTGATATTATAGATAGATGTGCAGCTCTGAAAGTTTTGGTTCTATTATGATGCTTTTAGGTTTTATGTATTTCTTAGATCCAAATTGGATTTAACACCTTTTACTCTATGATGCAGGACAAAACCCTAAGACACAAGACATGGGGACTTAGACAAATACCTGAAGACTTGGACCAAAATAGACAACCAACTCCTAAATGTAGATGACTCTACAAGGAAATGCATGGGACCCTACTCATACTTCTATCATGCTTTCTTTTTTGCCATTTGATCTCAGTTTCAACATAAAAGATGAAATATGAAAGAACATTTCTCTATTACATTCAGTTTGAATGCATAATGTAATGATCAATTATGAAATTGAAAATTTGGATATGATCAATACTTAGAGTAAAATATAACTAATTATATGAATGCAATAGCAATGTATTTATCTTGATCACCTGATAAATAGTGTTGAATAGATGTACCTTCATGCAATCTTTTCCTATTTATGTTTACCATCCTGCATGTAGAAAATTAGGATAACAATTATATTTTATAAGTATATATTTACTATTTTCTAAGTTATATTATATTTTAAAAGTATATATTTAATATTTAATATATTTAGATAAGAAAATATAATTTTGATGAGAATAATATAAAGTGGGCCTCAATCACATGAGTGGAAAACTTTACATAGCGCGCACGCACTATGGCTTGGATTGCCCAAGCCTAAATCTTGGGCAATCCAAGTCATAGCACGTGTGTGCTATAGCGTGTATGCCCTATAGGGCATGCACACTATATCTTTTGGGGGACCATAAAATAATTCGACACCTTTTTGGTCCCTCATCTTTGTGCATATACTGAATTGTTTATAAGACAGTCCCACAAAGGTCTATGGCAAGATATGGCTTCATCACACTATGGTGGTAGGCCCATCTTGAATAACATGTGATAGAACTAACCACTCATATAGTACCAAATCCATGTGGCACTATTTTGCATCATCATATATTGTTACTAGGACCCACCACTTGAAGACAAAATTAATAGTTTAAAGGTAATTCACACCTTAAAAAATATTAAAATAATTTCAAAAGTTATTTGTTAATTGTTTATAAAACATTCCCACGAAGATCTGTGGAAAGATATGGCTTCGTCATACTATGGTAGTAAGCCCATCTTGAACAACATGTGATAGAACTAACCACTCATATAATACCAAACCCACGTGGCATTATTTCACATCATCACATATTGTTAGTAGGACCCACCACTTGAAGACAAATTAATAGTTTAAAGCTAATTCACAACTTAAAAAATATTAAATCAATTTCAAAATTTATTTGTTAATTGTTTATAAGATGGTCTCACAAAGGTTTGTGGCAAGCTATGGCTTCGTCACACAAAGTCTCTTTTAAGTTCTAGAGAAAATATCTAACGAGACCAATTTCCTTCTCAAAGTAATTAAATCGAGATACGTGTTAAATATTTTTATGACAGGTTGGCCACTGAGTGAATGGTGCTGTTGGAGCTCAAAAATCTAGAATATATTTTGAGTCCATATTTTGCAAAATCTCTCTAAGTGTCGGAATTATGCCTTTGAAAAATCATTGTAAGAGCTTAATTCAAGTGCATTGAAAAGGGGGCCTATTGATTTTCATGATGAGTCACTTGGACAGGGTGTTTATCACCTATCATTTGACATACATAATAGGTTTGAGGTCCTAGTTTTCAGTTCTGACATGTTTTTGAAGTGACTATTTGGAGGTATTCCCGAAAATCTGCATTTTATGTTTGTCCAGAATTGTACTAAGTAGCCCACTTTCGAAGAGTGCATCTTTTGCCTAGTTGATTTTCATAACATTTGGGTTGTTGCATCATATTTTAGGCATGAGAGAGAGTGTCCATGTCCATTTTTAGCCCCCCATGTGCCTATTTGACTTCTTTGCCAGAGCCATTTCATTTGTAGATTATTAAAATCTCTGAGTGTGTGTAGTCCAATTTTTTGAATGGTCTACTTTAAGGCTCTGTTGTTTGCACCCGGTTCAAGGTCAAGCATAATTTAATGTTGCCTTGCATTGTAATTTTGGAAGTGTACTTGCCTGAATATTTTTTAGTCTTTTCCAATTCATCCGGCCACTTTCCTAGACCGATTCCAAATCAGTTTTCTACATATTTCACTGTTTTAATCCTAAATATTTCTAACAGGCTGACTTTGGTGTTTAATTGCATTTCTCCATGTGATCTTTTGGGTGAATTAATTATGGATTCATACACCTTTTATGGAAGTGAATTGGTCTCCAAGTTGTCAGTTTATGAAGATCTCAGTTGGAAAGTTTTCAGAGCCAGTTCTTGAGGTGATTTATGCAGTTTGACAATGTAGACATAATAAATGTTTTAAAGGGCCATGTTCAGTCATTAATATCTCATTGCTCAAGTATTTTCATACAAGCTCCTTTGGTGAAGTGTACTCACATGTTGGAAGCTAGATGATTTTTGAATGGTGTGCTCCAGTAAGGGCTTTTGATCAGTTTTTGAGGCCAATTCTGGAGGCCAGTTGGTGTTATTGGTCAGCCTTTCAGAGATAAATCTGATGAAATAAATAATGAGAATAACATCTTTGGTGCACCATGGTTTGTACTCATTAAGCGACTCCATCTTGTGTGCTTTGTCATCAAAGTTGAACATGCCATATAAACAAAAATAAATGGAGTGTGCACAAGTTATAAAAGTGTGTGCACCTTTGAGGGAATGGTGTGTGCCATATAAAAGGAAGGCTATGAAAATTTGACTTGATGGCATGGGCATATTAGTTTTGTATGTGCTACATGCCATAAGGGAAACTAAAGTATGGTTGCACGCGCTATCCAAATAAAGGTGTGTGTGCCATATCAAATAGTAATGGTGTTGCACTTGACATTGCTGATGTGTACCAAGAAACTGAAGGTGTGCACACTGCTTGAAAGGAGGGGCTACATGCATGGTGCGTTGGAGAATGGAGAGAAAGGGGAAGAACATGCAAGCCAAGGAGAATAAAATCAAGGATGGGGTGCATGCCAAGACAAGTCAGTGGCAGAGAGAGAGAGAAGGAGGGTGCGTGGATGTGTGGAGCTGGCAGTGCACATATGAGGGAGGTGTATGCACCAAGTGTCTCAAGAGGGGTGTTGCATGCACCAATTAATGTAAGAGGATGCTTGATAATGCATGGCACACCAAAGGTTTGTGTCTGGTGTGTGCCAAGCAATGAAGGAGACAACATAATAAAGAATGGTGCACATGCTAAATAAAATAAAAACAAAGGAAAATGCATTGACATATTGAGTTTTCTAGGGGAATGCACAGGGTGATTGAGAAAGTGTGCATGATACTTTGGATAGAGGATATGTAGTTCACAAGAGGCTGTCGGTCACACAAATAGGTGTGTAAGACTTGGATAATTGGGGTAGCATACCAATTAGGAGGGGTGCGTGCCAATCCATTGTTGGTGCGTGCCAAAGTTTGGAGGGAGGTGCTGATGGTTATGCACACAAGGGAGTAGGAAGAAATAAGGAGAAGCCAGGAAAGGAAGGAGTTGCGTGCGCAGGTGAGTAATGAAGTAAAAATGAAAGGTGTTGCATGTGGGTTTATCCCACATGCACCCCAAATTTGTTCTAAGAGTTATTTATATACACTAGCACTTAGATAGAATGTAAAGAAAATGGAAAAGAGGCAGTTGTGTGGCCTCTACCCTTGTGGGCCCACCTTGGAAAGTGTGCTAGTTGGGTGCTTATGCATATATTTTAAATGTAATGTTTAAAAAACCTTGTAAGATTAATCATGCATTGCTCAAGATATGGAAGCTTAGAATGTTTAAAAGACCCAGCGCTTGCATTGTGATATGAAGTAAAGAGTAGGAGGCTCTATACACACGAGCGCTCCAAAGGTGCCTTAGGATGCATGCTAATGGGCCAGAGACTCCATAATTTTGTAGGACAACAGGCAGGTGATTGGCCATAATGGTGACACGTGGAGCTTGGTTGCTGATTCTCTAAATAAGGTTGGTGGTTAGAGTAAGCATTCAAAGAATGGGAGACTACTTGGTCACGTGTTCTCCCAATCCTGGCAGTCAAGGGCCAAGCATTTGGAGATCTAGAGAACACTTAATCACCCATTCTCCATATTATAAGGTGGTTAGTAATAACATTTGGAGAACTAGAGATAACCTTGGTAGCTGGTTCTCCCAATCCTAGCGGCTAAGAGGTAGACATTCAGAGACCACGAGATGCCTTGGTCGCACAATCTCCCAATGGTGGTAGTTAAGTCCCTAGCATCTACAGAATAGGAAATAAGCCTTAGTCGCGTGTTCTCAGAATAGGATGGTAGTTAGTGAAGTGATCCAGAGACTCAGAGAATAGACTTAGTCGCCCATTCTCCAGATATAACCATGGTCAAGGATGTGATCTGGAGATTCATAGAGTAGACTAGTCATCGAATCTCTAGATGTAACTTGGGTTAAAATAAGAATTCAGAGATTGGGAGAATGAAGGCATTCGCGTGATCTCCAAATCAAAGGTCAAGGCTAGGGTCAAGGTGAGCATGCAATCAGCTGATGACAAGTGGCGAGTTCTAGTGGCCAAATTTAAAGTTGCAGAAAGATTTAAAAAGCATGCATAAGTCCAAACTTTGGGATTAATTCAAAAATTTAAATGATTGAATATGCTCACGGAAATAATGTCTGGAGCCTTTAGTTTTATCAGAATATAGGCATATTATATGTTTCTAGAAATTGTAGGAGATGAGGAATTTGATGGCAATGATTATTTTCAGTTTCAACTTGGTGGGAAAGAGAAGTAAGGGCTTGCATTTCGGATGCAAATTTGGAGGGAGAAATGGTTGCAAAGGTAAAGGTAGTTGTAGAAGACCAAGTGAAAGAGGATCAGAATTGGAGGGAAGATGAAGATATTTTGGAAAATTGGCAATTGTCAATGGTGAATGGCTTTGATGTTTTCCTTTATCTTTTCTTCCTCTCCATTATTTGGAGGGTGGTGAAAATTGGATTAGAGAGAGCCTCTGGCATCTGTGTCTTGCTTTGAAGAATTTTTGTTTTAGAATGTACTGATACAGAGAATTATCAATGAAAATAGACTAAAATTCCTTTATGTATCTATTCTCTTCATGTATGAGCTTTTGAGTTTTTCATATGTTAAATCTGTAAGGCATTTTTATCATATCATTTACAAGGTAACTAGTGGGGGTTAAGCTTGAGCTTCTTTCAAGGGAAGAATAAGTCTTAAGGGAGGTCTCTAATAATTCATAGCTTATGCAAGAATCTAATGACAGTGTATGTAAATGGGAGGATGATTTGTAAGGCATCTCACCTGGGTTTTGGTTATATTAGATTTGAGAAATTTATGTAGATGTATGCTTTCTTTGACTCTTTGCCCTAGGATTCAACACTGGTCCATGCTTGATCTACATTTCTCACCATCAACACAATCAATAACAGTTCATTCTAAAGTTTATGTTGAAAGAGTTATATGTTTATGTCTATGTCAAGTATGCAGATAACCATTGTGATTCTTTAAAGAATAGAATCTAAGAGGTACACCCACCTGAACTTGAAGTTCAAAGTTGAAGAAGGATTAAAATCCTTAGCAACCTTAGTGTTTGATGTTGTTAGATGCATATTTTGGATCCGTAGGGTCATGTATTAGAGTTTTAGGATTAGTATTCATCATCTGCAACTTTAAGCGCTAACATGTGCCATAACATAGGATGGTCACTTGCTAGTGTACTGGAAGGTTTCTTTTGTTCCAACGGGCGGGAGCATCCTATGTGGAGCTAATTCACAACTTATAAAATATTAAAATGATTTCAAAAGTTTTTTATTAATTGTTTATGTTGGTGTAATTAAATATTCCTAATTACACTTTACTTAATCTTACTTAGGATAATGCATTGCATCTTAGTTTTTCATTGAGACACCTATGAGTTTTTACCTTAATTAAGCACATGGTGTAGGATAAATTCCAATTTAGGTGTGAGATCGACCTTTAGTGCTCATATCACATTATCATCCTCATCCTATGGCACATACTGCATTGCATAATAGAGGATGATCCACATTTGGCATGGACATGTGATTACACCTTACATAGGTGATAGCTTATCAACTTCTTATCATTGTCTCTTATCAGATTTCCTATTTAAGGAGGCCTATTATGTACATTTTAATTATGTCCATTATCAATAATATCATTTGTGCATCTTAATACAATTATCTTGTCAATCTCTTGTGGAAGCTATCTTGGTCTTGCATTTGATCTCGGGGGTGTTGTAGAGTCACCTAGAACTCTAACATGGTATCAGAGCTTGGCTTGATTCAATTGTACCATTGGCTTGATTCAATTGTGGGTGTAGAATAAAGGTATTTGAACATCACCATTGCATAGTCTACTTGGAGAAAATTTAGGGTTTTGTATTTTGTGGATTTCTAGTGTAGGTCAATATTGTAGCTTGTTGGTGCAAATCAGAGGTTGGCATCATATTAAAAGAGTCCAAAAACCCTTGAATTGAATTTTGTTTCATCCAAATCGGACACTTGAGGCCAAATCTAGAGCCATTTGAATTTTGGAAGTGCGGCGGCGGTGATTCAAAAAAAATGTTTTCAAAGGTGATTTTCAAACAACAATATCTCAGTCATCTAGATTCCTTTTTTCGAGTAATTGTTTTTTGTTTTCGGGTAGAATTTCATGATCTACACAATGGTGCAGGTGGTTTTTTATCTTTGTTCCTAAATTATTTTGAAAATCACAAATCTCAATTTTTGCAACTTCCAAGGCCTCGTTTGTGCTCATATGAACTCCTTTTTAGGTGCAATTTTTTTGAAAGGGCATAATTTTTTCTATATTTTGTAGATCTAAAATCAGATTTTAGTGACTATGATCAAAAATTGTACTTTTAGAATTTGTCTTAGTTTTGCAATTGTAATGCATAAGCCTTAGCTTGGTCTATTGCATAGTGATCTAAGTCTATTATAGCCTGATTATGGAGTGTAATAATTTGTTGATCTCAATTTGTAATGTGAGAAGTGTATCATTAATGTAACCATGGGATATGATAGAGAGCCCGTTATAATAGATTTGACCAGGGATAATTATGAGTCATGGGCAAAAGGAATCATCACACATTGTAGATGACTTAATCTCTTGCCTCATCTTTATGGAATCATACCTGAGCCAAAGACAAAGTCGAATAAAATAGTTTGGGAAGATAAAAATGGTCATATTAAAGGATTATTGGTATGAGTCTCTTCTCATATTTATGCCATTCAATCTACTCCAAAATCAAGGATATTCAAAGCCCACACACAATTTGGAAAATTATTTGGGAGCATCTTGGAGATCCACATGTTCCTCCATTCCCAAATGATCCTATTGCAAATTGTCTCATTCCACTTGATGATGCATATAATATTCCCTATGATGATGATGCATTAGATGAGATTGAGTAAAATGCATATATTGAGAGAAAGGATGATCCAGTGGCTCCTCCTGCAGCTCCTACTTCTCCAGTCGAGATCACACAATCATCTCTTGTTGATGATTCTAGTGAGTCATTGCAAGAGATATCTATTTGTCTTCCTAATTGGGCTTCTTATTTGCCAAACATTGGTTCATTATTTGTGGACTCTCATATTGTAGATTTGGGAGACATGCTTGAGGGGGTTTCTCTTCTATTTGATGATAGTTTCATCACAGTTTGAGATACTTCTTCACCTTCTTTGGATATTGACATTCTTGATTCTTCTCCTTCACTTGGTTTGTCACATTTCATGGTTTATTTTGCTGATGTAATAGATTCCATGAGCTTGGAGATTCCTATTTAGTCTTCAAAGATGTATATTTGGAGACTTTCTTCCTCATTTCATTTGGATATGGATTGGTTCATGGCATCATCATCATACTTCATTTGGATTCCACTTCTTAGTTCCTATCCAGAATGGGAAGCATTCCTACATTTGTACTTTGTATATCTTCTTCCCAAGGGGAGAAATATTATTTGCAGTCATTGGAATATACTTTGTCTTCAAGAACTCACCATTTTTGTAGGAGATTCTTCATTATGGGGGGGGGGGATATCATGCATCCTACTATCCTTCTTATGGGGGGGTGGGGGTAATTCTTTGTATATACATGGGGGGTCTTGAGTACTCCATCCATCCTTGCATCTTGTGTTTTCTTCTCTCTTTTTGGGGGAGGGTTTTTCCCATGAGGTTTTCCCTCTTTCTCCACTTTATGAGAGTTTTACATTTCATGTATTGCATTGCATATTGTACATGGGTACCTAACCTATCCTAGTAGCTGGGACCCATCTTGCATTGCGAGTCTAAGTGCATTCCCATAAGTTGCACTTAAGGGGGGTGTTGGTGTAATTAAATATTCCTAATTACACTTTACTTAATCTTACTTAGGATATTGCATTTCATCTTAGTTTTTCATTGAGACACCTAGGAGATTGCACCTTAATTAAGCACATGGTGTAGAAGCAATTCCACTTTAGGTGCGAGATCCACCTTTAGTGCTCATATCACATTATCATCCTCATCTTATGGCACATAATTCATTTCATAATGGAGGATGATCCACATTTTGTGGATATGTGATCACACCCTACATAGGTGATAGCTTATCAGCTTCTTATCATTGTCTCTTATCGCATTTCCTATTTAAGGAGGCCTATTATGTACATTTTAGTCATGTCCATTATCAATAATATCATTCTTGCATCTTAATGCAATTATCTTTCCAATCTCTTATGGAAGTTATCTTGGTCTTGCATTCGATCCTGGGGGTTTTGTAGAGTCACCTAAAACTCTAACAGTTTATAAGACACTCCCACAAAGGTCTATGGCAAGTTATGACCTTGTCACATTATGGTGGTAGGCCCATTTTGAACAACACGTGATAGAACTAACTAGTCATATAGTACCAAACCCACGTGACATTATTTTGTATCATGGCATATTGTTAGTAGGATCCACTACTTGAAGACAAAATTAATATTTTAAAAGTAATTCACAACTTAAAAAATATTAAAATGATTTCAAAATTTATTTGTTAATTATTTATAAGACGGTCCCACGAAAGTCTGTGGAAAGATAATTTCATAAAAAAATAAGAAATCTAATAAATCCAAATTGAAGACAATATTTATAAAGATTATACAATGAAACATGGAACACAATAAAGCTACTCAACATTGCAAAAAGTTAATATATAATTTATAAATGAAAAATTTAAAAGTGCACATGGATTTTCATTGGTATAAAGAAATCAATTTGGATTTTGCAATATGGTCCATGATTCATGAATTACAGTAAAAAGTATAAATACCTAGTAATAGTTCGAGTCTCAATAGTCTCCTAGAAAATGCTAAATCTCACTGACTAACAATTGACTTGTCATGATTGACCCAAATCCAATTGCCAATTCATCTCATCAAACTGTACTTCACTTTCTCTTTTATTTTGCCTTTCATTTTGCTTGATTGAGTTCATCTCAACACAACTACTAGAACTTGGTGAGATCTACATTTTAACACTGCCATTGTTAGTTGAAATGTTTCATAACCCTCTCCTCTCACTTGTGGAAGTCCAGTGTGTGAGTTCCCTCTCATAAGGAAAATTTTCAACATTATACCGACTAGTATAAACCCTCAAACAAACTTCCAGGTTCTTGTCGAGTTTGTTTCTTGTTTTTTATTTTAAGATCCTAATGTACTGAAAACTCTATCATCCTCAACAAAACCCAATATCATTGTTTGACACAAGTAAAAAGTTTTAAGTATTCTAAGATTTCTTTATGCAACATTGAGCTCTAACTTATTTTTGTCCAAAATCATGTTATTGATCTCAGTAGGTATGGACTATCCAAAGCCTTAACTTATTCATGCATTGTTGCTACAAAATAGGTTGATTTCTCTGCAAGATTAGTTCTACTTATAGATCCTTCTACTTCATTTTTGTCAACTTTAAAATTGGCACTCTTACCAAAATAATTCACCAATTCTAGTAGCCTCTTACAAAAATCTTGTGGATAAAACATTCTCCAAAAATTAGGATACACGTTAGACATGGATTCTAATAGTTCCTCCCAAGAGAAATTCTTTATTCTATGTTGAAACCTCTTTTGAAATATTTTGTAAACTGGTTTTCATAGAACTCACAAAATCATTGAAATCTTCCAACATAATAGGTCCATCTCTCATTCTAATAGACCTCTCTCAGGAATACATACCATAGTAAAACATTGGTATCTTCTTTCTACGAATAAGGACACATAACTCACCACGATCGTTAAACCATACATAATTATCAACTCAACCCAAATATGTAATCTAATTCCATCTACTAAATGATTCATCATTGAATGGATAATCATTTAGATATTGATTATCGATGCCCATGATAGTCATTCTACACAGCGTAGCATATTCTTGAACATACATAGTTCTCTCTTGGGCTTGTTTAATAAGCTAGTTCATTTGGTCCAGTAGGGGGAGAATACCAGCCAAGGTTAATAGTGTGTCTACATTGGTTAACCTATGCAAAAGTGTAGCACATTGGATGTCTTTCCTTTGTTCATACATTAGACCAACCGAGGATTTATATTCTAAGAAAACTCATTTCATGGGTCCACGAATGGAGATCCATTTGGTCTCAACTTTCTTAAGTAGCTTGTTTCCATTGGTTATTCCCTCAGAAAATTTATGAAATTATTGAAAATATTTGGGACTTCAAAAGAAGTATGCATAGAGCTCATGAATTAGTTCATCGACTCTGGCTACCTCTTCATGATCATGCACAATTTTACATTCATTACCTTTTGAACATATATGTTTCATGCATTACCTTTTATAATTGATCTTCAAGTGAACCCATGCATTTTGGTTTCTCCCTCTGGTTTTCTTTATTCGCATAAAATTCCTCTGCATCTCTGAAATGCTTACATTCTTCCTTTGTTTTCCATATAACCATTAATACTTCTTCTCCGTCTATGGCTTGTTTTTCATAAACTTTGTCAATGTGATTTTTTATTGTAGCCAATTTCAATTGTAGTTTTTTGTCCTTACCATGTTTCCAAGTAACAAATTGTACACTTGCATTCTACTAGAGGTTTGTCTTTTTCTAGATTTGGCACTAGCTCAATGAATGCGTAATTTGAACCCCAACTTATTTGAAATGACTTTGTCGCATCCCACTCACACCCAAGTTTTGTTGGCCCAATTTTTATTTTTTATTTTCTTCCCCTCTTTCGTGCATTGACATGAGAAACATTACTAGCATTATTAGTAGTATCATTATTGGCATTATCAATAGTACCATTATCGATAGTTTTAGTAGTAGCATCACCAACATTTTTAGCAACAACATCACTAACATTTACACCAGTATCTGCGACATTCTCAACAACAACATCACCGGTACTGCTAGCAACAATGACATTGTCAACAATAGAATCTCTAATGTTGTCAACCAAGTAGATTATTTTAGTTTGGCTACTTTGGGTAACCATTGGAAAATTCTCTGTGATAGCACTAGAGGAATCAGGTACTGCAAGTCCTGATGTTGTATCTCTGTTTGATGAAGCACAAAATTATGACCTTATATTATTATTTATACATTTTGATTGCCTCTCTCTATCACTTTTAGGAGTCTTGTTGCTCGACATATCTTACTAATAGAAAATGCAAGAAGGAATATGATTCCTACAGGTTATAAAATATGGTAACAAATAAAAAGAGGGAAAATAAAACAAATACACTTTTTAGCTTATTGTAACAATGCATGCTATGTAAAGAATAATAGATTAAAAAGGAAAAAAACTAAGCCATAACAACTAAGCTACAAGAAACATCTGAAATCAAAATGATAAACACTAATAACTCAAAATGGAAAACACTAACATCAATCTTATATCCTTTGTCACTTACTGTTAAGTTTTCACTATGACAGGGTTCGTCAGCGACTCAACATCTAAAGAATTCCTCAAAAACTTATGTCCAGAGCATCTACAAGTGCATACCAATTTGGAAAAGGTGTAAACTGTAAAAGCTCACCTTCTCATGTATATATATCAAACAAAATTTGGTGAATTAAGCACCATTCTACATTTGGGATATAGAATTTTGGTGAAATTGGGCGGCATTAAGGTAGTGCAATTTTAAATTTCAAGGCTAATTATAGAGTTGTCATTAATGTTCAACACTAGTGGGGGTGAATTGGGTTTGGCCTCAAGAAAAAAATAATTAATGTTGTTGGCGATATGGCCCCTTGAAATTAAAAAAATCTTGTGTCGATATTGGTGAATGCATTTGTGTCCATCGGTGGTTTCTTGCATTCATTTGGAAGTTCTGGGCGAAGTTTTTATTAATAAATATTCAATTTGTGTATGAGCTAGTGGCAAAAAATGTGTTTAAGAAATATTGTTCAACCAAAAGATGGTGAATAAACCGGCCATGAGACAAATATTGTGTGAACATGAACGATCTGACCACTTCTCATAATGATACTATTCGCTAATTTCTCTACGCAGTCGACCCCGTAATTTGTCGATTAGTGAATATTTGCCACTAAAATAATCGTTGACACATACACATACACATATATGTACATATACATACATACATACATATATGCATACATACATACATACATGTGTGTATATATATACACACACATAATTAATCCTTACAACCTGGACACTTGCCTTGAAACACCATGAACATTACAACTTAAAACCCTAGTAACACTCACTTAAAACAATAAACCCCTTGAAGATTAAAACAATAAACATCTTGAACATTAAAACTCAAATCCCTTAAACATTATAACTTGAAACCCCATTGTGAAAACCCCATTAACAGTCTGAGTTGAAACCCCATTAGTAGAATTAGCGAAAACCCCATTAAAAAAATTAGTGAAAACTCCATTAACAAAATAAGTACCTCATTGATAGAATTAATGAAAATCCCATTAATTTAGGATATTAACTAGACAACCATGGACTAAATATTTTTAATATTAATGAAAATTTTAAGAAAGAAACAACATATATATGGTTGAAATAGAAAACCCATGAATTTTAAAACTAATGCTTGAACAAAATATTCATTTCCCAAACATTTGGTGTATTTAAGAACACATTTATTTAATGTTCATAAACACAACTAAGTAAAGTAGAGAATAAAAGAACATCAAGGTATAGGGATGCACAAAACCCAGTTAGATAGCATAAAATATCAAGGGAAACACAAAAAAACACAAGCACATAATAATGGAAGCCTTAACAAGGAATAAATTTCCTAACCTGGATTAATGGGTGAAAAATCACATTCCTTCCATTGCTCAAACCCTTCCTACTAGTCGTGACAACCTGCCAAAAGTAGGTGGTAAAATCAAATAATGGAAAATGAAAAAACTTTCCAAAAAATCTAATGTAGAATGAAATCTCAAATTAACAAGTAGTGCATGGTTACCTTCAAGCAATTGAAAAGGAAAAAACCTTTGCAAAAATTGAATGAAGAAAGAAAAACTTGTTAACATGCAGTAAATAGTTACCTTAAGTGGCAACCAAAAGATGAGAACACCGAGAATGGGGGCATAATGAAAAGGTGTCTACAAAGACATCGAGGTCTCCATGATAGGTAAAAGAAACAATGGGTTATGGTCCTCAAAAACCTGTTTCTGGTAGATAAAGTAACAAACAATTGAGAATGACTGTAAAAGAAAGAAAAGAAAGTGGGAGGGGATTGTAATGAAATGAAACATTACATAGTTCTTATGTTGGATATTGGGTGTAAATTATGGCAGTGAAATATGATGAGACTTGTAATAAATGCTAGAGGACAACTAGTATTCCATCATCAACACAATAATAATGCAACTTGGTCCCTGCTTGGGTTGGAAGAATGCTTAATTGCTACACATACAATACAACCTACACACACTTTATCGATGATGTAGGAGCATCCATGGGTCGTTGGCAATCTTGCATCTCCTAAAAAAATTTCCTTCAGTTTGTTTGTTGTTTGGTTCCAATTGGGCAAGTTTTGTGTTTTAGGTAGTGATCATTCCATTTGGCTTGTTATCTTATGTGATCCTTATGATGTGATCTAGAAATCATGGAGATCCTATGTCTAGCTTCGCAACTCGATCTGATATTTCCCGATAAAGTTATCTTATGATAGGTTTGGTCCTACATTTTTTTCCTATTCTAACAGTCAAGTTTGCAAGAATTGGCCTGCAATGGAGATTCATGTTATCTGAAGATTCATGGTACATAATTCTATGTTCTTATAGATGTGGCTGACCTCTTTGTGTGTTCACATGTCATGATCTATCTATTTGGGGGTGTTCTTATGGATTTTGGTCTTGACCTATATGTTGTAACATGTTTCCTTTTTCTTGGAGATTGTTGATTAGATAGGCCGACTTGTGGCTGGTGATCTTGTCTATAAGTAGGGTAGTAGTTCTTGTTTAGGGGGTAGTAGATTGGTAAGAAGGATAGCTAATATATCTGATATTGAAGACCATGAATAAATCTTATGTCCTTAGTAATGAAACATGTCTATTGAAAATCTGTAATTTGCATTTGGAGGATAATTTGATGATAATTGAAGAGCATTGTTCCTTATTTGTTAGTGTTGATTATTGCTTTGTTTTGTCATTTCCATTGCGTAATCTCTAGCTGCAAGGTTGAACATCTTCATCAAGGATTTCTACTCCCTTGACTATGTCAAGTGCTATTATAGCACTATTATTTTTCCTAAGGTTATAAATATGACTTCCTAAGCTTGTGAAGTTGACGATTCATTGTTTGTGGGGTGGTAGAACCAAGGATCTAACCTACATCAATTAGTGGTTCGTGCAAGATGGTCAAGAATAAAATTTGTTGATGATTGGGAATGGCAAAAGGAGTTTCAACAATAGGATTGATCAGATCGAATCCCAGAGATCGTAAACCATTAATATCCTAGTTGTGAGGTGACAAAATCTAGATCTAACCTACACTAGTAGAAGATTGTATGAAGGGAGTCGTAGGAAGAGTTGGAGGATTAGTTGTGAGGCAAGTTGGTTATAATCTAAACAAACATATTATTTGAAGTAGATTGTGGGTGTTGGTAGATTTCTTGATTGTGTTAGGGAAATCAACACCAGTGATCAGATTGCCAAAGCTAAGGAATTTGAGAAAGTGATTCCTTAAGTTTGCAAGAATGTCTCCTAAAAGAATGAACCCTAGAAGGCTAGAACAAATGATGGAGGAATCTAGAAATGAGATGAGGACTGAAATCTGAAATGCTTTGACTAGGGTTAGAAGGAACCTTGAAATTGAAGATGAATATGAAGAAGCTTTTGAATATATTGAGACAACTAGGGTTGAGATCCCTGTAGATGAAGAAAGATTACTGAGAGCTACAACACAAATGGGTAAGAGTCATAAATTGGATGTTTCTTGTTTTGCTAGTTCATTACATCCTGATGATTTGATAGATTGGATTAGTGAATTAGAAGATTACTTTGAGCTTGAAGATATTAAGGATCCACAGAGGGTTAGGTTAACACAAACTAAATTGAAGGGTCATGTTGCCTTATGGTGGAAGGAGTTGCAAAAATATAGGGAAGATAATGGTAAACCTAAGATCACTAGGTAGAGAGTTATGATTTCTAGACTTAAGGCCTAGTTCATACTGAAGGATTATGAATTAGAATTATTTAAGAAACTGTAGAATCTAAGGCAAACGGATTTGACTATTAAGGAGTACACCGAGGAGTTCTACAAGATGCAAATCAAATCTCGACATCGAGAGTCATCTAAAGAGAATTTGGCTAGATATATCAATGGTTTGAGACTTAACATTCATGATGAGTTGATTATGTTGAAGATTAGTGCAATTGAAGATGCTTAATAGTATGCCCTGAAGGCAGAAGAAAAGTTGAAGAGAAGACAAGGAAACCCTAAGGGAAGGGACAACTTGATTGGTGACAAGGAAAAATAAAATGTTGTTGTTAAAGGGGAACCTAATTAGAAGATTTTTAGGAGTAGTAACAACAATGGTTTCAAAGGTACTTGTTTCAAGTGTGATAATGTTGGTCATATGGATTTATAATGTTCTAAAAATTCTAGCAAAGGTAAGGGAAAACAAAACTTGGTGGCACATGAGGAGAAAGTTAAGGATGAACCTATTGAAAGAGAGGTTGCACCTAAGATGTGAGAATCTCTAATGTTCCAAAGAGTTATGTTGAGTAAGAAGGAATCTGAGCTTGTTTAGAGAAGGTAGTTGTTCTCAATAGTTTGTAAATTAGAAAACAAATGTTGTAAGGTGATAATGGACATTGGTAGTACTAAAAACCTTGTATCATAGGAGATGTTATAGAAGCTTGGATTGAGGAGACTTAAACACCCTTGTCCATATGAGGTAAGTTGGTTTTAGGATGACCATATGGTGGAGGCTAAAGAATAGTGTTGGGTTAAGTTCAAATGGGACCATACCGGGATGAAGTATTATGTGACATGGTTAACATTAGTGCTTGTCATGTTTTTCTTGGAAGACCTTGGCAGTATGACGTTGGAGATATTCATGATTGCCAAAGGAATGTTGCATCTATAATGAAGAATGACAGGAAGTTCACTTTAATTTTTGTGAAAGAGATAAGGAAGGATGAGAGTTTGAGTTTAATGAGGACTTACACCTTAGGAGATCAAATTTCTTCGGATTAGAAGGTGATGGATTTGCAATAGGTGGTTGAGAGGATTTAGGAGGTTATTCAGTTGCTGAAAGATTTGATGAATGAACCTAAACCGGTGGAGTTGAAGGCTGAGGATGACAAGATAGTGTTGCAACAATTGGTTGCTAAAATGCTATCATATGAGTAGTAGGATCTTATGAATGGATCAGAGAGAAGGGAGTTATTAAATGATAGCAGAGGTGGAGTCAAGCAACAAAGGAGGAAGAAAACATTAATTGTTGAATGTAGGAATGAAAAAAGCATAAGCAATTGGTATGAGTTGGATAATCAAAGAAGTGGTTGTGGAAGTAGTAGAAAAGTAGAACCTAATGAGGGATTGCATACTTCTAGGTTTGAGGATTTGGATAGTAGGCATAGCCATTTGCAAAATATGATGGTTGTAAACAAGGAGGATATGTGGTTAAAAAATGAGCATGGGATTTATGTCTTCAATCCTGTTAGATGTTCATAATTTCCTCTTATGGAACATATTCTATTCACCCAAGATGTTTGATGCAGGAGCATCCTTGGGTTGTTGGCAATCTTGCATCACTCAAAAAGATTTCCTTTAGTTTGTTTGTTGTTCAGTTCTAGTTGGGTAGTTTTATGCATTTTAGGTAGCGATCATTCCAGTTAGATCTTTATCTTATGTGATCCTTATGATGTGATCTAGACATCATGGAGATCCTATCTCTAGCTTCATAGCTTGATTTGATGCTTCTAGATGAAGTTATCTTATGATAGGGTAAAAGTACATAGTTGTGTTGCACTAGAGAACATTTTTAATGGTTCTGGCTGAAGTGGTTCCGACCGGAACAGGTCCGGTTGGACTAATTTTGGCTGGACATACATGGCGCACCTAAGGCGCCATGTGGTGTCGATGTGGCCGGGGAGTTCCGGCCAAAACGGTTTCGGCCGGATCAGTTTCGGGCGGAACCATTCCATGAAAAACTATATAAACCCCAAAAATGGGTTTGGTGGCATCCAAAGGACAGTGTTTGGGCGCCCACAGGTTTGACTGAACTAGTTCTGGTCGAACCTGTTCCGGCCGAACCTATCTAAGTGGCATCCCATGTGGCAGCCAAATAAGCAAAAAAAGGTGTCTCGGAAGTTCTCATTTTTGGATCTGAATTCTCTATCAAAATTTAACTTTATTTAAAATCTAAAAATACCCTTTTGTAGAGCTCGAAGTCAAGATTATGGTCATGTAATTTTTATTATGTTTTGATTTCATATAATATATTATAAGTTGAAAATACTTCAAGTAGGTATTTTAACATTTAAGAACACACTCGTTTGAAAAAAAAAAAAATAACAAATCATGTCAGAAAAATTTAAAACTTATATTTAACACTAGAGGAGAGAGTCCTCTTCAAAAATATATAATTTTTTTTTAATGGTGTAGGTTTGATAGGGAAAATTTGGTGGGAACAAAAAACTATTGATTTTGGGTAACACCAAATTTGGATAGTTATAACAGACAAGATATATACCAAAATCCAATCTTTCTTTTTTTATGCACTAGCTATACATGTCATCTAAAACATATTCTGAAAGTAGAGGAAAACAAATTTATTTGCATATAGTTTTTTCGTGGGAACTAGACTCTAGATTTTCAGCATATTTCAATAATAAAAAAATGGACTTCAAAAATTAAAAAACTATGTCAAATTTTATTCAATTTTTTTAAAAAAAATTATAAGCATAAACTTCATCAAATTTTACACATTTTATTAGTTTACATTATCTTCAAATTCTAAACACAAATGCCACTTTTATGTCGTTAAAGCTGAAAAATTTGCATGTTTTCATCCTTTTCCTTTATAAAAGTGTGACATAGGTTTGTACTTTTACCCGATAGGTTTGGTCTTACATTGTTTTTCTTGTTCTAACGATCAGGTTGGCGGGATTCGGCTTGCGATGGAGATTCACGTTATGCGAAGATTCATGCCACATCATTCTATATTCTTATACATGTGGCCGACCTCCTTGCATGTTCGCATGCCATGATCTATCTATTTGGGGTCTTCTTATGGATTTAGGTCCTGACCTATATGTTGTAATACGTTTCCTTTTTCTTGGAGATTGTTGATCGGATAGGCCAACTTGTGGCTGGCGATCTTGTATTGTAGGGTAGTAGTTCTTGTTTAGGGAGTAACATATTGGTAAGAAGGATAGCCAATATATCTGATAGTGAAGATCGAGAATAAGGCTTATGTCCTTAGTAATGAGGCATGTCTGTTGAAAATTTGTAATCTGCATTTGCAGGCCAATTTGATGATAATTGAAGAACATTGTTCCTTATTTTCTAGTGTTGATTATTGCTTTATTTTGTCATTTTCGTTGTGTAATATCTAGCTGCAAGGATGGATATCTCCATTGGGGACTTCTCCTCCCTTGACTTTGTCACATGCCACTATCCTTGATCAACATGCATTATGACTGTTCGTTCGAAAAAATGGGTGTATTTTTTGGCAACTTGGACTAATTAGCTTATGTCACATAACATAAGTGGTCTAATGTGGATACAATCATTTTTTAAGGTGGACAATTAGTTTGTCTACATGGTGGAGTAGTTGGATGTCTATGTATGCGCATGTGGTAGTTTGAACATAGGGTACCTCCACTTCTGGCCCCTCCCCCCTACACTCATATCTTCACAATAAATTTATAAAAAATAATTACTTCTTGTCTTGTGCTTACAAACACCACTTTACTAGCATTAACAACATTAAAGAGTGGAAAAAGATGATTCACTAGGCAAATGCTGTGGGAAGAAAGGAAGAAGGCAATGACAATGTCTCTCATGTCTATGACAACTTGAAGAGTATGGAAGGAATGACGAACAAAAAGGATGATGCCACCTCCACCTTTAATGGGTGCGTGGGATGTTTAGCCCTTCTATAAGAGGTCAAGATGTTGAAGAGAAAAGTGGATTTCTTGACGAACAAGCTTTGAAATTTTGAGGGAGGAATGCAAAAAATTCCCAAATTCAATTGTAGGGTTATGTATAGTGTTGTGACCATGCTTTATCTTTTGTAGTAGGATCTCGAGGATACTGAAGAAGGAGAAAATAGGGTGCTACTCAAGTTTGTTAGAGAGGACTGGGTTAGGGTCCTCAACAATGCTAGGCATGGTCCTAGATCATAATGTTGCCTAGTCCCTCTATTTTGTTTTTCTATTACTCGTCCCTTCGAGGGTTGTCAATCCTCTGTAAGCAGTTGTTCCTCCTTTGGTTGGTTGTTTATGTTTTGATCTAACTAGCTAGTTTAGTTGTATGACCTTGGGCTTGTTGCTATGTAAGGGTCAACAACCTTCTAATGTTGCTTTTTAAATAAAAAATGTTATAAAAAATATAAATATTTATCACCATATTTTCTTCAAATATTTTCTTATTTGTATATTGAACTTTTTCATAACTAACTCCTCTTCCTTATCTTTTTTATAAATACCTTTTGTTCAACCAATCATTCTATTTTTTTTCTTTACTTTAGACTTTGAATAATAATTTATCATTTAACTTACAAATTCATATTAATTTAAAATAATTATTTATTCACAAATATTTTTAATTTCAACTAAAACAAATTCATATTAATTTAAAATTTAATTTATTGTACAATTATAAACTTATATTACTTTTAAGTCTTAATTAACCAACTCACTTATAAATTTATTGAAATTTACCCTTAATTTGTCATCTCATTTAAAGTTCATGAATGTTCTAATTTGTGACCTATTAATGATTATTTTTCAGTTATATCCTACACTCAATTTATCAATTTATTTAATTGATTTAAAATGTTTTTTTTTAATTATTCTTTTACGCTTGAATAGGTAAGTTAGCAATTTGGGAATAAATTTTGAAAAACTAATATGTTACCGGGCGTATTTCTCCAGGTTCCTCAAGGTTCAAAGGTTCAGGGGAGTGGAGGGCTTTCTCCATGACCGTTGAAAAAAAAAGCAAAGTTACCGTTTATGCTTTTATCCAGGTTCAGGGCCAAAAGCTGCAAGGAATGTCTAACAATAGCTCTCTCACCTCTTATATAATAGGGTAAACTTAAAGGCTCTGTGTTTGCTGCAAATCCCTCGCCTACCTGGAGAAGCCGTGTAATGGCTCTGAGGGATTTCGCACCTGGCGTGGGTTAGAAGCCCTGTGGAATGGCTGAAGGATTGGAGCTTATGCTGGGTGCACCGTTTATTTTATCTGTTCTGCTGATTCCGTCCTTTTCTACCTGTTTGAAGAATGATCAAGTGACAGTGAACCGTGGAAGCAGGAGGAGAATGTTGATTTTATCTGTTCTGCTGACTCTTTCCATTTAATTACTTGGTGGCAGTGGGGATCGTGTTTGGAAGGACAGATGAGAAAGTGGGCACATGGCCTATGCATGCACATGTTGAATATGGCACTCACATAGTTCGCTCTTTCTATCATAGGGAACAGTACGCCCTTTCATTCCAAATCCTCTGCAATTTTGCTCAAGGGATTCCACAGAATGCTTCACAACATGAATCTTTATCGCGTCGAGGAAGACAGTAAAGATCGTCTTTTGCTTGGCCTTCCACTTATCATTGACTCATGGGATGACCAGGTATGCATTCTCTCTTCAGATGACCGTATCTTATCATTTCTATCTCTTGACATGACTAAAATTAGCTAATATTGATGTAAAATTTGCTAGAGCTAATTTCTTAAACACTCTGGATTTTACCCTTATATAATATTAATCAATTGAAAATCATTTTCATTTACTTCTCTCCCCAATAGCTCAAGTAGACTCACGAACAGCCTCTATGATGACATCACAGTCCATTGTGATGAGATGAGACATTTTGGATATAACTCTGTATTATTTATATCCGGAAGCTCCCAACTCATTACTGTCATTATTAATACACATCAAGGGAGGTGTGGAATTGGTTCTTAATGATCCTTGTTCCGTGCTATGCCCTCCTAGTGCAAGCCATCTCCCATAAAGTGCTGGCAATAATATTATATAAGAAAGATTGAAATTGATAGTTATGTTCCTCCCTCCCTGCAATGCTGTCTAGCTCAAGCCGCCGCATCTAAATGACCGACCGTCATACTGGCTCATTTCAACTTCTTTCAACTTTATTTCCATTAAAGTTGAAATCAAAGCATAAGGACTGTGGAAGTTCCTCCAGATCATGCTGCACTCTCTACCTAATGTGTTAAAATTGGCTGGAGAGCTTTTGTTTGTAAAGAGACAGCTGCTTCTCTAGTGGAGAGTTTGGGCTGGGGTGTTTGTGGTGATCCAGGGATTATAATTTCCTTTTTCATATATTAATTGATATTCATTGGTTTTTAGGGCAGCCATTCTTTGTTTCTGATATATATTGCCTACAATCTACCCATGGAATAAAAGGTTATTGTCTTAGATAATTAAAGATCACTAGAATATTTCCTTTGGCTTTAAGTGATTGTTAGTTGTAATCCCGCATTAGGCCTATCAAAGTGCATAAATATATATGATATTAGGGAATAGGTTATAGGAAATATATAACAATTCCTGACAAGAAAAAACACAGCTACTGAAATCTTGGGAGTACAATATATGTACATTTGATTTGCAAAAGTCAAGAATTTTGTTTCAATCAGTCCAGAAAATGGCATTTCATACTAACTATCTGTATTTAATACTATTTATTCTACACCACTGTTGTGTTCACTGTTGCCAGTTTATCCTTCTACACTATGTAGTTAAATATCTTTTTCCTCTTTCAGCATTTTTGCAATTTCTAGTAATTTGGGAAGATCTGAAAAGCATATTTTGTCTTTCAGCATTTGTGTGTATTCAATTTTTTAAAGTTATATTCTCTTCAATCTTCAATAGGAAGTGAGTGTTTTGTAAGTAGTGCAGTACCATTAATTATTATATTCTCCATCAGATCATATACAACTCAATGGCCTTAGAGAAGTAGTGAAGATATCTGTAGGATGACATATCACATTGAATCACACTTTGGTGGGTTTAAAATCCATTAGAATTTGCCAAGGATAATGAACATTAATTTCTGTAATTACTTTTAAATCTCAGTTATTTTTATTATTCACAACTCTATATACAGTATGTATTCTGACCAGGTTATGAAAATAATCTAATGGAAATTATTGAATCAACAATCATTATTAGTTTATAGTCCTAACTTTTCTACCATTTCTTTAGACACTGGATTATTTGTGCTACTACCATCAATGATATACTTACAATATTTATCTCCACAATTGCAAATTTTTGTGAAGAGGCTCTTTGTTTGTAATGGTTCATTTGTCTCCTTTACTGGTTTCAAGAGCACCCTTCTCATCAAAATGGCTTCTCTTTGTTCTGTTTCCTTTATGTGTTTTGGAGATCCAACACTTTCCTCATCCCGATTGGTTTATATGTGTTGTCCCTTCAGTGCTGCTACTGTAATTTTGAATTTGTGGTCGGAACTCAAAGAATCTATGACCAGTGTAGATATCCTATTGCAATTAAAACATTTTCCCATGAATCCTCTTCCTCTAGATGTACAACCTCCTCTTCCTTGCATTAATGTTCTGGGCCTGAAAAGTAATTGCCTCTCCATCATTGGTTTGCTGTTCTCTACTACCAAAGTTTTGTCACCTTCCTCTGGAAACCTCCCTCTATCTCTAGAGTTCTTTTGTTGTTTTTGTGACAACTTCTCTTCTGCCATCAATGCACAATGATAGGCTTCTTCTACACTTTTAAAGCTCAGCAAATTAAAAAAACCATCAGTACACCTTCCAATTTGTAACCTGCCACTTAGTTATTTAAAAATAGCAATATTCTATGCATAATCATATGCCAAACAGAGAATTCAGAAAACTTACTTGATTCATTTTTCCTATGAAGCCGGATTTGGACCCTGGCCCCCCGAACCAGGTCCGGGTCCGGATTCGCGGACCGGTCCGTGCCGGATCTGGGCAGGGTCCGTTCGTGGACATGTGGGTCTGTCCGGATCTGCGGGCTCGCGGATCTGGACGGACCCACAGGTCCACACATAGACCTTGCCCGGAATGCGGACCCGGGGGGATCCACGTGAATCCTCAAGGATCCCACGCGGATCCTCGTGAATCCTGAGGGACCCGCGGCTTTAAGTTGTTAAAAACACTTTAAAACATCATTTTTTAATTATTTTTTTGCATGTAACCCTAAAACGACCCTTATTATGGGCCTCCAAACATATTTCATTTCTCATTTTGCTCTCTCATTTTTGCAAGTTTGCAGTGAGGTGATTGTATTCGAATGAGATCGATTGTGGAGTGGCAAATACCTTCCAAGAAGCAGATTTGAGTGCTTAAGGTATGCATTTGAACCATATTCTCTAGTTTTTTGATAGATTTTTTCAAGTTTTAAATTTTTTTCAAGTTTTTGTATAAGTTTTGAAGTATTTTTTTTTTCATTTTTGTTATAGATTGTAGCAATCATACAATGAGTAGTCAAGGCTCAGTGGGTGGGGAGGGGTCTCAAAAATATAAAATTGATAAAGGGTCTCCTTTATGGAGACACACTTCAAGAATTTCTCAATGTTCTGGATGTGGGGGGTTTATATGGAAATGCAACTTTTGCAACACACAATATAGAAGCTCCTACTCCCGAGTAAAATTTTATTTTTTGCGCCCTGGGGTCAAGAGATTAACATGTGTGAGGGGCCCAGGGGGAGATAAGAAGGGATTGCCAGCTTCACAAATAGCAACTTTGGTAAAAGAACAAGAAGAAGCTGACAAAATAGTTGCAAAAGGGAAACAAGGTGCTTATACCGGTAAACATAAAACAATACCGACACCCACTCAACTAACCTCTAGATCACATCCATTCTTTCCTATGCCTTCTAGGGATGATGATGTAGAACAACCACAAATCACCGCCCGCAAGTGAGACCCATTAGATAGGGCATTTCAAAATGAGTTAAGAGATATTGCTGATCTCAAAGTTGGACGTTGCCTCTTTGCGAATGGTGTTCCATTCAACTTAGTGAGATCCTTTATTGGAGGGAGATGGTGGAAGCAATAAATGATGCACCTTCTGGTTACCATGGCCTTGGATATGAAAAGTTGCGCACCACCATATTATATAATGAGAGAAAAAATGTAGAGACCCAACTAAAACCAATAGGAGATTCTTGGGTTCAAACGGGTGTGTCTATTGTTTCAGATAGATGGAAAGATTGCAAAAACCGTCGATTAATTAATGTAATTGTTGTATCTCCCAAGGGGTCAATGTTTTTGAGGACGGTTGACTGTGAAGGTGAAGTAAAAAATGCAGAGTTCATTGCCAAGATTCTCATTGATTCCATAGAGTCCGTGGGTCATGACAATGTTGTCCAAGTAATTACGGACAATGCAAAAGTTTGCAAGGTTGCAGGTGCTTTGGTGGAGGCTAGCTATGATCACATCTTTTGGACACCGTGCACCGTCCATTCTCTCAATCTAGTGATGAAAGCAATTGGCACCCAAATAGAATGGGTGAAACAGATATATGAGGAGGGTGAGGAGATTCAAATGTTTGTGACAAATCACCATATGTCACAAGCAATTTTCAGAATTTTCTCAAGATTGGAATTATTGAAGGTAAATTTTAAAATTTAATTTATAATTTATTTAGTTTCATTTATCATTTTATAATTTTTATGTCATGTTTTACATAGTTGAATAAACTATTGTATGTGTTGTTTACATATTTTAAATGTGTTATTAACTCACTACTAACATGTTCTTAGGTGGCTGAAACCCGGTTTGCCTCTCATACAATTGTGTTGAGACGTTTTGTCAAGGTGAAGGAGACATTATCACAAATGGTTATTAGTAACCAATAGAGCATCTGGAAGCAGTCCAATACAGTGGGGGCCCAAAAGGTGAAGGCATTGTTATTAGCTGATTATTGGTGGGCTCGTGTGGAGTATGTGTTGGAATTCACTGAGCCTATCATGTCTATGCTTTGATTTGCCGACACTGATGAACCATGCTTTGGGGATATCTATGATAGCATGGACACAATGTTGGAGAAGATAAAATTGGTAAGTTATAAATGTAATACATTCCTCTATCTTTGTTTATTGAGAGATATCTAAATTCAAAATTGACATAATGATAACTTACATCAAGATAACTTACATGAACATCATTTCATATGCCAGGTCATACATAAGAGAGAGAATGATCCCGAGGACACCTTTTACATAAAGGTGAAAGCAATTGTTCTTCATCATTGGAACAAGATGACCACACCTTTGCACCTCCTATCATATGCTCTATCTCCCAAGTACTATAGTGTAGAAGTACTTGCTATTCCAGATAGAGTGGTACCATATATGTTGAAGTTGCTAATGGGTAAAAGAGGCCATTTGATAAAATCTTCCACGATCCAGATGTTGGGGTAAGTGTTAGGAGAGAATTTGGATAATTTATCTCAGGAAGAGATTTCCACCCTAGTGCTATCAATGACCAAAGCATAATGGATGCTATTAGATGGTGGTATCTTCATGGGCAAGATTATGTATACCTCCAACCTCTTGCAATTAAGATTCTATCACAAGTAAGATTTTAAGTTTTTTTTTTCTTTTTTTTTTGTCACTTGTATTGTAGAATTTAACACTCAACACTCTTGAATTTATCTTGTATTTTTTTAATTTTGTTGGTTTTCTCTCTAGGTTGTGAGCTCTTCTGCCGCTGAGTAGAATTGGAGTACTTACTCCTTTATCCACTTAGTCAAACGTAACCGGTTGGCTGCAAAAAAAAGTAGAAGACTTGATGTATATTCACAACAACTTGCGTCTCCTGTCATGGAAGGATCCAAAGTACAAGAAGGGGCCAGAGAAGCTTTGGGATGTAGCACCCGAGTCTGCTGACTTAGATATGACCATTTGGGATCTTGCTAGAGCCACTTTGGCTGATGTGGATGATGATGAGACAATACCCTCTAGTGCTAGTGGAACCGGTTTGGGTTCCAATGATGATTTTGATCAACCACTTGCAGCTACTGAAGACCCCATTGATCCAGAATTTTTTGATAATCCATTTGATGATTGATGAAATGAAAACTTTAGTCTTTCATGATTGATGAACCATTGAACATTGAATCATGTTTCAAACTTTAATGAACTATATTTTGAATTGTCATTTTGTAATTCTGTAATTCAATGTGCTAATTTTCTTTAGAATCGTGAACATCGATCAATGATCAAGTATACTATTTGAATTTTTAATGTTTATCTTTGACATTTGGCATTGATCAATGATCAAGCATCGTAGATTCATAGTATAAAATGATTTAGTTTTAGAATTATGTATATTTCTCTTATATTTTTGGATATATAATACATATATATATATACACACACGAATCCATACGGATCATAATGGGAATTTTTTTTTTCACGAATCCATGAACCGGATTCTTGAACCCGAATCCGTCCCCTGATCCGAATCGGCAACTTAGCATTTTT
Organism: Chamaecyparis obtusa; assembly: GCA_027943335.1. NCBI lineage: Eukaryota > Viridiplantae > Streptophyta > Pinopsida > Cupressales > Cupressaceae > Chamaecyparis > Chamaecyparis obtusa. The sequence goes on along the minus strand of BSBK01005098.1, from coordinate 1,013,483 downwards.
CTCTAGCAAAAAAAAACAGAGTAGACAACACTGAAATTTTCTCTTCTTTGAAGAGCTTTTCCTAGACTTCCTACTTTCTCCTTTTCTATAGCAGTTCAGTTCTGTTGAAGATATAGCTTCAAAATAGGTCTTCAAATTCTCAGTTATTCTTTTGCATCGAGTTCTACATCGAGTTTTGCATCGAGTTCTGCATCAGTACTCTCTTTTCAACTAAGTTGCCGGTTCAGATTTGGGGATAGATTCGGGTTCGAGAATCCGGTTCGTGGATTCGTGAATTTTTTTTCCCATTATGATTTGTATGGATTTGTGTGTGTGTGTGTCTATATATATATGCATTATAGCGCATTGAATTATTGAATTACAAAATGCTATTCAAAATATAGTTCATTAAAGTTTGAAACATGATTAAGTGTTCAATGGTTCATCAATCATGAAAGACTAAAGTTTTCATTTCATCAATCATCAAATGGATTATCAAAAAAATCCGGATCAATGGGGTCTTCAGTAGCTGCAAGTGGTTGATCAAAATCATCATTGGAACCCAAATCAGTTCCACTAGCACTAGAGGGTATTGTCTCATCATCATCCACATCAGCCAAAGTGGCTCTAGCAAGATCCCAAATGGTCATATCTAAGTCAGCAAACTCGGGTGCTACATCCCAAAGCTTCTCTGGCCCCTTCTTGTACTTTGGATCCTTCCGTGATAGGAGACGCAAGTTGTTGTGAATATACACCAAGTCTTCTACTTTTTTTGCAGCCAACCGGTTATGTTTGACTGAGTGGATAAAGGAGTAAGTACTCCATTTCCGCTCAACGGCAGAAGAGCTCGCAACCTAGAGAGAAAACCAACAAAATTAAAAAAGTACAAGATAAATTCAAGAGTGTTAAGTGTTAAATTCTACAATGCAAGTGACAAAAAAAAAGAAAATAAAAATTAAAAACTTGTGATAGAATCTTAATTGCAAGAGGTTGGAGGTATACATAATCTTGCCCATGAAGGTACCACCATCTAATAGCATCCATTCTGCTTTGGTCATTGATAGCAGTAGGGTGGAGATCTCTTCCTGAGATAAATGATCCAAATTCTCTCCTAACACTTACCCCAACATCTGGATCGCAGAAGATTTTATCAAATGCTCTCTTATACCCATTAGCAACCTCAACATCTCTATATGGTGCCACTCTACCGGGAATAGCAAGTACTTCTGCGCTATAGTACCTGGGAGATAGAGCATATGCTAGGATGTGCAAAGGTGTGGTCATTTTGTTCCAACGATGAAGAACAATTGCTTCCACCTTTTTGTAAAAGGTGTCCTCGGGATCATTCTCTCTCCTATGTATGACCTGGGATATGAAATGATGTTCATGTAAGTTATCATTATGTCAATTTTGAATTTAGATATCTCTCAATAAACAAAGATAGAGGAATGTATTAAATTTATAACTTACCAATTTTATCTTCTCCAACATTGTGTCCATGCTATCATAGATATCCCCAAAGCATGGTTCATCAGTGTCGGCAAATCAAAGCATAGACATGATAGGCTCAGTGAATTCCAACACATACTCCACACGAGCCCACCAATCATCATCTAATAACAATGCCTTCACCTTTTGAGCCCTCACTGTAATGGACTGCTTCTAGATGCTTCATTGGTTACTAATAACCATTTGTGATAATGCCTCCTTCACCTTGACAAAACGTCTCAACACAATTGTGTGAGAGGCAAACCGGGTTTCAACTACCTAAGAACATGTTAATAGTGAGTTAATAACACGTTTAAAATATGTAAACAACACATACAATATTTTATTCAATTATGTAAAACATGACATAAAAATTATAAAATGATAAATGAATCTAAATAAATTATAAATTAAATTTTAAAATTTACCTTCAATAATTCCAATCTTGAGAAAGTTCTGAAAATTGCTTGTGACATATGGTGATTTGTCACAAACATTTGAATCTCCTCACCCTCCTCATATATTTGTTTCACCCATTCTATTTGGGTGCCAATTGCTTTCATCACTAGATTGAGAGAATGGACGGGCATGGTGTCCAAAAGATGTGATCATATCTAGCCTCTACCAAAGCACCTGCAGCCTTGCAAACTTTTGCATTGTCCGTAATTACTTGGACAACATTGTCATGACCCACGGACTCTATGGAATCAATGAGAATCTTGGCAATGAACTCTGCATTTTTTACGTCACCTTCACAGTCAATTGCTCTCAAAAACATTGACCCCTTGGGGGATACAACAATTACATTAATTAATGGAGGGTTTTTGCAATCTTTCCATCCATCTGAAATAATAGACACACCCGTTTGAACCCAAGAATCTCTTATTGCTTTTAGTTGGGTCTCTACATTTTTTCTCTCATTATGTAATATGGTGGTGCACAACTTTTCATATCCAAGGCCATGGTAACCAGAAGGTGCATCATTTATTGCTTCCACCATCTCCTTCCAATAAGGTGATCTCACTAAGTTGAATGGAACACCATTCGCAAAGAGGCAACATCCAACTTTGAGATCAGCAATATCTCTTAACTCATTTTGAAATGCCCTATCTAATGGGCCTCTCTTGCGGGCGGTGATTTGTGGTTGTTCTACATCATCATCCGTAGAAGGCATAGGAAAGAATGGATGTGATCTAGAGGTTAGTTGAGTGGGTGGCGGTATTGTTTTATGTTTCCCGATATAAGCACCTTGTTTCCCTTTTGCAACTATTTTGTCAGCTTCTTGTTCTTTTACCAAAGCTGCTATTTGTGTAGCTGACAATCCCTTCTTATCTTCCCCTGGGCCCTCACACATGTTAATCCCTTGACCCCTAGGGCCCAAAAAATGAAATTTTACTCGGGAGTAGGAGCTTCTATATTGTGTGTTGTAAAAATTACATTTCCATATAAACCCCCCACCTCTAGAACATTGTGAAATTCTTGTAGTGTGTCTCCATAAAGGAGACCCTTTATCAATTTTGTATTTTTGAGACCCGTCCCCACCCACTGAGCCTTGACTACTCATTGTATGATTGTTGCAATCTATAACAAAAATGAAAAAAAATACTTCAAAACTTATACAAAAACTTGAAATAATCTGTCAAAAAACTAGAGAATATGGTTCAAATGCATACCTTAATCACTCAAATCTGCTTCTTGGAAGTTATTTGCCACTCCACAATCAATCTCCTTCGAATACAATCACCTCACTTCAAACTTGCAAGAATGAGAGAGCAAAATGAGAAATGAAATATGTTTTGAGGCCCATAATAAGGGTCGTTTTGGGGTTACATACAAAAATAATAATAAAAAAATGATGTTTTAAAGTATTTTTAACAACTTAAAGCTGTGGGTCCCAGGGGATCCGCGCGAGATCCTCAAGGATTCGCGTGGATCCTCCCGAGTCCGCGCCGGATCCGGACAGGGTCCGTGTGTGGACCTGTGGGTCCGTCCGGATCCGCGAGCCCCCGTGTGGACTTGTGAGTTAACCCGAATCCTGCTTGCGGATCTGGACGGACCCACAGGTCCACATGCGGACCCTGCCCGGATTTGACGCGGACTGGTCCGCGAGTCAAGACCTGGTTCGGGGGGCTAGGGTCCAAATCCGGCGTCGTAGCTTTTTAGTCCTCTTCTGTTGTTGTTGGTGCTATTCCTCATGTGCAGTATTATTATTTTTCTCCTATGTGTTGAGGGTGCTCATCTTTAGACACATATCTGCATAGTCTTCTATTCGACGACACTCCTTTTATATATTTATATATATTCTAAGTATTCCTTGCTTTGTTTCCGACGACTCTCTGCTATTGTGCTCATAGGTGTATCTTTCTTCAGTTCTTTTTCTATCGCCAACATTGCATCTGTGTTGGCATTCATGTCATACGATGAGGTGGATTACAGTCAAACTTGGTCGCATACATTTGTTAGGATATTAAACGAACTTCCGCCAAGTATGGTTGAATACTCATCGTCGGGTGTTTTGTTTAGCCTTCCGTTAGAAATGAATCGTCATGCTGTTTCATATTCCTCTTGGACGTCTTTTTGAACCTCTTGGTTTGTAATATGCTATTCTTGAGTGTATCGGTGGTGATATTATGTGTGTGATTAATTTTGTTTCATCGATGAAGTCTACATGTTCACAGATATACGTTTGTGATTATTTCCAGTGTTGGTGTGTTCATGGTTATTCATTTCAGAACTAAACATTCATATATGTTCAATACCATATACTTGTGTGTGTATTGAGAAAGCAATAGCGTTCATACGTATGTCAGTATTATTTATGTGTTCATGTGCTGTACAAGGCAGTGGATATATGTGTTGTGGATATATATATATATATATATATATATATATATATATAGATATATATATATTTGGAGATATAAGTTTGTGAACTTGATGATCAAATTTTAGCTTTGTGCATATATACTTCAGTGTACCGATTTTGAAGAATAATAGAAGACTATATTTTTGTGGGCTGGGTTTTTCACCCTCAGGAGGTCTTTCCTAGGATATATTGCTTTGTATTTTGTTTTTGTTTCAAGTTTATATTTTGCATCTTAAAGTGTTTATTTCTGGTTCAAAAGTTTAACATGGTACCAAAGCGGGTTTGAAGGAATTCGATCTTGAACCATAAGTATTTATCAAACCTATGTCTTCTTGTTCTTTTCATCCTTACATTATCAGTGTGTGAAGATGGTGAATGGTCTGAAAGTTGAGGATAGGTTAGAGGGATCATCTAATTTTACTTCTTGGAAACCAAGAATTCTAATTGCTCGAGGAAAATGATCTTTTAGACTATAAATTCTGATGTTGATGAGCCATCCGATGATGTTGAAAAAGTTCAATGGAAGAAGAGTAAGGTTATGGCCAAAAAGATCATGATTGATTCTGTCAAAGATCATTTGATTCCGGTGATTTCAAAATTGGAATCAACTAAGGAGATGTTCAAAACTCTCAAGGATTTGTACGAGCTTAATAACACTAGCAACTACTACATAAAGATGTCAAGAGGAGAATCTGTAGTTTCATATTTCATGAAAATTACAAAATTAAAAGACCAACTTAGTGCTATTGGTGAATCATTTTCTGATAAGGATCTTGTTATGCTTGATATGAATGGTCTTCCTCATTCCTGGGAGTCATTCATTCAAGGTATTAGTGGAAGAGCTGAACTTCCAAAGTTTGATCATTGAAGGGTTGATTGCATTCAAGAAGAATGCAGATTGGAAGCAAGAGGAAGTGGCCGAAGAAGTCATTATGAAGATGACCACGTTCTTGTAGCTCATACTTCTAAAGGAAAAGGGAAGAAAAGGAACTTTAAGAGATCCAGATACAAGCTTTGAGTCAGCCCTTGACTTCAAGAAAAAGAAAAGAGACCTCTCTCGAGTTTAGTGCTTTAGGTGTGATAAATTTGGCCATTTTGCAAAAGATTGCACCACAAGACCAAAACCTCATCATGTTGCTGCTGCTGCAAATGTTAAAAATTCTTCTCCTCAAAGAGAGTCTAGCGATAATTCTGAAGGTTTTCCTTTTATCTCTGCACTTTCCAGCAATGTCCCCACAAATAGTGATACATGGTTGATTGACAATGGTGCATCTTGTCACATTACTGGATATAAAGATCATCTTTTTAATTTGAAGTAAAAGAATTCACATTTACAAGTCATCATTGGTGATGATGCTAGTTATTTAGTGAAAGGATCTGGTTCTACATCCTTCAAATTGGATACTAGTATTCCTCTCCATTTAAGTGATGTTTTATTTGTTCCCGACATAAAAAGAAATCTGATTTCTATATCAGCTTTAGAAAATAAAGGTTATTATGTTGCCTTTGTTGATGATAAAGTCTTGGCATGGAAAAAGAATTCTGATTTTAAATCAGCTCGTGAAATTGGAGTACATCATGACAACCTCTACAAACTTTCAGCTCGTCCATTTCACGTACTTGCTCATAATACTTTAGATTCAAATGAATTTGAATTTTAGAACTTTAGCCTCGATGGAGAAGGCTGTTATTGGTCTTCCAAAGCTAAATCAGACCTATGAAGGAGTTTGCAAGGGATGTGCTCTAGGTAAGAATATTAAGAGCACTTTTCATAGTAGTGAATCTAGAGTTAAAGAAATCCTAGAATCAATTCATTCAGATTTATGTGGTCCCATGTCTGTTGCATCTCTTAGTGGTTATTGGTATTATATTACTTTCATTAATGATTTCTCTCGTAAGTGTTGGATCTATTTTCTTAAGTCTAAGGAATCTGATGAAGTGTTGTCCTGTTTTAAAGAATTCAAAGCTTTGGTTAAAAATCTATCTAACAAAAGGATTAAGATCCTAAGATTTGATAATGGTAGAGAATATGTGTCCAAAATTTTTCATAATTCTTATGTTGAAGCTGGGATTAAGAGGGAGTTTTGTGTTCCCTATAATCCTTAACAAAATGGTGTGGTTGAAAGAAAGAATAGGATTGTTGTTGAGGCAGCGAAAGCAATGATTCACGATCAAAGTCTTCCTACATTCCTATGGGCTGAAGCTTGCAGGATAGCAGTCCACATTCAAAATCGTAGTTCACATCATATTCTTGACAAGATGACTCCGGAAGAAGCATTCTCAGGTATCAAACCAGACATTAGTTACTTCAAAATTGTTGGATGCCTAGTCTATATTCACATTCCAAAAGAGAAAAGAACAAAGTTGGAACGTTCAGGAAAGAAAGGGATATTTGTTGAAAAGTTTTCAGGATATATGTTCCAGGACAAAAACAAATTGAATTCAATAGGGATGTCACATTTGATGAAGATATAGAATCTAACATTGAAAATGATGAAGAAAATTTTGAGCGTCCTCAAGATTTAGTCATGGCTGATCCAAATCCACCGTCAGAGATTCAAAGGGAGATTGTAGATTTAGAAGATCATGTTGATCCAATTAATCCAGTTGATTCTATAGATATTTCAGCAGGTCTTAGTATTACTCCAACCAATAAGAAAAGACCTTTATGGGCTAGAAACATTGTGGAAGAAGTTGTAAATTATGCAACCCCTCGTGGTACCTTTAGAGAAAGTAAAAGGCCTCAAAAGTTTGTTGGTTATGCTGCATTAATAAGTCACATAATTGCATCTGAACCTTCCAGTGTTGAAGAAGCTTCAAATCAGCAAGTGAGGAAGGATGCAATGATGGAAGAGTATCAACCTATTCTTAAAAATGATGTTTGGGATGTAGTTCCAAGACCTAAAGGTAAATCTGTGGTTTCTTCCAAATGGGTATTTATAATTAAACAAGCTTCTGATTGTAGTATAGAGAAATGTTAGGCCAAATTTGTTGCTAGAGGTTTCTCACAAAAAGAAGACATAGATTATGAAGAAACCTTTGCACCTGTAGCTCGTTATACTTCCATTAGAATAATTATAGCTATTGCAGAAGTGAAGGGCTAGAAACTTCACCAAATGGATGTTAAAACATCATTTCTAAATGGAGTAATTGAAGAGGAAGTCTACATTGAGAAGCCTGAAGGGTTTGTAAGAGAATCACATGCGTGCAAGCTAAAAAAGCCTTTGTATAGTCTTAAGCAAGCTCCTGAGCTTGGTATGAGAGAATTGATAACTATCTTCTAAGTTTGGGCTTTCAAAAGAATGATGCAGATCCGAATTTGTATTTTAAGGTAAATGGTAACAAAGTGCTGATCCTTGTGCTTTATGCTGATGATTTGTTCTTAACTGGTGATGATGATCTTATTGTTAAGTGTAAGAGTGAACTTTATTCAGAATTTAAAATGAAAGATCTTGGATTATTGCATTATTTCCTTGGGCTTGAGGTATGGCAAAGATCAAATGAAATTATTTTAAGTCAAGGTAAATATGCAATAGATATCTTAAATTTTTTTGGAATGCTAGATTGTAAATTTGTGGTTACTCCTATGGAAGCAAATCTGAAAAAATTACATGAGGATGCAACTGTTTCAGATTTGGTTCATCCTACTATGTATAGGCAACTAATTGGTTCTTTAATTTATTTAGTTAATACAAGGCCTGATATATGTTATGTAGTAAATACATTGAGTCAATTTATGTGTGAACCAATGCAGATTCATCTTGTGGTAGTCAAACATATTCTGAGATATGTTTGTGGTACAGTAGGATATGGATTAAAATATTCCTCAAATGTAGAGCTGATATTTTAGGGCTTCTCTGATTCAGATTGGGAAGGGTGTGTGCTTGACAAGAAGAGTTCTTCAGGATGTTGTTTCAGCTTGAGTTCAACAATGGTTTCCTGGTGCAGCAAGAAACAAACTTGTATGTATTGCTAAAGCAGAGTATGTTGTAGCTTGTATGACTACAAAAGAAGCTGTATGGCTTGAAAAATTACTCGATGGTTTATTTGGACAGCTTTCTGAACCTACTATGATTATGTGTGATAATCAAAGTTGTGTGAAGCTTTCAGTTAATCCAGTTTTTCATGAAAGGACAAAACATGTAGAAATCAAATACCATTTTTGAGGGATATGGTTCAAAGAAAAGCCATTGAGCTTAAGTACATTTCTACAGAAGAGTAGGTTGTGGACATTCTCACCAAGCCACTTCTTAGAGTGAAGTTTTGCTACCTTTGGGATAAACTTGGTATGGTGGAGAATGATGCTCTTGCTCAGAGAGAGTCTCAGCTTCAGTGATTAATTTCTTGATTAATGAGTTCTTCTCTATGAGAGAAGTTCGAGGTGAAATTCCTTGTTAATGAGTTCTTCTCTACGAGAGAAGTTAGAGGTGAAACCCCTTGTTCCACCCTTTGCAGGTAGGCATGTTGGATCCGCCCTCTACAAGTAGGCATGGTGTAAATGCATTCTTCTCTGGGAGGAGTCTGAGGTGTAAGCCCTCGTTCCACCCTCTGCAAGTAGGCATGGTGGAAGTCATGTGTGTGAGTAGCGATTTGGTGAATATTTCTATTACAATTGTTTATTGTTATGTTGAGATAACAATTGCTTATTTTTATGATGAGATAACAATAATTTATTGATATGATGAGATATTGTTGACAATACTTCTTTGTTGCAGCTTCTTGCTCATGCCATAAGATGGCTCACTGAAGACCTCTTTTTTGCTAAGAGGGAGTGTTGAAGATATAGCTTCAAAATAGGTCTTCAAATTCTTAGTTATTCTTTTGCATCGAGTTCTGCCTCAGCATTCTCTTTTCAATCCTCTTCTGTTGTTGTTGGTGCAATTCCTCATGTGCAGTATTATTGTTTTTCTCCTATGTGTTGACAGTTCTCATGTTCAGACATATATATGCATAGTCTTTTGTTCGACAACACTCCTTTTATATATCCATATATATTCTAAGTATTCCTTGCTTTGTTTCCGATGGCTCTCCACTATCGTGCTCGTAGGTGTATCTTTCTTCAGTTCTTTTTCTACCGCCAACATTGCATTTGTGTTGGCATTCATGTCATACGATGAGGTGGATTACAATAAAAATTGGTCGCATACATTTGTCAGGATATTAAACAAACTTCCACTAAGTATGGTTGAATACTCATCGTCGGGTGTTTTGTTCAGCCTTCTATCATAAATGAATCATCATGCTGTTTCATATTCCTCTTGGACGTTTGTTCAAACCTCTTCTTGGTTCGTAATATGCTATTCCTAAGTGTAGTAGTGGTGATATCGTGTGTGTGTGATTAATTCTGTTTCATCAAAGAAGTTTACATGTTCACAGATATATGTTTGTGATTATTTCTAGTGTTGGTGTGCTCATGGTTATTCATTTCAGAACTAAACATTCATATATGTTCAATACCATATATTTGTGCATGTATTGAGAAAGCAATAGCGTTCATACGTATGTCGGTAATGTTTATGTGTTGACATGCTGTATAAGACAGTAGATCTATGTGATGCATGACATATATATATTTGGAGATATAAGTTTGTAAACTTGATGATCAGATTTCAGCTCTGTGCTTATATACTTCAGTGTATCGATTTGAAGAATAATAAAAGACTATTTTTGTGGGCTAGTTTTTTCACCCTTAGGAGGAGGGTTTTCCTAGGATATAGTGTTCTGTATTTTGTTTTTGTTTCAAGGTTATATTCTACATCTTAAAGTGTTTATTTTTGGCTCAAAAGTTTAACAAGTTCTACCCTTTCAAATAGCATGCTCTTAATTAAAACCAAAACTACCTACTGGGCAGTTATAACGAGAAATGAGAAAATATTATTCAAACTTGAACTGCCTACTAGGGAGTTATAACAAAGTCTTTGGAATAGAAGAAAACAACTCCTAAATTTGTTCAGAACAAAAGAAAATAAATTCTTAAATTTGCTCAACTTGACAGATGTACAAATGCTCCTACATCAAATTTTCACATTTCCCATAAGTGTAATGACATCCACATGTTACCCTTTAAGGTTGAAATATAAGCAAATGCTTCCCAATGCATGTTGTGACCTCGAATAGCTATAAGATCCTCAAATCCTCTTGATTGATTTTTCTCAGGAACTTGTGTCAATTTTGTATAAATTCCGCAATGTGACCAGAAATACCAAGGTGAATGGTGGCAACTAGCGGACTGGGTTTAGCAAGCTATCCTACATTGCTTGAAATTTATGTTTATCTTATATAAACTATCTCACATTGAAATATTTTTGTTATATCCTTTCATTATACTTTATGTTGGAGGTTGCCATCATTCTAAAAAGAGTAAAATTAATGGTGCCACAACCCAAGTTATAGAAAGCTTCAAATTATCCTCTTGAAGGATAGTGATGTTATTTGCATACTTGAAGGGATATCTTTAAATAAATGAAAAAGTATATTGTCAATCAAATTAGAAAGGATAAACAAGCTACGAAAGTAGAGTTAAAGCCTAGGCTATTAAATTGTATATCCACTTTGGATGAAGAGAGAGTTGGGAGTTGGGTCGAGGGAATAGCTTTTGGTGTATCATTCTTGTTTTGCCAGAAGGGTAGATGAATCAAGTTCCTTTGTGAATATTATCCATGATGAATTCTTTATAACTATCCCAGTTTTTCTTTCTAGCTAAGAAACAAAAACTTAGTTTTGCAAACAGAAGAGACTTTGTGTGGATTAGGTCAGTGTAGATTTTTGTGCTTCTAGCAGTTCTGTAAGTCTCCTCTCCTTTCAGGCTTGGTTATGATCTAGGTTTGGATTGGCCATGTGCTGGATCTGACCTTGGCTTTCTCTTCTTCTGATGACAACACATGTTTGTAGTGGTCAAACAAGAGCTCCTCAATTGTAAAACCCCCTTATAACATGTACAATGAGACATTAGGAAAGAGAAGACTTTTTTTTTATATTATCCCCAAGACCAAGGGGGTCATTTTAGAAATTTTGATAAATTTATTTTAAGATAGTTTTTACTTATCTTTATTTTGTGATGTTATGATTGACTCAATGATGGGAAGTTAATACTATGTTATCGGTATAAAGTATAAACATTGTCACCAATGTAAATCTGGGTAATGTTATTACCGGTTTCTAATACAATTGTTCTAGCATTATCTTGACTATATTCCAATGTTAGTACCATTGGTCATACCATGCTAGTTTCCCACTTAGTAAAAGTATTAACTTCTCCTTAACTCCATTTGTATCCGAGCAAATGTAGGATCTACCTTACATTACTCTATTCTACAATACTGCTAGATACCTTTTGATTTATGTATATTTAAATATAGATACTAATTTAGTATCAACTAATGATTAATTCAAATATATTTATTTAGTTTCCTTTCTACTAAAAATCACTAACAATTTGTTATCACTTAGAATTTAACAGCTAACATTTTATACTTATTTTTATAAAAAAAAATCTTGCTAGTTCTAACAAAGAGAAGTTAGTCCTTATATTTAATTTGGTTCTCTCCCTAAACTTGCATAAGACTATGAATACTTACCAAAAGAATATATATATAGTTCAATATGAAATTTTAGGTTCTCTTTCCTTTAAGAAGGAAATCTTATAACATAAGGAAATTAAATTTTAACTTCTAAAATCCATTTGACTTTTCTTCTTGAGTTATAGGGGAGAGGACCCAATACTTGAACATGTATGAATTGTTGTGAGGGTTGTTGATATTTTTTGAACCAATTACAATACTAGTATGACCTATTGATTGAACAACAAGATACTTATTTTTATGTATTTATTTATTAATAATTGCAACATAATAAATCATTTATAATTTATATAACATATATCATTGATTTGCTAAAATTGATACAAGCAATGGACAAAGTACATTCATTGTATATTAAATATCAAACAATATAAAATGTTATTTTAGAAAACTCAAATTACTTTATACACAATATAAAGAAACAAGTATAAAATATTATACTTGATATTATACAATTTTACAAGATAGTTGTCTAAACAAAAGACAAATCGGTCACCTCATTACTTGTTTTCTTACAATTTTGCAGACAAAGTTGTCAACTCATTACTTGCTTCTTAAGTAATGACTAAAGTATACATGCTCAACTTCCATTTCCATCACAAATATAAATAAAAGAGTTTTTTTCTATCACTCATCCCATCTGCTCAATGTGGACACTTCAATGATCCAATTTTGAGTACCTGCATCATAAATATAAGCAATTGTGAGACTCACCATTCCATTCAAATCAAACAATAAATGCAACAAAATTCAAAATTTCCTCTCTCAATCCACTTCAAAAACTCTCAGCCAATAAAAATGTAGATTTCGAAAACTATAGATCAAAACAAATAGCGAAACTCAAATTCAAATTGCCAAATTCAAATTCAAATTGAAGGGATCAAAAATTATATTAATACAACCTACGGTGGAAGCTAAAATTATTTTTACATTCTTAAAGTGCACAAAATATTAGATTTCTTGTTGCATAACATATCAGATTACATAAAATATCACAAAGCTTTGCATAGAATATCAGATTGCATAGACTATTAGAATATCAGTTTGCAAAGAATATCAGAAGTCTCATCACAAACTATTAGAATATCAGACCGCAAAGAATATCAAAGGTCCCAGTTATTTTCCATAAAGGTATTTTGTACAACAAATCATTTATATATTTTGCTTTATTATTCTTGTATGTATTATCAGACTTATGACTTGTATTTCAAAAGTTTTTTGAATATCAGCTTCTTGCTCTTTTAGCTTGTATTATTATTTTATGTATTTTGTTGTTTGTTGTTTCAGTAAAGATAATTGGTTTAATTCATTTATATATTTTGCTTGTATTATTCTTGTATCATTAGACTTTTAGCTTAGCTTGTACTATTCTTTTATGTATTTTGCTATTTTCTATTTCAGTAAAGATGTCTGGTTTAATTCATTTATATATTTTACTTGTATTATTCTCATATGTATTATTAGACTTATAGTTTAGCTTGTATTATTCTTTTTTTTTAAATTTTGTTGTTTGTTGTTTCAATAAATGTCTTATTATTTTTGTATGTATTATTCTGGTTTAATTCAGTAAAGATGTCTCGTTTAATTCATTTATATATGCATAAGATAAAAGCTTAAAGTTTCTTTCTTCCTACAATCTCTTTATCTACACTTAAACTTATGCTAAGTTGGTTGTGATAAAAAGACATTACTTTTATGATATGTGATAATATGCCCTTTTCAACCCTAGAGAACGAGATAACCATGACTGAGAGCAATAAATTTCAATAAAGATGTCTTTCATGTATTTTTCTGTTTGCTATTTCAGTAAATATGTCTGGTTTAATTCATTTATATGTTTTGCTTGTATTATTCTCATATGTATTATCAGACTTCTAGCTTAGCTTATATTATTTTTTTTGTATTTTGTTGTTTGTTTTTCAATAAAGATGTCTTATTATTTTTGTATGTATTATTTTGGTTTAATTCAGAAAAGATATCTGATTTAATTCATTTATATATTCATACGGAAACTTTAAGCTTTTATCTTATGAATATATAAATGAAATAAATCAGACATCTTTACTGAATTAAATCAGAATAATACATACAAAAATAATAAGACATAAGTTACTGCAACAACAAACAACAAAATACAATAAAATTTTCGTCTTACAATTTTTTCATCTACACTTAAACTCATGCTAAGTTGGCCGTGATAAAAAGACATTACCTTTATGATATATGATAATATGCCCTTTTCAACTCTAGAGAATGGTATAACCAAGACTGAGAGCAATGTAGATAGATTTCTTGATATTGAATGTGTAATTTTAAATGTTAAAAAAATTATAGTGTCAATATTTACAAATTTATGTACATAGCTACCATGGGCTAGAAATTTCATGTTTTTAAATCACTTGAGAGGTTTTATGTTTTTTGCACATTGGGTCATGTAGTTGAAAGTACTCCTTTTTACTAATATTTTTCTCTAAAACAAATTGTACTATAATTTCAATTTTCGATTTTATTTGCAAGGCATAAAATCCATCCTTTGTAGACCATTGAGCTGTCAGATTTGATCAATGAACGAAAACTTAGTAAAGTTTATACATTTCACAGTTTTTCTATTTAAATGAAGATGAAAATTATTTCAGATGTCATCAGTTGGCAAAAGATTCTGATAAGAATATTTGTTCATATCTTTCCGAGCAAAACTAATATTTTAACACTAGTTTGAATGATGTCATTTTCAAATATTTTCACTCTTATTGTGGGCTGTGACAACCAAATTTGTCTAAAATATGCATATATGTTTCATTTACGGTGGTTTCTGCTTCAACTTAAATTATGCTAAAAAGAAAGAACTTTTTAGAACAACTCTAAGAAACATGACTAAAAAGGCAATTGTGGTCACTCAAGTTGAGAGTTCTTACAAAACGTGACATTGTGTGAGAACATGATATGGTGATTTTGAAGCTAATGACAACCTTAAAGTAGATAACATCATTGTAGTGATCTAGAATATCTTAAGAAAAGTTTGTGATTAGAAAAATAAGTTAAACAAATGATTTAAATTAGTGAAAAAATTGAACTTCACTATCTAACAATTTTAATTCTGTATTAAAAAAATATTTTTTTGTCTTGGTAGTTTTGTAATTGTCTTATTGTTTTTGGACAATTTAAGAAAGTATTTTCAAGAAGATATTTTTTTTTTTGATCGGTAAAAGGCCGAGGCCCTATAAAGATTTTTATTAATATAAATTAATTTTTACATGTGACCCCGCTCGCTGCAGGCGCTGGTAGGAAAGAGTGGGGTTGAGAAAACCTCCAGCCTTGCCTGGGACCATAGGTCCTGTACTTATACAAAAATTACATGGGCATACCCATGACTCAACAATTGTCGAGATTTGTTTATACACATCGTTCTCGCAGGCTTTCCCGCGTCTCTAGTACAATCGTTAATTATCTAGAATTACAAACTTACAGTGGGCATACCCACTGCTCGAAAATATCGAGGTTTTAATGATACATCTATTACATTGTTGTTTTTATGTATACAACTCTGTGTTACATACAATTGAGTTGGTATTATTGTCAGAATCTATTCTAGAATCTTCGTTTACAAGGTGCTATAGTTGCCTGCTTGATAGTATCTTCCTGAAAACCACAGTAGAAACCTTCCATATCTTATAGTTAAAGGCTTAAAAAATAAGTAATATTGAGAAATAAAGAGCTCCAAAATAGTAATATTACCTTCTTTCATAGATGTATTATTAAGATACTTGTCTCGCTGATAGAGAAGTAAATTTAACGTTCCCATTTATGCTTCGTAGTGCCAAAGATCTATTCCAACATTTTAGATTTCTATAGCATAGGGAGATTGAACATAATAAACACAAACAAAAATCTACAACACAGAATACAACCAGAAAAGATCATGAGAATGTCAAAGGCAATCATAAGGAAATGAGGGGAGACTAAATAAAAGGTGGAAGTGAGTTAAAAGGAGGGATCAAAATAGGAAGAAGCTAAATGCCAAGGATAAAAGACTATCACTAGGTATTAAAGAGAACTAACACATAATAAAAAGTCAAGGTAGAAGCTCGATTATACCACTTGGTATACATCCCCATTTAATTTTAACTCTATATTATTATTCTACATACCATGTATAGGTTGAATAAGATTAATTAGTTGGTTACCAAATTTTCATGCAGACTATTATTGGTAATGTTTGGGTTTGATTTTATATTCTGGTCCATTATAAAAATTTCATTTGCACCTTGGTTTGCCAGCATATCTGCCTCTACATTCCCTTCCCTATATGTATGTCCGATTTCAAATTTGGAGATACTTTCCAGAATTTGGTTTATTTCCTCTATTTTCAAATTAAGGACCCAGTTAGGTGTTTTCTTAGCTCGAATTGCGTTGATAATAACTTGTGAGTCTCCTTCTATTATTACTTTAGGTAAGTTTAAGTTCTTACATATTCTTAAACCCTCTAATGCCGCCTTGCATTCCGCCAAATTATTTGTGGTGGGCTTAATAGGCATAGAAAATTTAGCAATGACCTCAGCCTTCCAGTTTCTAATTAAGCCTCCAATACCTGCTACTCCAGGATTACCTCTAGAAGCGCCATCGAAGTTAAGTTTATACCAACCTACCTTAGGAGGAGACCATTTGCACGAGGCTCTATCTGCCTTTGTTTTTGGTCCCCCCTTGCCATATAAAGGTGGGATATCTAATTTAGGCCACTTGGACCTGATTTTGTTGTCCCAGGATTTGAATGACTCCTCATAGCTCAGACAATCTCTAAGTTTACTGTTAATAATCTCCACAATTGAGGTTTCTATTTTATTGGTGACTGTTTCCCATGTTAATTTTTGATCCGTGAAGATTCTCCTGTTACGTTCCTTCCATATTTCCCAAACTAAAATTGATGGGGAAATAGTCCAAATATCTTTGTATAAGTTGTCTTTGTATAGAGATGGCCAAGCTTTGAGTGAGCTTAATAGATCTGGTTGAAGAGCGGATTTCCACCCTAGACATCGATGTAACCAGTTCCAGCAGTTTTGGGAAAAGGTACAGTTTAGAAGGATGTGGTTAACATCCTCCGATTGCTTTTCACACAAAGGGCATCTAGAAGGCCCCTCAAAGCCCAATTTATTGAATCTGTCAGTTGTCAGAATCTTATTTTGCATTGCTGCCCATAGAAACATTCCTGCTTTGGGAAGACAAGATTTATTCCAACAAAGGTTCAAAGGTATATCTATGTTATCCATGTTTTGATCCTGAATGATAGACTTGTATCCCTCCTTTACCGAGTAAATACCATTGTTTGCTCCAGCCCAGATTAATCTATCCGATCTGATTTTGTGAGTTATCTCTCTATCTTTCAACACTGTTTCGAGCTTTTGTTTCTCCTGGCTATCCAGGTCTAAACTTTCTAAATCTATCCATTTAGAATCTTCTTCCTTGCAGAGATAATCCTTGATGTAAACACCTGTAGAATTTTTACAGACTTCCATGAACTCTTGAGAAAAACCTAATTTGTTTAAGGGGGTGAGGCCTGCCCAAGAGTCATCCCAAAATAGGGCTTGGTTCCCGGAGCCTACATCCCATGACAAATATTTATTGATGATCCCACGACAATCCTTTATGAAGTACCAGATCCGAGATCCTTTTACATTCGTTTGTGTCCTGAATATGTTGATAGGGTCCGCGTCAGGGACGTATTTGTGTAGTAAAATCGAAGCCCATTTACTACTAGATTCTTGATAGAGTCTCCAGATAAGTTTAGCTCCAAGAGCTTGGTTTTGCCATAATAAATTTTTGATGTCCAGTCCCCCCTTGTTAATTGGTTTGCATAACGTATCCCATTTGATAAGGGCTACTTTTTTGTCTTCAGAAGGGCCTTGCCAATAGAAATCTCTAAACATTTTATCTAAATTTTTTTTAACATTAATCGGAAGGGGAAGAATTGACATATGATACGTGGGTATAGCTGATAGGACTGACTTAATCATGGTAGTCCTACCAGCTTTTGTAAGCCATCTTCCTTTCCACGAGCTTTTCTTGTCTTGTATTTTGGTGAGAACCTGTTGCCAAAGTTTGGAGGATAAAAGACCTTTATCTAGGTCTATACCTAGGTATTTGCAGGGGAATTTACCAACTTTATAACCCATTACTTTACAAATTTTCATTTCTGTTTTCATAGGTGTATTGATAAAGAAAATTTCCGACTTTGAAGGATTCACCCATTGACCAGAGGCTTTCGCATACATATTAAGGATGATTTTAAAAGCTTTAGCTTCTTGACAGTTGGCTATGCTTGGTAAAATCGTGTCATCCGCAAACTGTTGGTGAGTTATATTTGGTACGTTCTCCGATGCCTTTAACCCTGTGATTTTTCCTTCCAATTGTCTCTTTGTTATTGTTCTCCCTAGCGCTTCTGCCATAATGACGTAGAGGAAAGGGGACAGAGGGTCCCCTTGCCTAATTCCTCTTGAGATATTAAAGAAACCTTCCGGGGTACCATTTACAAGTATCGAGATAGTTGTGCTGAAATTTTCCTAGGGTCCCATAAGACTGCTATCCCTCCGGAGGATCCTATAGCAGAGGCTATTTCTGATTTCCATATTCCTAATTTATTGCTGAACTTAGTACTTTCTTCTTTGCTAAGTTTAGTCTCTTGTAGTAGAATTATTTCTGACTTGAAGTTATTTAGATATTTTTTCATCAATCTCTGTTTGTTAGGGGCATTTAATCCCCTAACGTTTCAAGTAGTGACTTTCATTGCTCTTGGGGAAGGCTCTTCCCCTTCCTTGTGTACAAAATGTCAGCAATTTTCTTTTGGTTGCCTGCGTTACCTGCTATATTTCTAAGTTCTATAGCTGATTTCCTTCCTCTTTTCTTTTTCATTTTATTAATATTCGGGGTGCTCAGACTTCCTCTGTTCATTGCTATGCCCAGCTGTCTGTCGTCATTTGTAATCCCGAAGAGGCCATCAATAGAGTCCTTTACAGATAATAAATTTACATTATTTTTAATGTTGATCTTGTTTTGTTGTTCAGAGGAGAGGTGATCAAAGTCTGCATGTAGATGCAAGTCCTCCTTTTCAATAATTTCCTTGCCATATGTCTCAATTAAATCTTCTATACTACCTGATAGATCCAGATCCAGAGTATCCATCTCTATAGGGATTGAGGTGGCTGGTTCCTCCCCCATTTGATTTGTGTTATTGGCTGTCTCTTGATCAAGGACATTTTTATTGAATTTTTCTTTATTTGTATTTTCTGTTTGAGTTAAGTCCTCATTACTCAGAATCGGATTAAAGTTGTCTTTATTTGTATCTTTATTGTTAAGATTAGAGGGTTCTGTGTATTTATCCGGGAGGACTTTATCCAAGACTCCCATTTCCAAGGGGGCTGAATGAGTAGGTGAAGGTAACCTACCATTTTCTTCCTCTAGATCCTCTAGAGTACATTTTTGAATCATTCTGATCAGAGTTTCCTTTTGGTATTTTAGTTCATCTAGATCACAGATTTCATCAAGGAATGTGTCCATGAGCTCATCTGTTAAAGACTCTCCAAGGTAATTAATAATAGTATTGACTTCTTCTTTGCATTTATCATCAGGTTCTTCTATAATTGTTGCATTCGGACAGTCAGTTTTAACAACCTGATCCTGTCTTATGTCAGTCTTACTTATGTCCAGATCAAGCTTATCTATTTGTTGTTGACAGAAATCAGATATTTGATCTCCTGTTATAAGATCTGTCCCTTTATCTATGTTATCTTTATCTGATGTGGTGGTGACTTTATTATCACTTGTAATATTGATTTCCTGGGCTAAAACCTCAGAAGTTCTAATACTAAGAGTTTCAAAATCTTCTTTAAGAGGAGGGGAATCCGATATTTTTTTTACATTGTTTTTCAATATTTGAAATATCTTTTAGGCTAAATAAAAAATTGAGAGTAATATGAAAAAGTCCTTAGAATACATGTTTAGGCCAAATATTCTGATGACAATCTATTGTTGCATTTCTCTTGGTTGATTTTATGCAGATTAATATTTTGACAATTTCTTTGTTTATGCATTATGACAATAGGAAAGAGAAGAAGCAAAAGAATGACCATAAAATTGAAGACGCATTATCCACGAGGCGTTAAATTGCATGTGGTTGAGTTTGATGATGATGACCATTCAACCAACTCAATTTTTGATAACACAAACTAAATTTCTACTGCTAAAAATGTAGAAAGAACAAATGTTGCTCTAAAATTTTCTCATCATAACAATAACAAAAAGTGCAATGAAAATCGGTGGACAAAAAAAAATATGGATTGTGCCACTCAAGATGTCGAAGATAATTCTTATTCCACAAGAGCAACAACAAAAAACTGAGGAATCTTTGCTAGCAATTTATCATATTGGTTTGCATAACTAACAACAAGAAAAAAAAAGGATCATCTATCAACAATCGTCTTTTCGGATGAAAAGTTGAAAGTTGTTCAGTAGTGTAAAGATTTGACTCAGCTTGGTCGTGGATTGAAGGTTATTCAAATTAAGTCACATGTGACCCATATTTGCCAAACAAAGCCAAATCCATAAAAAAATGATTTACTAGACAGATCATGGTGGATGAGATTTTGTAATCGCCATCTAAATTTGATAATGAAGACTGCAGAGGGTCTAGATAGAGATAGAGCAGTGATGCTGTGACCAAGTATTGTGACAATTTTTTATAACAATTTGGAGGTATTGCATAATACTAATAATTACGAACCTACCAACATGTGGAATTGTGATGAAAAAGGGGTGCAAGCTGCTAGAACTGTGAGATGCAAGTGATTGCAAAGTTGGGCAGCAGAAGTGTGCCCTAGATCTTATCTAAAAGTAGATAACGGATCACTATATTGTGTTGTATAAATGTAGCAGGCCAAAACATATTAGGGTTTTATTTTTTTAAAATAAAAATAAAATTAAAAATCCATATTGTCAACTGTGAAGCAAGAGCTTGCATGACAACACTGACACATGCTTGGATGACCAAAGAGTTGTTTTTAAATTGGTTGCATCATTTTGCCAGATCTGTTATAGGTGGGGTCTCACCTATAAATAGACATTTCTTCATATTTGATGAACATTAAAGTCATGTTGTCTTAACCACAATCTAGACAAGATCTCTACGCATAAATATTCTTACATTTCTTGCCTACACTAACCATAAATTTTAGTCTTTAGATGTAAATGTTTTTCTCTACTCAAGACATTTCAAATCTGAAAGGTCAAAATGGATGATCAAACATCCACACAGAAATAAAAAGAATAGAATTGACAAAACATGCACGCAATGCTTTCAAACTTGTCTTTGTGTCTAAAAACATCACAACTAGTTTTAGGACTAAAATTTATCCATTGGATAGAAATGCTATTTCTAATGACATGAAACTAAGTGATGCATTCAATGTAGAAGATGAAAATAATGTTGCAGGAATTGTAAGCATCTTAAGGTTAGCTGGTTATGAAGAGGATGTTATTGAACAATATCTGACACAAATGACAACACAACAGACTGATGATCTAAATAAAAATGCGTATTCACCAACACATGTTAGCCAAAACAATATGAAAATGACTTGCATGATGAAATGAGTTTACCAACACAACTTGATACACCAAATTTGGTTAAACGAGCATAAAATTTGGGAGTGTAGATTGTTTTCCAAAATGAATTTTTTTTTTATCCATGCCTTCTCCACCTCCACTGCCAAGATTTGAGGTGGTTCATTATTATGAAAAAAACAACATATTGGGAAACTTCAACTTTGGAATGTAATGAAGTTGAAGATGACCAAGTTGAAAACAATCTAGATTCACTAAAACCATTAGCAGCTATTGAGAGAAAAGATGAACAAATGTTATGTAGTCAGGGCTCATTAAGAAATTTTTTAGAACTACAATTTGAAAGGGTTACAATGAGGTCTATTTCTTCTGATAATACTACACTTAGATTGGACGAGAAATCTCAAATACTTACATTTAATGAATATATAATTTTGCAAGAGCAACAAGATGCAAGGAAGACTGAACTTGAAGAATTGAAAGCTAGTAAGAAGAAATAGTTGGAGACAAAGAAAACTCATCAAATTGAGTTAAGGAAAATGAAAAAAGAGCATAAACTTGAAAGACAAATAATAAAACAAAAGAAGCAAAACGAAATGGTACAACAAAAGAAAAAAGTTGAATAGAAACAAAAACATGATTGCAAAAAAGATAAGGAAGCAAAAGAGCAGATGAACAAGAGACTTGCAACTATTGTGGAGGAGGGGACTATTCCATCAACACCCTTTCTTGAACATCATCAAATTATAAGAGACATGTACAACATTTTACCCCTTGCGTATGTTGCTCTTAATAATTTCAATGTTAGTCATGGTAACAATTTAAAACTAAATGTGAGTAGAACAGGGTAACACAGTACTCCATCAACCCCCCTATCGAACATATCAAATTTTGAGAGATATGTACAATATTCTAACTCCAAATCTCAATTTCTTCATATTTTTTCATGTAAAGGAGAGAACCTAGGAGTCGTGCACCCTAACTTCAGACCTCTCAAAGTCCATCGTAACAATGATAAAAATGGCTAAATTTTTTATGACAACTTCAACTAGTTAAGTGCTTATAACTTAAGTTTTGGCTCGTCACCATCAAAATTGATATCAATTTTATGCGTTGTAGTAAAAAGTGTTCAAAAACCCCCTACCCATCATAGTCAATTACCACCCCCAATCTTTAGTTGACTACATCCCAATACTTGAACATTTTGTCATGTTAACTTTCAATATATAAGATTTATATAAACACAATGTTCATTACTTACACAATATAACATTTATATTTAAATAAATGTGTTCTATATTTATTTACTAATTATCTAACTATTTGGCAAATATTGTATCATTAATAATTTAAAACTTAAAAATTAATTATAAAACTCCTTTTGTCAAATTGTTCTTGACCTAACCCTAAATTTATTTTCCTATTGTTATCCTAACCTATTCTTCTCTCTTACATGGAAAAATAGAAGACAAAATATGAAAAAGTTGAGGCTTGGAGTTATAATGTTGTACATATCTCTCAAAATTTGATGTTGTTCTGGTAGGGGGATTGATGGAGTATTGTGCCGCCTTGCTCTACTCACATTTAGTTCTGAATTGTTACCATAACTAACATGAGGTTATTAAGAGAAACATAGGTAAAATGTTGTACATGTCTCTTACAGTTTGATGATGTTCAGGTAAGGGTGTTAATGGAGTACTTCCCTTTTCAACAGTAGTTGCAGGTCCTTTGTTCACTTGTTTTATTGTTAGCTTACCTTTTTTGCAATCCTATCTTTGTTTCTTTTTCAACTCTCTCCTTTTGTAGTTGTACTCTTTCCTCTTGCTTCCTCTATTTTGTTATTTGTCTTTCAAGTTTTTGCTTTTTTTCTTTTCTTTTCTTTAGCTTAATTTGATGAGTTTTTTGTGTTTCCAATTATTTTTTTTCCTTGCTCTTAACTTTTCAAGTTCAATCTTCCTTGCTTCTTGTTGCTCTTGCAAAATTATATACTCATTAGATGTAAGTATTTGAGATTTCCTGCCCAATCTAAGTGTAATATTATTAGAAAGAATTGACCTTTTTGTAACATTTTCAATTGACAGCTTTAGAAAATTTTTTAATGAGCTTTGACTACATAACATATGTTCATTTTCTGTCTCAATAGTTGATGATGCCTTCAATGAATTTAGATTGTTTTCAACTTGATCATCTTCAAACATTCTAAAGTTGACGTTTCCCACTTTGTTATTTCTGCATAATACTGAACCATCGCAGATATTGGCAGTGGAGGTGGAGAAGACATGAATAAAGAAACTTTTTCATTTTGAAAATCAAGAAGTTTCCTGCTCCTTTAACCCAACTAGGTGTATCAAGTTGTGTTGGTAAACTTATTTCATCATGCAAGTCATTTCAATATTGTGTCTGGCTAACATGTGTTGGTGAATACGTGTTTTCATTTGAATCATCAGTCTGTTGTGTTGCCATTTGTGCCAAACATTGTTTAATAGCATCATCTTCATAACTAGCTAGCCTTAAGATGCTTACAATAAGTGCAACATCATTTTCATCTTCTACATTCAATGCATCACTTGGTTTCATGTTATTACAAAGAACATTTCTATCTAATGGCCAAATTATAGTCTTAAAACCAATTGCAATGTTGTTAGACACAAGGGCAAGTTTGAAAGCTTTGCTTGTAAGTTCTGCCAATTCTATTTTTTTAATTTCTGTGTGGATGTTTGGCTGTCTATTTTGACCTTTCAGATTTGAAATATGCTTTTGAATGGAGAAAAGACACTTACATCTAAAGGCTGAAATTTATGGCTAGTGTGGACAGGTAATGTAAGAGGATCTATGCCTAGAAATCTTGCTTGTTGGATTGTGGTTAACGCAACATGGCTTCCATGTCTGTCAAATATGAAGAGATGTCTATTTGTGGGTGAAGCCCCACCTAGAACAGATCTAGCAAAATGATGCAACTAATTTAAAAACAACTCTTTGGTTATCTATGCATATGCCTGTGTTGTCATGCAAGGCCTTGGTTCACAGTTGTCAATGTAATTTTTTTAGTTTTTTTTTTGCTTTTAAAAAATAGAACCTTGGTATGCTATGACCTGCTGCAATACAACACAATATGGTGATCCATTCTCCATTTTTAGATAAAACATATGACACACTTCTGCTACCCAACTTTGCGATCACTCGCATCCCCAGGGATTTTACCAGCTTGCACCCTTGTTTCATTGCAATTCCATATGTTGGTTGGTTTATAATGATTAGTATTATACAATACCTCTAAATTGTCATTAAAAATTGTCACAATATTTAGTTGCAGCATTAATGCTCTATCTCTATCTAGACCGTTTGCAATTCTTTTTGTCAAATTTAGATGACGTTTATAGAATCTCACCCACCATGATCTGTCCGTAAGTCATTCTTGAATGTTTGACCTTGTTTGACAGATGTGGGCCACATGTGACTTAAGTTGAATAACATTTAATTCACAGTCAAACTGAGCCAAATCTTTACACCACTGAATAACTTCCAACTCTTCCTCCAAAGAGAGGATTGTTGGTGGACTCTTTCTTTTTGTTGTTGTGAGTTTTGCAAGTCAATATGATAAATTGTTAGCAGGGATTTCTCACTTTTTGTTGCTACCTTTATGAAATAGGAATTAGATTCGACATCTTGAATGACATGATCCATATCCTCTTTTGTCCATTAATTTCAATTACACATTTTGTTATTGCTATGATGTTGAGAAGGTTTTAGAGAAACATCCGTTCTTTCTGCATTTTTAGCAGAAAGAATGCAATTTGTGTTATTAGGAGTTGGGTTGGTTGAATAATCACCATCATCAAAGTTAACCACATACAATTTAATACTCCGTGGATAACGAGTCCTCATTTTTTGGTCATTCTTTTGCTTTTTCTTTTTTATGTTGTCATAATGCTTAAACCAAAATATTGTCAAAATATTAATTTGCATAAAATCAACAAGGGGAAATGCAGTTATAGATGATCATCAGAATATTTGGCCTAAACATAAATTTTGAGGATCTTTACACCTGATGTAAATTTATCTTATTACTCTTAATTTTTTATATGGCCTAAAAGACATTTCAAATATTGAAAAACATTGTGCTTAGTTTATCTTTTTGAAAATATATATCAAAATTACTCAAAAACAACAAGAAGACAATTACAAAACTACCAAAACAAAAATACAATTCTTTAAAACATATATAAAATTATTAGATAGTAAGTGAGGCTCAATTTCTTCACCAACTTAAATTATTTTTTTAACTTATTCTTCTAATCACAAACTTTATTTAAGATATTTTAGATAGCCACAATGGTGTTATCTACTCTAAGACTATCCACCATATTATGTCACATCTTGTAGGAACTCTCAACTTGAATGACAACAAGTGACCTTTTAGTCATGGTTCTTAGAGCTGTTCTAAAGAGTTCTCCCTTTTGAGCACAATTTAAGTTGAAGCAAAACTCACCGTAGGTGAAAAATATGTCTATTTTAAACAAATCTGGTTGTCACAACCCACAATAATAGTGAAAATGTTTGTAAAAGACATCATTGAAATTAGTGTTAATATATTAGTTTAACTCCGACAAATATGAACAAATTTTTTTATCAGAATCTTTTGCGAAGTGATGACATTTGAAATAATTTATCTTCATTTAGATAACAAAATTGTGAAACACTTGAACTTTACTGAATTTTTATGCATTGATCAAATCTGACAGTTTGGTGATCTACAAGATATGAATTTTATGTCTTGCAGAAAAGCTGAAAATTGAAATTATAGTACAGTTTGCACAAGAGAAAAACACTAATAAAAAGAACTTTCAACTCAATAACCCTTATAGAAAAGACATAAACATCTCAAGTAATTTAAAAATATGAAATTTCCAACCCATGGTAGCAATATACATAAATTTGTGGATATCGACACTCTTATTTTTTTAACATCTAAAAATTACACATTCAATATCAAGAAATCTATGTAAATTGCTCTTAAGTTATCTCCTGGTTATCTCATTCTCCAAGGTTGAAAATGACATATTATTACATATCATAAAAGTAATATTTTTTTATATCACATCTAACTTAACACGAGTTTAAGTGTAGATGAAGAAATTGTAGGAGGAAGAAAACTTTAAGCTTTTATCTTATGCATATATAAATGAATTAAACCAGAAATCTTTACTGAATCTTATACACATAAATGAATTAAACTAGACATTTTTACTGAATCTGATGCACATATAAATGAATTAAATCTGACATCTTTACTGAATTAAACTAGAATAATACATGCAAAAATAATAAGACATCTTTACTAAAACAACAAATAACAAAATACATATGAGAATAATACAAGCTAAGTGAGAAGTTATAGCAAACAACAAAATACATAAAGAATAATATAAAGTAAGCTATAAGTCTGATAATACAAGCAAAATATATAAATGAATTAAACCAATCATCTTTACTGAAATAACAAAATACATAAATAAATAATACAAGTTAAAAGAGCAAGAAGTCTTATACTCAAGAAGCTTTTGAAATACAAACTTTAAGTCTAATAATACATACAAGAAAAATAAAGCAAAATACATAAATGATTTGTTGTAAATAATACTTGGATGGAAAATAACTGAGACCTCTAATATTGTTTGCGGTCTGAAATTTTAATAGTATGAGTTGATACATCTAATATTTTTTGCAAATTGATATTCTAATTGTTAGTGCAGTCTGATATTCTATGTAAAGCTCTGTGATATTCTATGTAGTCTGATATTTTTTACAACAAGAACTCTAATATTTTGTACACTTTGAGAATGAAAATTCAAATGGAAAATAAATTCTTTCATTATAAGCTATATTAATAAAATTTTTGTTCCCTCCAATTTGAATTTGAATTTGAGTTTGACAATTTGTTTTGATTTGTGTCTTTCAAAATTTGCATTTTATTGGCTGAGAGTTGATAAAGTGGATTCAAAGAGGAAATTTTGAATTTTGTTGCATTTATTGTTTGATTTGAATGAAATGACGAGCCTTAGAACTACTCATATTTATGATGCATGTATTCAAAATTTGGTAGTCGAAGTCTCCAATTTGAGCAGATGGGATGAGCAACAGAAAAAAAACTTCTTTATTTATATTTGTGATTGGATCAGAAGTTCAGCATGTGGACAATAGTCATTACTTAGGAAGTAAGTAATGAGTTGACTGTTTTGTCTACAAAATTGTAAGAAAACAGTAATGTGGTGATTGATTTGTCTTTTTTTTGGACAACTATCTTGTAAAATTGTACTATATCAAGTAATATTTTATACCTATTTCTTTATAGTGTGTAGAGTAATTTGAGTTTTCAAAAATAACATTTTATATTGTTTAATATGAAATGTACAATGAATGTGTTGAAATTATGTAGCTGCTCTATAAAGAAATAGGTATAAAATATGTAGCTTCTCTCCTAAGAACTACTCCTAGTACTTCACCAAGTCTCTTCCAAGACTTCTTATGGTTTCTTCTCTCCTAGAACCCTACCACCGAGGAGGTCTCAATGCTGTGTCCTCCAACTCACCTAGAGCTCCACTATCAATTCAAAGTGCTAAACCTATATCACTTCCTCTTGAACTCACAAAGGTAAATTCATTCTCCATCCTACTAGCCCCTTCACAATCACCTTGTAGGAGTCTAGGGCTTGCAATTCTTTCAATTCAATCACAAAATGGTTCTTCTTGACTGATCTTGAGGCCATTTCTCCATCGCTTTCAAGATACCTAGTTTTTAGGCCTACTAGGCATAATAGGTCTCAATTAGGTCTCCTAATTGTGTTTTTGGGCTGTAGTGTGCAAAAATGCCAAATGACCTCCAAAACAAATCACCATTCTTGTCACCCACTTGGAAATGCTTGAAGATTTTGAAGGTCTTGGTCTTCTATTTGTCTGTACATTTTCAAAATCCTAATTGGGCTATCTCTTAAGGAAACAAACCAGTCTTTAATCTTTTGATTCAAAATCCATCCAAATGGATTCAACAATCCTCCAACTTGCAAGCAAGGCTCTATGGGAACCTACCTATCATCTCCTATTCATTGGATTCATTCATCCAAGTTATAAGCCACTGTTACTCTTGCTTCCTAGCCAGACTACGAAAGAGCTCGCCTAGGGCAAGAGTTTAAAATTCACAAACACTACTTCCAGAACCCTAATAAAAAGAAACTACTCTACAAAGACTCCATTTTCATTCCCCCAAGGGCCGAGTGCTTTCCATGGTGAGAACTCAAGATGGAGCCATTTTAACTATGTACACCTTGTCGAGTCTAGAGACTCAGAACTGAAGACAGGAAATTATTTACATAAACAAACCAAAACAAGAATCCAAACCAATGCACACAAAGCAATAAAATGATGAATCCTAACTATCTACAAGGGAAGATTTGCTGATTCAATCCATTGGACTCGAATGAAAAACCAATTCCAAGAACACAATCAATTAACTTAAAAACTGTCAAAATGCTTGGTATTGGAAATCGTGCCAAAATGATGCCAACCTCTGTACAATGCTCGAGGAGACTTTAAATATGTTCACCTACCATGTTTCAACCAATTGTTCCGACCCATAACTTAATTTTCCTGGTAAACCCTCGTTTGACAAAATCTTGTCAAGCAACTTTGAAAAGTTGCAAAGTAGTCATTGACAACTTTTGCACACAATTTAATTTTTGCATTCCAAAGATGTAGAGTGGTGCCCTGACACCTATAACACATGAATACATGCAAATTATAGCTCTTCATGCTATTTGGGAGATCTTTCCCTATTATGCCACATTTGGCCTACATGGCAACTTTGGGCCAATACATGAACAACTCTGCCAACTTGGACAAGGTAACACAACCAATTATGAATACTCACCTACTGGACTCTCAACTAGTCCTTATTCACACCTTGACCCTTATAGGATCAAACAAGCCAAAATTTGAGGGTTGAAGTCACCTAACCCCTAGGTGCTCCTGTACCATTCTCCCCACATGAAAAGAGCTCAAGTCACATCAGGGGACAGGAGTGCAAGATCAATTCCTAACTTCTTGAAATCACCTCCAGGTACCCAAGTAGCCTCTGCTTCAGGCATACGTGTCCACTTGATCAGATGTTCCATGTAATTCCCGTGTCTAGTCTTCTTTGCAATCCTTGAATCTAACACCTTCTCTATTGTAGGCTTAGGTTGGGAAGGTAATGTTAGATCATTGACCATCTTTGCAACATCAGGAACCTCTACACTTTCCTTAGGACTGGGACCTTTATACTGTACTAGGTATGCTATGTTAAAAACAGGAGATAATGTTGTCTTTAGGCAGATCCACGTTGTAGGCATTACTTCCATACTTAGCCATTATTTGACAAGGACCGATTCTTCTCATTGCAGCTTGCTTGGCACTCCTTTCTGAAGTCTAGCCTTGTTCAAATGGACCATCGCCCACTCTCCCACTTCAAACTGTATATCCTTTCTCTTGACATCAACTTTGTCTTTTATCTTTTGGGTGTTCTCAGTCAAAGTTTTTCTCACCTGCTCATGCACTTCCTTCATGGATTGTGCATGGTCTTCAGCATGTCCAATTCTCTCTTCCATGTCTCTCAGGTCTCTAAGCTCATACACACCCCTAGGATGCATTCCATAGATAATTCAAAATGGGCTTTTCCTTGTTGTTCCATGCACAGTGTCATTATAAGCAAATTCTACTTGATGAATCACTTGTTCCCAAGCCTGTCCATACTCCTTAGTTAAACATCTCAAGAGGTTTCCAAGGGTCTTGTTGACCACCTCTGTCTGCCCATCTATTTGTGGATGATAAGTAGACCCAAAAGACAAGTTGCTACCCAATCTTTTCCATAGGGTTTTCCAAAAATGTCCCATAAATTTGGTATCTCTGTTTGATACTATACTTACTGATAAGCCATGTATTCTAATGGCTTCCTTGAAAAACAAATGAGCTATATGATTGGCATCATGAGTCACTTTACAAGGAATGAAATGACTCATTTTACTAAACCTGTCTACAACAACATAAATACCTTCATAACTAGTCTTTGTTTTGGGAAAACCAACTACGAAATCCATACTTACACATTCCCAAGGCGTTTTGGGAATTGGAAATGGTTGATAAAGACCAGCATTTGAGGAGGTTCCTTTGGCTCTTTGACAAATAGTACATTGCTCCACATACCTCCTTATATCCTTATGCATTTTGGGCCAGTAATAGAACCTTTGAACCAACTCTAAAGTATTGTTCAACCCAAAGTGTCCACTTAAACTACCATTGTGTTTCTCCTGGATCAAATTCTCTCTCATTGACCCCCTTGGTACACACAACTGTCCACCCTTAAACAAGAGTCCATCTTGCAAAGTGTAATCTGCATGTTCACTCTGAAAATGATTATGAAAATCTTGGCATATCTAATAAGCTTCTGCAAAGTGTTCATCCTCCTTGTAGAGGTCCTTGAAACTCTCAGCTCCTATGCTCTTCAATTGCACTTCTTGGATTGTGAGTAGCCTTCTACTTAAGGCATCGACTACCTTGTTTCACTGTCCCTTCTTATGCTTTATTGTAAATGTATAAGACTACAGATACTCTACCCACTTTATGTGCCTATGACTTAACTTGTCTTGAGAGTTAAGAAAACTTAGTGCTTGATTATCAGTGTAGACCACAAACTCTTTAGGCAATAGATAGTGCCTCCACTTCCTAAGTGCTTGAACAAGTGCATACAACTCCAAGTCATAGGATGCATACCTCTTCTTAGCTTCATTAAGCTTTTCACTAGAAAATGCCACGGGTCTATTATGTTGACTCAAAACTGCCCCAACTGCAATGTTGCTTGCATCACACTCTATGGTGAAGAGTATCAAAACTAGGGAGTACTAGTATAGGTTGTGTGGCTACCTTCTGTTTCAGAACTTCAAACCCCTTGTCTGCTGCATTTGTCCATTGAAACTTAGCTTTCATACCACCTTTGATTGTATCCAATATAGGAGCACAAATTGCACTAATGTTCCTTATAAATTTCCTATAGAATTGAGCCAATCCATGGAAACTCCTAACCTCACTAACTGTCTTGGGAGTAGGCCAGCTTAGGATTGCTTCCACCTTTGATGCATCCATCTTCAAATCTCCCTTTGAGACTACAAAGCCTAAATAGGCAAGCTCCTGCTTCATAAACTCACATTTCTCCAAATTTATGGTTAGTTGTTCTTCATGCAACCTTTTAAGTACAACTCCTAAATCTAAATGCTCAAGATGATCCTCTTTAGTTTTGCTAAAAATTAAGATATCATCTAAGTAAACAACTACAAATTTACCAATAAAATCCTTGAGGACTTCATTCACGAGTCTCATGAATGTGCTAGGAGCATTGGTGAGTCCAAATGGCATGACAAGTCATTCATAGAGGCCTTCAGTGGTTTTGAATGCTGTCTTACACTCATCTCCCTCCTTGATTCTTATTTGGTGATAGCCACTTTTAAGGTCTATCTTAGTAAAGTACTGTGCACCCCCTAAACAATCCATAAGGTCCTCAATCCTAGATATAGGGAACCTATACCTAATAGTAATCCTATTGATGGCTCTAGAGTCCGTACATAACCTCCACGTTCCTCCTTTCTTGGGTGCTAATATTGTTGGAACTGCACATGGGCTAATACTCTCCTTTATCAGTCCACTGTCAAGAAGCTCTTGAACTTGTTTAGCCACTTCTTTGTTCTTCTCAAGAGTCATCTTGTAAGGAGCTTTGTTAGGCAAGGATGCCCCTGCAATGAGATCTATTTGATGACTTATTGCTCTTTGTGGTGGTAAAGTAGCAGGGGGTTCCATCACTGATAATTTCCTTAAATTGATTTTTTACAGTTTGTACCTCTGCAGGAATGTCCACTGTCTTATCTCTCTTCCTTTCTTCAGGTTGCACAATCACTGCTAACACAACTCCTCCCTCTTTAAGAGTATTCAAGAACTCCTTTTCACCAACTAACAACACATTAGGGCCTCTAGTCTTACCCTCTTCTTATCTCCTATAGACTGTATCTTGTAAGTGACACCATCTTTTTGGAAGGAATATGAGTTCTGTCCATGATGGACTGCTTTCCTGTCATATTGCCATGGCTTACCTAATAGTAGGTGGCATGCATCCATTGGCAAGATGTCACACAAAATCTTGTCTTTATAGCCTCCTATGGTGAACTCCACTCAAGTTTGTTCATTTACCAAAACATGTTGCCCTTTGTTGAGTCAAGTAACCCTATAAGGATTACTGTGAGGGATTCTCTGCAATTTCAACTTGTTTACTACCTCTTCTGATACTATGTTATCCGTGGACCCTAAATCCACAACAACCTTGCACACTTTACCCATCATTCTGCAATTTATCCTAAATAAGGATCTCCTTTGGCTTGGTTCTTCTTTCATAGGTTCTTTTATCAAAACTCTTCTAATCATGAGGTTCTCTCCAACCTCTGAGTCTAAACTCACCTCTGGTGATTTAACACTTGCAGTGTCCTCTTGCACATAGTTGACTCTCCTATCCTCTCCTTGGGAAGAATAAGACTTCTCAGGGCATCTATAGGCAGGGTGCCCAACTTGGTGGCAATTGTAACATTTCATTGTGGAGAAGTAGGATCCTCTCCTTGATCCTCTAGACCTACCTCTGTTGCTGCTGCTAGATCCCCTTCCTTTATAGCTGCATCTACTATTGGAATCCCCACTTTGCTTTGCCAACTTGGATTTCCCTTGGGACCTTTGGTTTGCACTTCTTCCACCAAAACTTCCTCTGTGACCTTTGTTATCTCTTCCTCTGCCTCTGCGCCTATTACCTTGCTCATACTTCTTTTTACTTTTCTCTTCCACTTTGAGTGCCAATTGATAGCACTTGTGGACAGTATTCTGACTCAGCAAACTGATCTCTTCTTGGATACTCCACTTTAACCCATTCAAGTATCTTGCAACCTTGATGCTTTCATCTTCTACCACATTGGATCTCAGACACAACTTTTGGAATTCCTTCGTGTAGGTGCTCACATCTGTCTCTTTCTCTCTCAAATTTTGCCTCTTCCTATGGAGTTGAATTTCATAATCATCAGGGATGTATGTTTCTTTGATCTTGGCAATCATGCCCTTCCAAGTGGAGATGGGACTCTTACCTTCCTTTTGTCTCTCAACTTGGACAAACTTCCACCATGTTAAAGCAACCCCTCTCAATCTTGATTTGGCCACTTTAACCTTTTGTGCTTCACTCACTCCGTTGATGGTCCCAACCGGTGCTGAGAAGGGAGGGGTGAATCAACACCAACTAAAACTTAAGAATCAAATCTGATATAATCTAACTAAAACTGTAAGCATAACAGATTCTATCATAGAAATAGCTATCACACAATCAAGCAATAAACAACACCAGATTTATCACGTGGAAACCCAAATTGGAAGAAAACCACGGTGTGAGGAAACCTCACAAATTTTGCACTCTTCTGAAGTGCGCCCTGTTAGAGCCTTCCCTATTAAAGGATTACAAACGCATTGTTAGATGCGACTTGGTTAAGGGATTTAGGAAATAAGGCTTGTTAAAGCCTTCCTTGTTAGAGGACTTAGAACATCTACACAAATGTCACCCGGTTAAGGTATTTAGTACAAGGGATCTGTTAATGTCCAGCCAAAATACTAGGATTTTTCTATTGCAATTGTCAGAGAGCAATAGAGGGTTTGATCTTTTAGAAATGGCTTTGCTGAGCCTGATAAGATTGTTGTGCTTGTCAATTGAGAGTCATCTGTTGGCAAGTGGTGTTTTGGGGCACTAGGGATCACTTAAGAGTTGTCATTCATGACAACACTTATGCTGGAGTGATCGCATGCAGACAGTTTTGCTACTGGAGTCACAGTCATAAAAACGACTAAGTCCAGAATCAGGGCAATGGGGTACAGTGTTACAATTCTGGTTAGCAATGGAAATTTATGAGGTATTATGGCCTGCGAAGTTAGTAAAAGGTATTTTGGGATATTTATATGCTTCAGTTAAGAGCACATAAGTTTTGGTGATTAGATGAGTGAGATTCAGTGATTAGGGATCACTTAAGGGTTGTCATTCATGACAACACTTATGCTAGAGTGATCGCATGTAGACAGTTCTGCTACTGGAGTCACAGTCATAAAAATGACTAAGTCCAAAATCAGGGTAACGGGGTACAGTGTTACAATTTTGGTTAGCAATGGAAATTTATGAGGTATTATGGCTTGCGAAGTTAGTAAAAGGTATTTTGGGATATGTATATGCTTCAGTTAAGAGCACATAAGTTTTGGTGATTAGATGAGTGAGATTCAGTGATTTGAAGGTATGCGAAGACAGAGAATCAGTATAACAGGGCATATGAGCAGTTGCGAAGATTAAGGCAAGGTTAGTGGATATGGTAACGTGCTAAGTCAAGGGAATGAAGTATATTGCCGACACTTGGATAATATAAGATTGTCGACTCCATACTTATCATTTACATAATTAATTATTATGTTTTGTATGGTATTTGTGAAGCCGATTGGATGGCAGATTTTGTATAAGTATAGAATGATTTTGTGGAAGCGAATATATGTATGTGATGTGATGATGAAGCAAGGTTGCGAATCTGAGAACAAAGAGAAGATGAGAGATTAGTAATAGATAGAGCTATAACCGGAACTATCTAAGCAAGATAAGTGCTTGTATTGTTTACATTTTGGAGAACTCTTTGTGACAGTTTTTGATTGTAAGAGCAGTTTGCTCACCACCTTTAACCAGGTGTTTTGTATACCCCTAATAGGGTTTTGTATTCCTCTAACAAAGAAATGTACTATGTAATAATCAGCTCCTAACAGGGCTAGATCTCCTAACAGAGATATAATATTTTAGTGCATAGTTGTGGGTACCATCCCCACTGGGGTTTTCCCTTGGCCAGGGTTTCCTTGAGAACAAATCATGGTGTCATGAGTTATGTGTTGTGTTTTAATGTTTTTTTCATTTCAGCATTTTTATGGTTTATTTATAATTGGTTGAAGTTTAAATCAAAGTTCAGTAATACAGATTCACCCCCCCTCTCAGTATTACCTAATCCTAACATCATCACCAGTCACCACAGGTATGCTCTCCTTCAACTGTTGTGCTTCCTTGCACACTCTTCTTTTCTTCTTCTTTTCACCTTTTCGTAGCTTCTCTCAGCGTACAGGTTCACTCTTTTTCTTTGGCAAAATGAAGGCAAACAATATTATTCACAGGCTGAAGAATATATTGTCATCTTGCCCTTTCTGCTTTTTACATGCATGACCTCCACAAAAATCTCCTTCAGATCCATCACCCAGTGGAGTTTCAGTTCATTGTGGAAACATCCGATGCATACCATGTGCTTTTTCTGCTTTATAAAGGAAACAATAGATGCGTGCTGCAAGCTTTCCTTTACTTGGGATTTCTCTATGTTTTAATGCCATAAACTTTGGCATTAAAACTTTCAATCGCGCCTTGCACTGATCTTCTTGATAACACAAAGTCGTCTAGATTTTGTGCAACAAATCCCAGTCGAAGAGTCACACAAGTGTTTGTCGACTATGACTTTCCTTAGTTCATCGGTCTCGATGATATCTTCACTGATCGGTTTATAACCTTAGGTTGTGCACAGGTAAAAAAACATCCCCTGTCACTTTTTGTTTCTCTATCTATACCGGTTTGACTCCTTGGTTCCGGTTATACACTTTTTTGGTTCCAGTCACAGTTTCGCATCCTTGATTATCGATTGCACCTTCCTTGGTTACCGGTTGCTTTGATCATCAGTTAGAGCTTTATCAGTAACAAAGACAATGCCTCTTCTTGCTCACTATGTGTCACTGGTCTCCTAATCATTCTCTCTTGCGCTTATTATTGTCAATTGTACCTGCTTGTTCCTGTTTGAACATTGTTTGCATCCTTTGACATCAATGGCAACACCTCTTTGCCATGTACTCGTTACATCCTTACCGGTCAATGCCAACAATCTCCCCCTTTGGCATTGATGGCAACACACAACTTACCGGTTCGGTCCACATCCTGGTCCACATCTTCACCGGTCATAATCTTCCCCTTTGACAATAATGCCCAAGGCTAGTCAAGTGACTACCTCTTTTTAAAAAAAATCTGCTCTCCCTTCGAGCAACAGTCCTTTATCACCAATCTTGTTAAGATGAAGACGAATCCTCTGTTGAAGCTCAATGGATTGATGAACACCTCTATTTTATTACTGAAGATCAAGAAGGGGCACTACCCCTAATTTGCTCTGAGATACTCAAAGGTACTCTTTGGTAAAGGCTTTGTGAATATGTCAGCAACCTATTCTTTTGTGGGAACATATTCCAATTTCACTTCTTTATTTTGCACCCGCTCTCTCAGATAGTGATACTTTATAGCAATGTGCTTTGTTTTAGAGTACATGACATGATTTTTAGATATATTTATTGCACTTGTACTGTCACAGTATATTGCAATTGGTTCAGGTACCTGTTCTTGGATTCCTTCAAATATCTGTTTATCCAGATCACTTGTGTGCAATTGATTGCAGCAGCAACATACTCAGCTTCTGTTGTGGACTGAGAAATGCAATTCTGCTTCTTACTCGTCCATGACACAATCATCTCTCCAAGAAAGAATGCACCTCCACTTGTGCTCTTTCTGTCATCAATGTTACCAGCCCAATTTGCATTAGTGAATACCTTTATCTTGAAACCTCCTTTGTGAGGAAACCATAGACCATAATCCTCAGTATCTTTTAGGTATTTGAAGATTCTCTTCACTGCTATTAAATGTGTCTCTTTTGGGCTAGAAGAGAATCTAGCTACAATGCCTACTGCATGTGCAATATCAGGTCTACTATGCACAACATACTGTAACTTGCCAATCATTGACCGATACAATGTCTCATTAACTTCTTTTGCATCATCCTCCTTTGATAACTTGCAATTAGTTATCATAGGTGTTCCAATTGGTTTGGATTCTTCTAGCCCAAAAGATTTAAGAATTTCCTTAACATACTTGGACTGAGAAATAAAAATACCTTCTTCTAGCTGATGGACTTGCAATCCAATGAAGAATTTTATGGCTCCAATCATGGACATTTCAAATTCTTTTTTCATCTCCTCAGCGAAGTCTTTGCTCATTTTGTCATCTCCTCCAAAGATGATGTCATCCACAAAAATTTCAGCAATCAGGTTCCCTTCTTTGCCAGTCTTGAGATACATATTGCTGTTATCTCCTGTTCTTGTGAATCCTATGGTTAGAAGGTATGAATGTAACCTTTCATACCAAGCCCTTGGGGCTTGTTTCAACCCATAGAGTGCCTTTTTCAATTTATAGGCCATACCACTTTTCTCTGTGGATGAGAAGCCTTCTACCTATTCTATGTACACTTCCTCCTCCAATATACCATTCAGAAATGCAAACTTTACATCCATCTAGTATACTTTGAATCTTTTATGAGCAGCATAAGCAAGCAGGATTCTCACTCTTTCTAGTCTTGCCACAGGGACAAAGGTTTCTCCATAATCTAGTCCTGCCTCTTGTGCATATCCTTTGTAGACTAGCCTTGCTTTGTTCCTTACCACCTTTCCTTCTTCATTTAACTTGTTTTTGTACACCCACTTGGTTTCAATGACATTCTTGTCCTGTGGTTTAGAAACAAGAGTCCATGTTTCATTCTTCTCAATTTGCTCAATCTCTTCTTCCATTGCCTTGACCCAGTTCTCATCCTCCAAAGCCTCTTTGGTGGTTTTGGGCTCTATACTGGGAAGTAAGTAGATACTTTCTCTAGCCTTTCTCCTAGTCAGAATATTAGCATGTTTGTCACCAATAATGTTATTAGTGGAGTGATATGTGACATACCTTGGCAGGACCGGTCGGTGATCCCGGTCTACGTTTTTTGGTTGAGCAATATCTCCAGCGAGGTCATGAACAATTTCCTGTTCATCATCCTGAGTTGGTCTTATGTTCTAACCCCTTCTGGCTCAGGTACATTACCCTGCTCCAAGGGTCTGTTTACCTGTTCTTCTTCATCAGCAACAATCATTTCATTGAATTCCAAATGATTTTCAGCATCATGATCCTAGTGATTGTCTGATTTATCATGACTGTTCTTTTCCCTTGGTTCTGAATATTCATCAATCTTTACATTGATACTTTCCACTATTTTTCCTGTCCTCTTACTCAGACACCGGTAGGCTTTACTCTTGGTAGAATAACCCAGAAATATGCCTACATCACTCTTTGGCTCAAACTTACCAGAGTACACATCTCTTTTGATGTAACAGTTGCTACCAAAAATTCTGAAATAGCCTACACTTGGGGTGTGACCAAACCACAACTCATAGGGAGTCTTATCGGTTCCTTTCTTAACTTGAACCTGGTTTAGTGTATACACTGCAGTGCTGATTGCTTCTCTCCAGAAGTGATGGGGAAGATCCTTCTGAATCATCAGAGTTCTAGCACAATCAATCAGAGTCCTGTTTCTTTTTTCAACGATTCCATTTTGTTGCTGGGTTCTCGGTGCAGACAACTGCCTTTTTATCCCTTGTTCCTCATAGTAGTGAGTGAACTCATGAGAGGTGTACTCACCTCCTCTGTCTGACCTCAGACACTTCAAGCTTTTACCGGTCTCCTTCTCCACTTGAGTTTTATAAATTTTGAACATGTGAAAGGCCTCTAATTTTTCTTTAAGGAAGAGTATTCACATCATTCTTGAAAAATCATCTACAAAGAGCATGAAGTACCTGTCTCCATAGTAGCTCTTTGTCCTCATAGGTCGACACAAGTCTATGTCAATGAGATCCAACACATTTTCAACAGAAAAGGATTTACTGTTGAAGCTTGTTCCTGTTAGTTTCCCTAACTGACATTCTTTACACATACCTCTGTCAGGCTTTGTAATCTCAGGAAGCCCTCTGACTGACTTCTTCTTACTTACTTTGACAATACTGTCAAAGTTTATGTGGCAAAGCCTCTTATGCCACAACCAACTGTTGTCCTCTTTTGTTATGAGACAGATTTTATTTGTTTCCCCTTTTGTCGTAGCTATGAGGCAAGCCCCCTCGGTTGAGTCTAGATAGAACAGGTTCCCTTTACTTTGTCTACTAGTGGAAACATGAGCTCCTGATTGATTCTTGACAATACAAGAACCTTGCCCAAATTCCAACATGTATCCTTTTTTTTTAATTGAGCTACACATTAGATTGTACTTGAGTCCTTCCACCCAGTACACATCCTCGCATACAACTTCATTGCCGAGTGCAATTGAGCCTTTGCCTTTGATAGCACAGGGAGCATTGTTACCAAAAGTCACCTATCCACCATCATTAAGCTTCACACTTATGAATTTGTTCTTGTCACCAGTTATATGGTGAGTGCATCCACTGTCAATGATCCAGTCATCATATTGATGAGATCTTGAGATAAGTGCAATTTCACTTATCACTGTGTTTTCTTCTTTTATTGCAACGAAGGCAATTTCTTCATCTCCAGAATCTTTAGATTCATTGTCTGTGACACTTCCTCAGCAAGGTAGCACCCCTTTCCTTTGTTCTTGAATGGGTTAGACTTTTCTTTATTTTCATTATTTGGACACTTTGGAGCAATGTGTCCTATCTTGTTGCAAGAAAAACACTTTAATGGAAGTTTCTCTTTGTACTTCCCTTTTCCTCTTGGAAATCTCCTTGCGATGAGTGCTTCAAACTCATCCTGTTTTATCTCTTCAGAGAGTAGATTTTCAACAAAATTTCCAGCCTTACCGGTAGAACTATTACCGGTCTCTCTTCCTTTCTTGGTGGAAGCAGTATTCACAGAGGACTTAAAGGAAACCTCTAACATGGGTAAGCTGTTATCATAATTACTTAATTCAAAAGAAGTCAACTTACCGATTAAGGAGTCAAGAGTGACTTGAGACGCGCTCACTGATCTGAGCTCCTGTATGCCTGAGATCTTGATAGCATATTGTGGCCTTAGCGTCCTCAGTATCTTGCTTACCACATCTTCTTCACTCAATGTTCCTCTAGTGCTTTTGATGGAGTTCATGACTTCTTTTATTTTATTATTGTAGTGCTCAATATCTTCTCCTTCATTCATCCTCATGTCATCATATTTGCCTCTGAGGCTTTCTACCTTTGCTCTTTGAACATGTGGGTCACCACCATACACAGTTTGTAGCTTCACCCACTCTCTGCATATACGTGATCAGGTAGCGTACTTGCTATCATCTCCATTGCAGCTGTGTGTTCAGTGCTGATCTTTTGTTGATCAGGTGTCAAGTTACCGGTGGGTTCAGTGTAATCATGGATTACATGAGTCCAGTATTGATCTCCGGTGGTTTTCATGTACAACTTCATTCTGCTGCACCATAAAGTGAAGTTTTCCTTAGAAAACTTTGGTCCTTCCTTCCTCATCATTAGATCTTTTCCCTGTTGCGGTTAAGCAACTTAGAAAAATGAACCTTGCTCTGATGCCAATTGATGGTCCCAACCGGTGCTGAGAGGGGAGGGGTGAATCAACACCCACTAAAACTTAAGAATCAAATCTGATATAATCTAACTAAAACTGTAAGCATAACAGATTCTATCACAGAAATAGCTATCACACAATCAAGCAATAAACAATACTAGATTTATCATGTAGAAACCCAAATCGGGAGAAAACCACGGTGTGAGGAAACCTCACAAATTTTGCACTTTTTTGAAGTGCGCCCTATTAGGAGCCTTCCCTGTTAAAAGATTACAAACGCACTGTTAGATGCAACCTGGTTAAGGGATTTAGGAAATAAGGCATGTTAAAGCCTGTCTTGTTAAAGGACTTAGAACATCTACACAGCTGTCACCCGGTTAAGGTATTTAGTACAAGGGACCTATTAATGTCCACCCAAAATACTAGGATTTTGCTATTGAAATTGTCAGAGAGCAATAGAGGGTTTGATCTTTTAGAAATGGCTTTGCTGAGCCTGATAAGATTGCTGTGCTTCTCAATTGAGAGTCATCACCAGTCACCATAGGTATGCTCTCCTTTGACTGTTGTGCTTCCTTGCACACTCTTCTTTTCTTCTTCTTTTCACCTTTTCGTAGCTTCTCTCAATGTAGTTCACTCTTTTTCTTTGGCAGAATGAAGGCAAACAATATTCTTCACAGGTTGAAGAATATATAGTCATCTTGCCCTTTCTGCTTTTTACATGCATGACCACAAAAATCTCCTTTGGATCCATCACCCAGTGGAGTTTCAGTTCACTGTGGAAACATCCGATGCATGCCATGTGCTTTTTCTGCTTTATAAAAGAAACGGCAAATGCGTGCCACAAGCTTTCCTTTTACTTGGGATTTCTCTATGTTTTAATGCCATAAACTTCGGCATTAAAACCTTCAATCGCGCCTTGCACCGATCTTCTTGATAACACAAAGTCATCTAAATTTTGTGCAACAAATCATGATCAAAGAGTCACACAAGTGTTTGTCGACTGTGACCTTCCCCGGTTCATCAGTCTCGATGATATCTTCACTTATTAGTTTATAACCTTAGGTTGTGCACAGGTAAAAAAGCATCACCTGTCACTTTTTCTTTCTTTGTCTATACCGGTTTGACTTGGTTCCCGTTATATGCTTTTTCTAGTTCCGGTCACAATTTTGAATCCTTGATTATCGGTTGCACCTTTCTTGGGTACCGGTTGCTTTGATGATCAGTTAGAGATTTATCAGTAATAGAGGCAATGCCTCTTCTTGCTCACTATGTGTCACTGGTCTCCTAATCAGTCTCTCTTGCGCTTATTATTGTCAACTGTGCCTACTTGTTCCTGTTTGAACATTGTTTGCATCTTTTGACATCAATGACAACACCTCTTTGCCATGTACCGGTTACATCCTTACCGGTTAATGCTAACATCGGTCACATTCAAAATGGTTTTCTAGACCTTCAATCCACTCCATAACTAAGTTGGGTTCCATTTTACCACTAAAAAGAGGTATT
Organism: Chamaecyparis obtusa; assembly: GCA_027943335.1. Classification (NCBI taxonomy): domain Eukaryota; kingdom Viridiplantae; phylum Streptophyta; class Pinopsida; order Cupressales; family Cupressaceae; genus Chamaecyparis; species Chamaecyparis obtusa. Next base: position 970,937 of record BSBK01005098.1, on the reverse strand, counting down.
CCTTCTAAGGCTTTGCCTCTCATAGCTTTGAGGCTCTTGAGAAAGGGTTCTTCTTGGATGATAGGGTCTAGCTCTAGGATCTCATCTTCCACTGCCGCTGGTTTTCCCTTTTCTTCTATCTTCTCATTGACTTCCTCAGTTTTCACTTCTACTTCACCTAGCTTGAACTCTAGTTTCTCTAATCTTTCTTTAAGCAATTTGTTCTCCTCTTCTTGATCTTCTACCTTCTTGGCCAACATTGCATTGGTCACCATCCTGGATTCTCCCACTGATTCAAGATCAGACATACAACTCACACTAGCCCAAATCGTTAGGCTCTGATACCACTTTGATAGGGAGGCTCTCCTAAGAAATACTCCTAGTTCTTCACCAAGTCTCTTCCAAGACTTCTTAGGGTTTCTTCTCTCGTAGAACCCTATCACCTTAGGAGGTCTCAATGCTCTGTCCTCCAACTCACCTAGAGCTCCACTATCAATTCAAAGCGCTAAACCTTTCTCACTTCCTCTTGAACTCTCAAAAGTAAATTCATTCTCCATCCTACTAGCCCCTTCATAATCACCTTGCAGGAGTCTAGGGCTTGCAATTCTTTCAATTCAATCACAAAATGGTCCTTCTTGACTGATCTTGAGGTCATTTCTCCATCGCTTTCAAGATGCCTATTTTTTAGGCCTACTAGGCCTAATAGGTCTCAATTAGGTCTCCTAATTGTGTTTTTGGGCTCTAGGCTGCAAAAATGTCAAATGACCCCCAAAACAAATCACCATTCTTGTCACGCATTAGGAAATGCTTGAAGATTTTGAAGGTCTTGGTCATCTATATGTCCGTACACTGTCAAAACCCTAATTGGGCTATCTTTCAAGGAAACAAACCAATCTTTAATCTTTTGATTCAAAATCCATCCAAATGGATTCAACAATCCTCCAACTCGCAACCAAGGCTCCTTAGGAACCTACATAGCATATCCCATTCATTGGATTCATTCATCCAAACAGCTCCTGCAAGTTATAAGCCACTGTTACTCTTGCTTCCTAGCTGGACTATGGAAGAGCTCGCCTAGGGCAAGGGTTTAAAATTCACAAACACCACTTCTAGAACCCTAACAAAAGAAAACTATTGTACAAAGACTCCATTTTTATTCCCCCGAGGGATGAGTGCTTGCCACAGTGGGAACTCAAGATGGAGTCATTTTAACTATGTACACCTTATCGAGTCCAGAGACCCAGAACTGAATACATGAAATTATTTACATAAACAAACCAAAACAAGAACCCAAACCAGTGCACACAAAGCAATAAAACGATGAATCCTAACTATCTACTAGGAAAGATTTGTTGATTCAATCCATTGGAGTCGAATGAAAAACCAATTCCAAGAACACAGTTAATTAACTTAGAAACTATCAAAATGCTTGGTATTGGAAATCGTGCCTAAATGATGCCAACCTTTGTACAATGCTCGAGGAGACTTTAAATATGTTCACCTACCATGTTTCAACCAATTGTTCCGACCCATAACTTAATTTTCCTGGTAAACCCTCTTTTGAGAAAATCTTGTCAAGCAACTTTGAAAAGTTGCAAAGTAGTCATTGACAACTTTTGCACACAATGTAATTTTTGCATTCCAAAGATGTAGAGTGGTGCCTTGACACCTATAACACATGAATACATGAAAATTGTGACTCTTCACGCTATTTGGGAGATCTTTTCCCTATTATGCCACATTTGGCCTACATGGCAACTTTGGGCCAACACCTGAACAACTCTGCCATCTTGGACAAGGTAACACAACCAACTATGAATGCTCACCTATTGGACTCTCAACTAGTCCTTATTCACACTGTAACCCTTATAGGATCAAAGAAGCCAAAATTTGAGGGTTGAAGTGACCTAACCCCTAGGTTCTCTTGCACTAGAGAGAAAACAATTACCTGTGATTGTCAGCAATAAGGATTCTCATAAATTTTGTGTGATGATAATCCTTTCTTTCATGCTTTGATTTACTCTGCTATTTGATATGAGTTCTTTTTTCCTGATGGCTTCGTGTAGCACATCCTTTTGGCTCTAATGTCCCCATTTTTAATAAATTATTTTTAATTAATTAATGGTCCTAGAATTTAAATAATATTATAAATGGACCTTTTGTAAACCCTCGGGAGTTTTACCGAAGGGGTATTTATGGCTGGCGTGTAGGTATTTTTCATGTTGAGATTTGATATTTTATTTGTATTTGCGAATTCCTGTTGGGATTCTGCTGGCTACCATTTCGGAGGTGAAAGATCCTCCCTATTTGGTTTGTTGCAGTTTCGGTGGTTGACAGCCACCCTAGTCTGCCGTTGGAAATATCATCCCGATATTTCACTGTGCGCCAAAACTGTTGTGCTTTGTTTGTTTCGGATCTGGCAACTCTGAAGCACCATCTTTGTATACATCTATTCACATCTTTGGCATTAATACAACTTGTGGTATTGTGGATACTTGGCATTTATTGTTATGGTGGTTGTAGCACTATTATTATTGAATTTGAATTACTTCTGGTGTCATTGGTGTTTTGGCGACCTCGCATATGTTCTTGTGCTATCATTATTAATTCATGTCGCGTCTTTCGACTTGCGAATTATTGTTCTGTGTCTGCAACAATTACATTTAATTTTCGACGAAGGAACAAAGGACATCATACGACTTCTAGCAAACATTCTCCACTGACAACATCCTCTTCCACCGTACGGTCTCTTTGCCACCGTACAGTCTCTTCATAGGCTGTTACAACCACACTCGATCCATACCAGAAATCGAAAGGCTATCCTTTCCCCAATTAAGGATGCCTTAAGCCAACCCAGGCTTTTGAGACACCATGACAAGGAAGTGAAGTTGGCAATTGCAGCATGTCTCAGTGAGATTTTGAGAATCTGGGCTCCTAGAGAATCGTATGATGACAACACCATGATAGAGATATTGCATTTGATCGTTGACAGCTTTTAGAGCTTTGATGACTTCAGTGGTGACCCCCTTTTGGCAGGAGATCTACAATATTGGAGAATTTTGCAAATGTCAAAGTAACCTCCTTTTAGATCTAGAGTTGCAAGACTTGATCCATGATATGTTTCTTCACTTCTTGGTCACAATCAAGGAGTGTCATGATACTAAGGTTTCGGTTGCGATGGAGAGCCTTATGATTTAGCGCATTGGAGAGATGGATGAAATATCCCAACCTATCATATCTATGTTCTGGGCTGTTTGTGATCTAGAATGTGTCCCTTCTATGACAGCGTGTAGCTTGGTTAGTAATGTATTCAAGCATTGTGAAGAAAAAATAATATCTCATTTGCACAAGTGGGAGAAAGTAGATGACGGTGATAAGGGTGATGCATTACATGAGGAGGGTGAAGGCATGATTATAGGGCTGCTCCAGGAGGATTTGCTAAATCTTGCTATTACACCTACATTTGGAGAACACTCAAAAAATGAAGAAGTTATTTGCATGGATCTTGCCAAGACAACCTGGACAGATCAAGGTGACATAAGCTCTGCCACTAGTCCATTTCATGAGCCAGGCCTTCAGTTCATTAAGTATGGAGCCCTTCCTTATGTGCAATAGGTTGTGTCCGTCGTCGAGGCTATGTCCATCACCAAGGTTCTGTACGCTGCCGAAGCTTTGTACGCCGTTGAGGCTCTCTCTGTCACCGTCGTTGCCGTCGCCGTTTCCGCCGAGGTTATCTTTGTCACCGACGCCGCCGAGGTTGTCTCTGTCGCCGTCACCGTCAAGGTTCTCTCTGTCGTCGTCATTATAGCCCCCTTCGGATTGAGATCCCCTTCGAGCCGAGTTTGCCTTCGGATCGAGATCCCCTTCGGGTCGAGATCACCTCCGGGTCGAGATCCCCTTTGGGTTGAGATTACCATCAGATCGAGATACCCTTGAGGCCGAGATTGCCTTCGGGTTGAGATTGCCTTCGGGTCAAGATTTCCTTTGGGCCAAGATTGCCTCCAGATCGTGATTTCCTTTGGGCCAAAATTGTCTTCGGATCGAGATCCCCTTCGGGCCGAGATTGCCTTCGGATCGAGATCCCCTTCGGGCCGAGATTGCCTTTGGGTCGAGATCCCCTTCGGGCCGAGATTGCCTTCGGGTCGAGATCCCCTTCAGGCCGAGATTGACTTCAGATCGAGATTGCTTTCGGATCGAGATCCCCTTCAGGTCGAGATTCCCTTCGGGTCGAGATCCCCTTTAGGCTGAGGTTGCCTTTGGTTTGAGATTCTCCTCAGGCCGAGATTCCCTTCGGGTCAAGATTGCCTTTGGGTCGAGATTCCCTTCGGGCAGAGATTGTCTTTGGATCAAGATTCCCTTCGGGTCGAGATCCCCTTCGGGTCGAGAATGCCTTCGGGTTGAGATTCCCTTCAGGCTGATATTGCTTTCGGGTTGAGATCCCCTTCGGACCGAGATTGCCTTCAGGTTGAGATCCCCTTCGGGCTGAGATTGCCTTCGGATCATTACAACAATATCGGCGTCAACGTCTGTGTCTATGGCCATACTGAAAGAGATTGTTGAACATGAGGGTGTGAAAGATTTCATGGCTTGGCGTTGTTGGGAACTTGGTGAAGGGCATGACAATGTTTATATCAGAGTGGAGTAGCTGAAGCTTGATGGAGAGTTACTTTTCTCGCTTACTTCGACGTGCAGATGCGTGGTCATGTTGCGGCTTGAGGGTTCCAGTGGATACAGTTATTAGTGTCTGCGCCTAGTTTGGAATCTTGGAGTATTGATAATGGATTGCTTGAGGGCAAGCAATCTTTGGGCGGCGAGGATTTGTAATGTCCTCATTTTTAATTAATTTATGGTCCCAAAATTTAAATAATATTATAAATGGACTTTTAATTAATCAAAAGGGGCCCATTTTTATTATTATTGTCTGTAGGTGTTTGCCGTGTCGGCGTTCTTTTGTAAACCCTTGGGAGTTTCTCCAAAGGGGTATTTATGGTTGGTGTGTAGGATGTATTTTTTATGTTGAGATTTGATATTTTATTTGTATTTGCGAATTCTTGTTGGGATTCTGCTAGCTACCATTTTAGAGGTGAAAGATCCTCCCTATTTGGTTTGTTGCAGTTTCGGTGGTTCACAGCCACCCTAGTTTGTCGTTGGAAATATCATCCCAATATTTCACTGTGCGCCAAAACTGTCGTGCTTTGTTTGTTTTGGATCTTGCAACTCTGAAACACCATCTTTGTATACATCTATTCACATCTTTGGCATTAATACAACTTGTGATAATGTGGATACTTGGCATTCATTGTTCTAGTGTCTATAGCACTATTATTATTGAATCTAAATTACTTCTGGCATCGTTGGTGTTTGGTGACCTCGCATATGTTCTTGTGTTATCATTATTAATTGATGTTGCGTCTTTCAGCTTGTGAATTATTGTTCTGTGTCTGCAACAATCACATTTAATTTTTTACGAAGGTACAAAGGACATCATACGACTTCTGGCAAGCATTCTCCACTGGCAACATCCTTTCTACCATTCTGTACGACTTGTCTTCCACCGTACGGTCTCTTCACCACCGGATGGTCTTCCATCGTACTGTCTCTTCACCACCGGGTGGTCTTCCACTGTACGGTCTCTTCATCACCGGGCGGTCTTCCACCGTACGGTCTCTTCATCACCGAACGGTCTTCCACCATACGATCTCTTCACCATCGGACGGTCTTCCACCGTACGGTCTCTTCACCACCAGTGATCTTCCACTGTACGGTCTCTTCACCACCGGATGGTCTTCCACCATTCGGTCTCTTACAGGTTATTACAGCCACAATTGATCCATACCAGAAACCAAAAGGCTATCCGAAGGAGATGTTTTTAGTAACGTTGTGGTTGGGAACATTACATTGGCATAGTGTTGATCTCTATTACTTTCTCACTTATCATGAATTGTTTGAATTCTTTATGTTCGTGTCCGGTGTGTAAGGTGGTCTTAGTTACATTTGTTGAAAGAATTGGTTGGATCAGCGTTGGTTCACTTTCTCTCTCCTTCGGTTGGTTTTGTAACTGTTGTATCATTGATGACATGGCATTGGTTATTATGTGAGTTGGAATCCGTTATTCACTTTGCATTGTATCTCATTGGTTCATGGCTTTGTAACATTTCAACGTTATGTTTTTGTTTACCGTCAATGTAATAAAGAGTCTTGTCAGTGTTGGTAACGGTTATCTTTTGGCTTTCCACAAAAGCCTCTTCAGTTACAAAGACAATTCAATGATTCTCGTGTTGAAGAAACATTAAGATACACTAACAACACATTCATTATTATTATCATGGATTTTTGTAGAGCAGGGTTCATTGATTATGTTTGGCGTGTATTTGTTGAGAGCTACTTTGTTGTTGTATATGCGATCTGTATACGATCAACACCCTTATCTTTGTTCAATTTGAAAAGAGAAATAATCACTGGAGAAGCTAGTAGGAAGATAGTGAGTGTCTACTAAAGTTTTACTTACAGACTTTCTTGGTTGATACCAATGTGGTTATATGTGTATCATTTCTGTGGTGTATGACAGTGTGTGTTTGTAGAAAGGCAGTCTTTCTTTAGTATTTCAATGACTGATTGTGAAGTGTTAACAACCTTTGTGAAGGATTCATTCCAGATTAAAGCTTGAGATCTTTGTATTAAGTCCCTTTGATTATTCAAATAAAGATCTTTTGATTGGCTGGATTTTTCCCTCGAGTAGGAGGGTTTTCCCAAGGTATCTCTAGTGTTCTTGCATATTTGTTTTACTTGTTTTTGTTTGCTAGTTATTTCTATGCTATTTTGGTTCAAAACATTAACATGGTATCAGAGCCAGGTCAGCCTTGACTCTCTCACTAGAGGGGTTGAAACTTGAGATCACTTTAATCTTTCTAGCTGTAAAATTAGAGTCACGTATATGTGTAAGTTTCCAAAGGAGTGTGGATGATGATTGTCATTGGAGATGGACGATTGTGTTTCACTAAGTAAAGGATTTGTATGCAACTGTGAAGTTGGCAGCAATAAGAAATTTTGTGATTGGTGTTCTTCATGTCTTCTATTGACTTGCATGAGTGCAATTGGCTTCCTTTGTATGGTTGAATCATGAATGTATGTATCCAGCACCTCAAAGTCAAATGATGCTGAAAAGTCCTTAAGTAACTATGCAAGATATTATTGCTGGAAAGTCTGTTGGCTTATTGTGAGGAAGATTATATACTATGAAGAGATAAGTATTTTATGATTGTATCTTTGAATATTGATCATGAATTTTATATATTTAATTCATGCAATAACATTGAGACTAGTGAATCATGTATGCTTGTAGCATGAGTCTATATGATTCTATTACTAGATTCCAGGATGGATGATGAGCACAAGGATCATGAGAGATTGTAGCTTGAGTTGTGTTGGTGGCTCTTGAAGAAGTACCTATTCAAATTATCTTGTGATTAGTTTATTCCAAGAGGAATTAAGATTCAGAGGGAGCTTGAGTGACAAATGGAAAATGTCAAATCCTTTGCAGAGGATTAGCAATCTTGTGTAGCTGTGTGACTGCTAAAGCTCCTTGTTTGGTCTACATTGGAATCAACTCTTTTGTTATGATAATCAAAGCAATGAGAATGTTGCCCCTGTTGAGAGGGAGCCTCAACATTCAGATGATATTTTATGTGATTTAATGAGTTCTTCTCTGAGAGGGAGAAGTTCGAGGTGAAATCCCTTGTTAATGAGTTATTCTCCGCAAGAGAAGTTTGAGGTGAAATCCTTTGTTAATGAGTTCTTCTCTGCGAGAGAAGTTCGAGGTGAAATCCCTTGTTCCATCCTTTGGGAATAGCTATGGTGGATCCATCCTCTGGGAGTAGCCATGGTGGAAGTCATGTATGGGACTTCATGACTTAGTTTTCTGTTTCACCCTCTGGGAGTAGCTATGGAGATTTTGTTATTGACATTTTTTATTTGGTTGTAGCTATTTGCACTTGTCATGTGATGACATCTTAATGTTCAGTCTCTTGCTAAGAGGGAGTGTTGAAATTATGTAGCTACGAGAGAGAACAATTACCTGTGACTGTCAACAATAAGGATTCTCATAAATCTTGTGGGATGATAATCCTTTCTTTCATGCTTCGATCTACTATGCTATTTGATATGAGTTCTTGGTTCTTGATGGCTTCGTGTAGCACATCCTTTTGGCAGTGTTGATCTCTGTTACTTTCTCACTTATCATGAGTTGTTTGATTTCTTTATGTTTGTGCCCAGCTGCGTAAGTTGGTCTCAGTTACGTTTGTTGAAAGAATTGGTTGGATCAACGTCGGTTCACATTCTCTCTCCTTTGGTTGGTTTTGTAACTGTTGCATCATTGATGACATGGCACCGGTTATTAGATGACTTGGCATCCATTATTCACTTTGCATTGTATCTCATTGGTTCATGGCTTTGTAACATTTTATCGTTATATTTTTGTTTACCGTCAATGTAATAAAGAGCCTTTGAGGTGCTGGTAATGGTTGTCTCTTGGCTTTCCATGAAAGCCTCTCCAGTTACAGAGACAATTCAATGATTCTTGTGTTGGAGAAACATTAAGATACACTAATGGAACATTCATTATTTTTATCATGGATTTTTGTAGAGAAGGGTTCATTGGTTATGTTTGGCATGTATTTTCTGAGAGTTACATTGTTGTTGTATATGCGATCTGTATATGATCGACACACTTATCTTTGTTCAATCTGAAAAGAGAAATATTCACTGGAGCAGCTAGTAGGAAGATAGTGAGTGTCTACTGAAGTTATACTGACAGACTTTCTTGGTTGATACCGTTGTGATTATATGTGTATCATTTCTGTGGTGTATGACAGTGTGTGTGAAGAAAGTGAGTTTGTCTTTAGTATTTCAATGACTGATTGTGAAGTGTTAACAACCTTTGTGAAGGATTCATTCCAGATTAAAGCTTGAGAGCTTTGTATTGAGTCCCTTTGGTTATTTCAATAAAGAAGATCTTTTGATTGGCTAGGTTTACCCTCAAGTAGGAGGGTTTTCCCAGTGTATCTCTAGTGTTCTTGCGTATTTGTTTTACTTGTTTCTGTTTCCTATTTATATCTACGCTATTCTGGTTCAAAACATTAACAGAATGTACTTTGTCCATTAGTTGTATCAATTTTAGTCAATCAATGATATATGCTATATAAATTTTAAATAATTTATTCTATTGTAATTATAATTTATTAATAAATAAATATATAAAAATTAGTATCTTGTTGTTCAATCAATAGGTTGTATTGGTATTGTAATTGGTTCAAAAAATATCAACAACCCTCTCAACAATTCATGCCTTGAATCCCTCACAGCAATTCATACGTATTCAAGTACTAGGTTCTCTCCCCTATATATATATTTCCTATGTTGTTTCTTGGCATCCTACCATTTTGGGGATTGTTATTGCCAAGTATAGGAACATGTGTTATTTTTTTTGTGTTCATAACCCTCTATGTAGGGCACAATGTGGTTGTTGAAGAGCCTACTTCTCTTGCAAAGGAAGCTTCTCTGGTCCATATTTAAGATGTATACGAGATGCCAAGGGCACATCCTATATAGACGCATTTTCTTTCTCTCTTGTTTTTTATATACATATATTCATTTTTGTATTCAATCCTTCATTATGGCTAGTCTATTTAGCATAGTGCTTTGTCTAACTTGTCCTTGTTGTCATTTCCTTAGGCATAATGGGCAACTTAGCAAGAACACCCATACAAAATTTATTTATTGTCTTTCTCCTCTAGGTATACTAACATTTTCTATCTACAGGGCACATTTTATTATTAAACAAATGTGCACTTAATAATATACTACCATGAGTACATTCTCATTAAATCTTTTTGTCCATAGGTTTATTTCTGTAGTTTAAATGGGATTCAATCATGCAACTGTTTAGTAATAGCTTCCTACTGTTGAACATTAGGAACATAATAAACAAGAGGCATAACAACCAAACATAAATGTTCATTTGCATTGTGAGTACCTTTTTTTTTGAGATAAAGTAAAATATGCAACAAGAAAATATAATGACATTATAGTTTCTCCATTCAACAATACATGAATCATGCCTTGCATAGGTGGGAAACATATATATGAGCAAAACGTTTACACCCTCTACTTTTATGCCGTTCCACCCATAGGTGCTGTTATCAGTATGTATTCTACAGGAAGGATGTTTGTTTCTTATTATATTCTTTTTTCTTTTATACAAAAAAGGGACTCTCCTTTACTCTCTTGATGCACAACACAGAGAGGGTTCTCAATAGGAACAAGATGCCGCATGAAGCTTACATCAGAATACAAAATGCACTTCCTAGCTGTGGGAATTGGTTTTCTATCTGAGCAGGGTACATGACAGAAAATAACACAGTCTAGTGCGTGAAGCGGATACTGAGAGAGCATCTTGACTTGAATCTTTTTCTGGGAAGCTCCATGAAAGGAAAGGTAGTCCAGAGGTAGCTTCTTAGAGTAGCCCTTCAATATGTTTTCTTCATGGTCAATCTGCACATAATCTCATAAGCCCTTAGAGTAGCCCTTTAATATGTTTTCTTCATGGTCATCCTTCTCATAATCTCATAAGCATGTCGCCTTGCCTTCTTGACCAATGGGGAGTTCGCCTCCCAACCATAGAGCTGAAAATCAGCTCACCCCCAAGCTTGGGGAGACAATAGGGTGACCAAGGTTTAACAAAAACAACACAACACACACATTTGATATTATACGAACCTCAAAATACAACAACATAGAATAACGATTTAACTCAAGGGGAATGCTAGCACATGGGTTCTTCCATTGAACCACCAATAGGGGGGACTATGGAACACACATGATAGAGGGTTATTGCAGAAATAAATATCTGATAACACATAATACCTCCTTTACCCCTTCATTTCACCATATATAAAAGAGCTCTTCATAAGCACAACATAACACCATAATAAACAGTCCTCTCAAGGACATGAGGGTACTCACCCTATAGAATTTTTTTTCAGCAATATACTTCACAATATGATTTAAATCTGTACAAGGGTACTCATACCCTTTTAAACATATCCACTCCATGAGGGCACTCATACCCACCTGCAAGATAACACCTCTCTACATTGTCTCAAACACACTCATTCTACACTAAGATAAAATTCCCCCATTGAGAGAACTCCTTTTTTTAACCCTTACCCACATTACATGACAGCATAATACATAGAAATAATGCATAAACACAAGTAAATACATTAACAATCAACGTGTATCCACAAATAATGCATCAACCAACAAATGGATTTAGACACATAACAAATTATGAGTTAAATGCAGATTCAAGAGAGGGATGAAGGATACTTGCCTCGAAGATCTCCCTTTACTTAAAGAAGAAGAATGTAACTCAATGTACCACCCTTCCTCTAGTTTCGCCCTTCAATTCTTTCTTACCTACTCTTCCTCAATTCCTTCCTTCAAAGTTTCATGACAACACTTAATTCTTAATTCTTTCCAACCTCTTTCCACCATCTTCAAACTAAATGTCTCTTTCCTCTAACTCCATCACTTGCTCCCACATTTTTAAGCAACCCCCACTACTTCACACTTCTCTTGCCGTATTTCTCCCTTGCCTCCATGTGTCCCCCACTACTTATCCTCTCCCCAAATACTTGTCCATTCAACCCCAAACTCGTTATTAATGGAATTTGCCCAATAAAATGGTGTATAACACTTAATTTACTTGATGTTGGTTTCCACTTAACATACAATGGTTTTGCCTTATTGGGGTGCGATTTTCCACCTCTTGATCGAATGCCTTGCCTTATTTGTTGTGGATTTCCACTAAACGTTTTTTTTGCATTTGCCTTATTTATTGGAGATTTCCACTCCATGATTAAGTTGATGCATAGGTGAGCCTTATTTGGCTCTAATCTCCACCATACATCTTAGGCCAGCCCTTATTGGGGCTCAATTTCTTCCTTGAACTTTGCCAATATCTTGCATTGTGTAATGAAAGGGGTTTGATATAATTGCAATTGACACAAGTTTAATATGGACTGGTTTTATTAAATCCTCAACTGTGATGATGAGGTTCGATTTTAATGGAGAGGGGGTAGAATTAAATGCAAGGCAATTTGATTTCAAATGGCAATATGGAGGGAAATGTAACTTGTGTTAGAGTAATAAAGTGTTTACCGATTAATTGAATCATATTGATTTAATTATTCAGTCACTTATTACATCTTTCTACTTAAGCTAAACTTTAGGCATATAATAATTATTATTGTGCAACCTAAGGTTTTACCTTTTTAGGTTTTCTGATCTCTTTTTATAAGGATTGATCTCATAACACTTTGTAACCTTTTCTGACATTTTCATTATTGATTGCAACTTTTGTTTTTGCACATCAAGGATTTCTCCTCTATCGTGGATCCATACGTTCAGGTCTCCATAGCTGTTTGCTTCTCTCTCTTTCTGCGACAGGTGTTTGCATGTAGGTGTTCTTGGGAGCTGTGGGTTGTTTTTCATCAACTCCAATATGGTATTAGAGCTTTAGATCTGCTTGCCCCTGTCCTCTTCCTAAGAGATTCGGCTGTGTTCGTCAAATCTACGTTTTTAGAGAGGGTTTCCTATCAGATCTGGGGGGGACCTATTTTTCTGGTCATCTTGGCTTCAAACGAACCTCACGGTTGCATTCAGAAGGCCCAAGAACCCCAAGATCCATAAAATTTGTCCAATTTGGACAAAGTTGGAATTTGTGAGAAATTTTTTTGCAATCGGCTCCAGCACGGATCCCAAGGCGATCACTATTTTTTGGAGCACTTTTGGCCCAAACAGACCTCTCAGTTGCGTTCGGAAGGCCCGAGATAGTCAAAATTCATATAAAACTTGTCGATTTTGGACAAGTTGGCTTCTGAGGCAAATATTTTTTGCCCACCAGGCCGTACGACCTGACATGCACTCTGAGGCAGCCTAGTACAATTTCAAAAAAATAATAAATTTTTTTTTTGGGGCAGGGGCCACTCGGGCGCCACTTTGGCGGTGTCACCGCCGGGTAACCGGATGGTGACTGCGCAGTCACCAGTCACCGCTGCGGTCACCGGCGGGTCCGCAGCGGTTAAGCGCAAATTTTTTTGCCCACCAGGCCGTACGACCTGGCACGCACTTTGAGGCAGCCTAGTATGATTTCAAAAAAAATAATAAATCTTTTTTTTTGGGGCGGGGGCCACCTGCACGCCTCTCCGGCGGTGTCACCGTCGGGTAACCAGATGGTGACTGCGCAGTCACCAGTCACCGCCGCGGTGACCAGCGGGCCCGCAGCGGTTAACTGCAGTCTCCTGCGGTCTGCCTCACCGCCCGCGCCCAGCCGCCAGAACTTGAGCCAGGGTCACATGGTCAGCCCCAGCCGCCTCAACTTGAGCCCCCTAGTCACCCGCATGACCAGGGGCTATTTTTTTTGAGCCCCAGGTAGATTTGAGCCATGACGGCCATTTGGCTGTCAAATTTAGGCTCTTTGTTTGCTGATGTCAGCAGAGCTTTGCACATTTTTTTGCCTTTTGGAGCTACCTGTGCATTTTTGTGAATATCTCGCGCATTTGGGATCGAAATTGAGCGTGCAATATACTGTCGGAAAGCTGGTTCCGAGCCCGATCCGAATTTGCTGGTATGTTTTTGTATTTTGTCATTTTGATGCTCTTTTTTGTTGTCAAAGTCAGATGTTCTCTGCAATCTTGGCATTTCAGACCTCTTGCATTCCGGGATCCGTTTCTCTTGCATCCGGGCTCCGTTTTTGGCAAACGAGATATTGCCGGAAAGCTCTTTCTGAGCTTTTATCAGATCTGATGCTTTCATGTGTGATTTTGTCTTTTTGCTGACGTCACCCATCCTCAGATCCTTCCAGACACCTTCTTTTGGGCCCTCCAGCGTAGCTATTGGTTTTTTGCTCATATCTTGAGCATACGGTGTCAAAATTTGGCAAACGAGATATCGTTGAAAAGCTGATTCCGAGATCTTTCCAGATCTGGAGGTTATTTTTCTGGTTTTATTTTTCTGATGGTGTTTTTCTCTATCAAAGCCAAATTTTCAGTTCTGCACTCTGGGAGCTCTATCTTGTGCATTCGGACTCCGTTTTCGGAAAACAATATATCATTGGAAAGCTTGTTCAGAGAGCTTTTCAGTGCTGTGAGTCATTTTTCCAGATTTTGCCCCAGGTTCATTTTATTCAGATTCTTGTATTTTTGCAGTCTGGTGGATATCTTGGTTGTTCCAGGTCTTGGGATCTCTTCCCTTTGAGGGATGACTCGTCTTAGGCTGTTCTTTTGTTTCAGCAGCCTTTGCTCTTCTTTGAGCAGTGTGTACTTCACTTTTGTAGCATTCTTTTATGCACACGCACTGAGATAAAATGCCATTCTATTGCATGTATGGGATCTTGCACATGTTTGTGCTTTATGTACTCGCACTCCATTATAAAGTGCCAGGGGGGTTTGATGTTTTCCTTTTTTTTCCATCTTATTTTGTCATGTGAGCGTTCCTCCAATGACATTAGCCTCAAGTATCTCTATATGTGTTTGTACTCTCTCTGCACATTCGATGTTTTAGATTCTTCTTCATCATGCAGTTCATATTGGACGATCTTTTCAGTGTACCTGTCATTACTCCCTTGTCAGCAGTATGGGGAGGTTTTTACTGTTGGTTCTACTGCTTCCTTGGTTCGATAGTGTGAGCTATGTATTCAGTATTTGATCCTATGTACTAGGCGATTGCAGTGGCTGGGTACCTATGCATTCCGGTGAGATGGATCATTTACCATATGGACACTCTTTTCTTTTCTATTTTTGGATGCACTCTTCCAGCTTTGATTGATCAGCTCTTTAGGCTTTTGGTGTTTATGCCATCTGTATCTTCGAGTTCAGGTGTTTGCCTTTGTTTGCCTCCTGATTCAAGTCGTGTTATTTGAGGGCACTCATACAGATTACAGTCTTCTCTACCTAGTCATATTTCTGTGGAGGATCTTCAAATCATCAGTTTCTTCTTGATAGAGTTTGCAGTTTCATGCTTCAATGATGTTGTACATGTTCATCTTTGTTCCTATTTTCTGGAACATTCCTAGTTTTGGAGGCTTCTTCAGTTTTTCAGACTAGTCTTTGTCTCTTTTTGGAGTAGAGTTTTTCCCATGTGGTTTTCTCTATTTCTTCGCTTTGTAGAAACTCTTTTTTTGTACTTGGGTACCTGATCAGGCCTTTTGTTGCCGGGACCCATTTGCTTTCAGTTGTTGTTTCTAGGTTTTTAGCTTCTCCCAAAGTTCATCTTAAGGGGGGGTGTTAGAGTAATAAAGTGTTTACTGATTAATTGAATCATATTGATTTAATTATTCAGTCACTTATTACCTCTTTCTACTTAAGCTAAACTTTAGGCATATAATAATTAATTGTTTTATTAATTATTATTGTGCAATCTAGGGTTTTACCTTTTTAGGTTTTCTGATCTCCTTTTATAAGGATTGATCTCATAACACTTTGTAACCTTTTCTGACATTTTCATTATTGATTGTAACTTTTGTTTTTGCACATCAAGAATTTCTCCTCTCTCGTGGATCCATACGTTTAGGTCTCCATAGTTGTTTGCTTCTCTCTCTTTCTGCGACAGGTGTTTGCGTGCAGGTGTTCTTGGGAGCTGTGGGTTGTTTTTCATCAACTCCAATAAATGTAACTTGTAATTAAATGCCAATGAGATGCAAATTTTTTCAATATTATCCCAAGTTTTTGGGACAAGGGGACGGGGGGATGGGGAAACAGGTTTCTAGGATGGATTTTGTTTTCCCGGAGCAGGGGATGACAGTGGGGACAGCTATATACAACATATGGAAATTTAAATACTCGTATGAAAACATATAAAGCATGCTTATATATACATTATAGAACCTTACAATATAACGTTTGTGTTAAATAATTTAAATTGAAAGTTCACTAGTGGAAGTCAAACAAATTATCAAAATTCAAACATTAATTTTATGGGACAGGTAGGGGACGGGTTTCAGAAAGTTTTTGAGTTTTCAGGACATCCCCGTTTCTGATACAGGTCAAATTATTCCGAAAACGTGTCCCTGGATAACATTGGATTTTTTCCTAATGCTTATGAAGGACGATTTTAATTGCCAATAAGATGCGATTTAAGTGAGTATTGGGCTGCGTCTTAATGATGAGAGGCAATGTTTTTATATGGCGCGATTTTAAGGATGAAGAGGTGCGATTTTGAAATTTAATTAGTTTAACTTAAACAAGTCATCCTTGCTTGAAGGGGTGCATCCCATCTCTCAAACGCCTATATAAGGAGGCTGTGCATTTCACTTCATGTCACAAATCAAAAACATTCTTTAGTGCAGATCGAGTTTCTTAAATGCAGACCAAATTGCTAAGTGCTGATCGACTTGAAGGTAGAGCAGATTCATTTTCATCTACAACGACCTTCATTTGAATAAGTCCAAACTTGTGTAAGATATTAATCAGCATTTAATATCAGACCTGAAGTGCATTTGAAATTGGGACTATTTGATTGAGCAGACCCAGATTTTCAAGAGAAGTAGAATATAGAAGGGGTTGCAACTTGCAGGTATGAGTGAATTTATGGAAATCTGAAAATGTTCGTGGAAGGATCGAAATATTTCCAGACCTGGGTACAATGAAAGGATGGGGCTATACTTAACATGGAAAATCAAGCTTAGATCAAACAACAGTAGGTTGCATTTGGCAAATCAAGTGTGTAGGATTTGAAATAAAAGCCAAAGCAATGACAAAAGGGTGTGAATTGCTTGTACTATTCAAACATGACTAGACTTCTAGTATTGAAAATATGATAATGCATCCTAGACTAAGGGATTTAGTAGGCTGTGTATTAAGCATGTTTGGTTTTGATCAAATGCAGTTAAGGTTTGCAATCTAGTGGAGTTAATAAGTCTGATTTGTTATTACTAACCCTGTCATGACTTTGAGATGAAAAATTCGTAATATGAAAATCTAATGTGTGATATGGTGTGCCAGGTTATACATGGCAGGTGATAAGGATGGAGAGGTTTGAGGCCAAAATACAAACAAGATGTAAACCAGGTTCGAGGACAAAATGATGATGGCCCAAGGGGGTACGTTGCACAGATTTCAAGGAGGAAATCAATGATCTTATCACATTTCTCAGTCACATTGGGGGCCTTAAAAATTCTAATACTTTTGAGCCTTGGATGTATAAATATATCTCCCTTATTGTCAGAAGTAAACAAAAGGTCTTTTGGGGAGAAATGATCAGTGATGCCCTTTGTGAGCAGTTTTCTCAAGTCACTACTAGTGGGACATTCTATATGAATTCCTACTTGGTGTCTATTGTTGCTGCCCTAGGTTCTTTTTCAGGACTCACTACCAAGGGAGATAGAATGTTGGTGCTTCTAAGGGTCAACCGAGTGCACTACTGCAGAGTACAAGATGCCTTCTACGGGTATTACATGTGTTTGTTTGATAAGGAGCTTCCAAATAAGCGAGTGCCAGATGAAGCATGGATCAAAGTAAATGAATATGGTTGCCTTTTCCTACAGTTCCCAAACTTCACATACATGTGAGCTGGGTATTTTAGAGGAGAGCCGTACACGCTCCCACGATATCCTACCGACAAAATTATTTTGATGGAGTTGGCGAGGCAGCTCATGGCGGTACATGCATACCAGTCTACCTTGCATAGACTAGGGGTGGGGATTTACTCAAAGAATCCCTTAAAGATTGGTGGATATTCTTTGGATACTCTGCCCAAGGCAAAGAACATGGAATTCAAACTTCAAAGAATCACATTGAAGAAGTTCATGTCCAGGAGTTGTTTTGATTGGAGAGGCCTTAATGACAAGATGAGGAGATAGTTTATTCATGTACATCGCCTTGAGGATATATGGATTGATTTGCGCATAGAGGTAGATATCCAGAAGATGGATTATTGATGATAATGATATCATCAATAATGATAATAAATTGTTGATTTCAACCTTGTAGAGATTCCTCCTGGTGTTGTTGATGATAATGATATCCTTGATCCGGATTGTACAAAACATCATGTAGAGGATTTGCCCATTCTTCCTCTAGTATGGTCATCTAAGGAGAGTACATCTACTTGGGATTGTTTCCAATCAATTCTTGCTAATACCAATATTTGGTTAAAAAGGAGAGGCTTGAAGTGTATCAAGATCAAGCCAGGTAAAGACTTTGATCCTGCTGGTCCAATTGGTTTAAGATTGGAAATTAAAGGTAAAGGTAAAGGTAAAGATGGTGTGTCTACCTCAGTCTCGGAGCTTCCGACTCATCCATTCCAAAGCTTTCCATCAAAGGAGGTAAAGCTACGGGAAGGGTAATTGAGGTGAAGGCCGTACAACCTCGAAAGATCTAGATTGATTCTAGTGAGGATGAAATACTACAGTCAGTGATGGTTACTTCCATAATACCTCCTCATGTGGATGTATTAGTTGCTACTACACTTCCTGATTCTGCTCCTGTGTCAGATGTTATATACAGTCATGAATGCATTCTCCATAGAGAAGGGGTACCTTCACCTCAGGATTCAATGTTGATATCCCAAGCTCTTCCTATCTAATCAATTGCTCCAACAATCTTGTCAGTAGATCAATATTAGAGTTTCGAGAATGTGTTTGACACATATTCTATGACTATCCCCTCTATGGCAGTTTCATTTGTGGCAATAATGGACACCACTTCAGCACAATTTGAGCAGTTCATGGCTGAGGTAACTCACAATAGTCCCACTCCAGTAGCTATTCAGACAGAGACTCCTCCCATTGTGGCCACAGTTGCACAAGTTAACTCAGTCACCACATTGGTTACTACATCTGCAGTAGAATCTTCATCTTTCTCCCTTCCTCCATGGCTCAACATAATCACTCAGAAAAGAAAGGAGGAAATTCCACCCGAAGATCATGATTACAAGCAAGTTGTTAAGACCAAGGCCCCTAAGAACAACAAGGTGAAAATGGTTTCAAAGGTCATGGTTGACAATAATGAACTCAAGTATGCAGAAGTAGCTGAACCTCTTGTTGATAAACCTACAGAGGAGATGCAGGTCACAGATTACAAGTTCAGTAGAATTGAACTTGGAAAGAAAACATGTTTGGGTTGTCAACAAGATGCACAAGATGTAGTTGGTCTACTCACTCTAAGGAATGATAAATTATTGGTAAAGAAGAATAGATTGAAGGAAGAGAACGCACGACTTCTAGACATCATAGAAAAAATGAAGTCTTCTTCTCTATCAATTAATCCAGAGCTTATAGGGCAAGTAAAAAGGAAAGCAAAGGCCATAGATGAATGGGGCAGCCATTTGGAATCACAACGCGTACAAGTAATTCAAGATGTTTTGAAGATTTGCAAACGGGAAGAGAGGTCTTGGCCAAGCTAAATGAGCTCATTACTTCCTTCAATCGACAACTCCAATTCCTAGATGTAGATCTTGATGTCTGGAGGAGCATGACAGAAGTTGATTTGGATGTCCTATGTGATTGTGAAATCATTTCTTTAGCAGAAATGTACTATAATTATTTGCATCTAATGGTTAATAAGGAACAGGTTACGCAAGGACTGATGACAAAAAGTAATACAACAGTGGAACACCTTGATAACTATGAGCACATGATTAGTGGTTGCTTTCAACAATTGACATGCCAAATAATCATTGAAGGTGGTGAACTCGCTGAAGAGAGAGATGTTTTGGCAACGTTCACAAGAGTTATTGACATACAGCTTAAGGCGGATAACTTTGACTTCAGCATGATTGATACACTAACAAGCTACAAAACTTCACTGGATAGTCTACAAAATCATCTAATTGAGTATGGGAATGTTATCTCTGAAAGTGCAAGCTTAATCCAAAAGGTGACGGTTATTGCACAACATGCAGTAGCACTAGATGAAGTGGTTGTCCGTAAATCCCTGCAAAAGTTTGGAGATTTTGTAGATACTTTGTGAAGATGTTTTCAAAATGTCTTAGATACTTCATGCTTTAATATAATAGATATGACAAATTGCATATAGAAGCCAAACTTTTTGTAAATACAGGGTAAACATGTACCTGTATAACCACTTAATACAATCAAATTGCACATGCATTAGGCATTCAATTTTGAATAAGTCAAAGATGTTTAGTTAGTTAGCTTTTGAATAAATCAAAGTGGTTGAGGATTTTCCCCTTTTCTCTCCACTCTTCTCTCTCCTTTTTCCTATATAAAGGAGAGAGCTCATTGTAAATTTTTATCTTTTGTTTTAGGCAGGAAAGCTATGCTTGAGAAGCTTGTGTGGTGAAAACTTTGTGTTTCATTGTGCAAATTTTCAGAAGTGAATGAAAGAAACAAAATTTTTCAAACTGTGTTGCAAGTCTTGTGATTGAATGATGTTTTCTTATGTTGCATTATTTAATCATTCTTGAATTCACTTTATAGTTTAACTTGTGTAAATCATTTGAGTTTCAGCTCGCCTTTTGAGAGACTTTGAGCTACAGGAGGAGGATTGCTATAGTTTAATATTGGCTGCAAATACTAGGAGTTGAAGACTTTGAGCTTCAACTTTGAGTATTTTCTTTTAATTTTAGAGTTATTAGTGAGAGACTTTGAGCCTCACTATTAATTCTTGTTATTTTTCAAATAGGATTAATCGCAAGAGACTTTGGGCTCTTGTTCTTAATCTACCAAATATATTTATACCTTTTGCCTTAAGAGTTGTTCTTATGTCAACTATTGAGTCACCAGTATTATCGTAGCAGTAGGAGATCTTTGTAGAATTAGAAAGTTGTCATTGCTTGTGAATCTTTCTTGAAAAAAAAGGAAAAGATTGGAAGAATCACCCCTTTGTTTCAATTGAAATCCTATTGAAGCCACCTGTGGTAAGAAATGAGCCTCCCCTATTGCTGAGAGGAGAGATTTATCTCATTATACGATTGCCTAAAGTTACAATTTTGTAAGGTGTAGTCTTAGCGACTTATAGAATTTTTAGCTAACACACCTACGGGAGGGTTTAGACATATCGAGGCACATAGACCATCAGAACATCATACACAAAAGGTCAGATCACAACAAGGTATACATGGTCGATAGCATAAGACATGGAATACATAGGGTTCACACAGAGATCAATGGTCTCAAGGATAGCATATAGGCTTTTAGAGAGGCCAACAAACTTTTAGAGGCAGACAGGGTAATTCTAGTAGACCTGGGGTATCATAAACTAGTAGGACACTGACAATACAGGTACAAAAGAGAGGGCCTTGTTATGTTTGTGGAGGTACAAGGCACTTGGCTAGGGATGCCCACATGGTTTTGGCAGGAGGGCCACATCTCGCAACTTTTGAGTCTATAGTGGGTGATATGTGTAGGTCTCACAGAGTGTTTACAATAATTGAGAATCGCCATGCAAAGCATTAGAGAATCATTGTTGAGGCTTGAGGTATGGTTGGTAATGTTACAGTTAGTGTATTGTTCGATTCTGGATCTTCACATTCTTTATTGCTCCATCTATAGTGGAGAGTTGCAAGTTTGTGGTAGTTAGGCAAGATGATAGGTGGGAAGTTGAGTTAGCATCAAGAGCTATGGTGACCGTGTATACAATAGTACAGGGTTGTCACTTGAGCTTGGGAGCTATCACTACTTTAGTAGACCTTCCTGTTACTCCCTTGGAATCCTATGACATAGTATTGGGCATGGATTGATTAGATGCGCACAATGCTAAGGTGAATTGCTGCCATAAGTTAGTTAAGTGTGTAGATAACCTTGAAGGGCCAATGGTGATTTCACTATCAATATGATGCAGGAGCATCTCGGGTCCTTGGCAATCCTGTGTCACCAAAAAGATGTTTGAAGTTTTCTGTGTTTCTCGGTTCCTTCTTTGACCGAGTTGGTTTGGTGTTGCTTGGTTTCCTTTGTTCACCGGTGTTGGTCGGTTATCTCTTTGGCGCTCGGTGAATTTCCCTGGCGCTCAGTGATGCTTGTTTGGTGCTCGGTTTCTTTGCTTACTGAGTTGTTTTTTTTGGATTTCTTTTGACGCTGACTTGTGCATTTAATTTGGGTCGTGGATTTAATGCTGGTATCTATCATTGGGAAGCGTGTGGACCTAGATCTGGTTGTTCCTTCCGTTGATTATGGATCTGAAGGCTGACTCGATTCGGTAGCCTCTTGTATAAATGTAGTTGTTTGATTAGAGTTTAGGGAGTCAAGTTTTGGGGATAGAAGATAGAAGATAGGAAATTAGAGATTGTTGGCAGATCCTCGCATGTTGGAGGAATTTTGTACTTGATTGTAATATCTAGCCTAAACTGGGAAGGCCTTACAACCCGGCATGTATGAATCAATTAAAGATAATATATGAAAGTGATCTGCATTATCTCTTTCACTATTGTGTGTTGTTGCTTCTGCGTGTTGTTTTGCAAGGTGGATCTGGTTAGGGTGTGTCTTTGGCCCCTCTCTCTATCCTCCCTTGCGTTAGGTGGTATCAGAGCGAGGTGAGATCTGGATCTAGGTTTGCAAATCTAGGTTTGAGGGTTCCTTCTTGTCAAACCCTAGTTGAATTGTTGTGGGGTAGCAGATTGCGATCTGGCCTACAATTACAGAGGGTTTCAAGATGGTTCGTGGGAGGCGAGATGTGGATCCAGGATTGGTAGACATGTTGAGACAACTTGTTGCTAGATTAGAAGCTGTTGAAGCAGCCCAAAGAAGAAGAAGAAATCTTGAAGATGTTAGTGATGATGAAATTGAGGAAGAACAGGTTGATGTAGACCTACACCGGCGATGGATCAAGGTGAGGAAAGATTATTGAAAGCTTTGGAAAATCTGAAGTCTACACCACACTTTAATCCTCCTAAGTATAGTGGAAAATTGGATTTTGATGAATTGGTGGAATGGATCATTGAGATGGAAAAGTATTTTGAATATGAAAATGTACCTGAGGAAAAGAAGGTGAAAATTGCAAGCACAAAGTTGAAGAGTGATGCATCCTTGTGGTGGGAACATCTGCAGCTGGACAGAAAGAGGAAAGACAAAAACAAAATCAAGGTATAGAATAAAATGGTGAATAAATTGAAAGGAAAGTTCTTACCTTGTGATTATCAGATTAACCTAGTTAGGCGAATGCAAAGTTTGAGGTAGACAGATAGCTCGGTAAAAGAATATACTGAGGAATTCTATAGATTAGATATTAGATCTGGACATGATGAAGATGATGTGGAAAGAATTGTTAGATACTTGAATGGTTTGAGAGTTTCCATCCAAGAGGAAATCAGTTTGGTCAAATTGGAGAACATTGAAGAGGCTTATCAATTTGCATTGAAAGCTGAGGAGAAATTGAATAAGAGACATGAGCAAAGACAAAGAGGTAGAGGTGGTAGATTCCCTAGAGGAAGAGGTAGATCCTATGGAGAAAATAGTAGATCTGAACCTGAAAAGACAACTCTGGATAAAGGCAAGACCGAGTGGAAAGGTGAAGGTTCATCTAGAGGCAGAGGCAGTAACTACCGAGGTGGTTATAGCAGAGGTGGTTTCCGAGGAACTTTTTACAATTATGGAGAAGAAGGACATAGATCATTTGAGTGTACACATGCAAGTAAGAAGGTTGGTAGCAGTAGAAATGCTTTGGTGCAAGAAGAGTCACCGAATGAACCTGAGAAGGAAAATAACTTGATGGTAAGGAGAGCACTTTGGAGTGAAAGTAATAAGGAAGATCTGGTAAGGAAAAGTTTGTTCAAGACCAGATGTAGAGTTTCTGACAAAGTTTGGAAGGTAATCATTGATAGTGGTAGCTCGGAGAATCTGGCATTTGAGGAAATGGTCACAAAGTTGCAGTTGGAAAGGTTGAAACATCTGAAGCCCTATCAGATTTCATGGATCAAAGATGAGCATACACTCTTGGTAAGGGAACAATGTTATGTGAATTTGAAAATTGGAAAGTACTATGATAAGGTGTTATGTGATATCACGCCTATGGATTGTTGTCATATTTTGTTGGGTAGACCTTGGTAGTATGATAGACATGTTATATATGATGGGAGATTGCATAAATATATTATTTGGGCTGATGGAAGAAGACAAATCTTGTTACCTTTGATGGAAGAACCTGTTAGTAATGTTTGCACATCTGTGAAAGTTTGCTTGATTAAAGGAAGAAAGTTTGTTAAAGATTTAAGGAAGAATGATGTATGGTTTGCTGTGATTCCTAACAAATCGAGTAAGAAAACAGAGGATAGTGTCCCTGAGGAGATTGATAAGTTACTCACCGAGTACAGTGAAATCAATTTTGATAATGTACCTGATGGTTTGCCACCAAAGAGAAGCATTGATCATTGTATGGATCTTATCCCTAGAGCTAGTTTACCGAATAAGGCACCACATCGGTTGACACCTACCGAGGATCAGGAATTGAACCGACAGATTCAAGAATTGTTGCAGAAAGGTTTGATCAAAGAAAGTTTGAGTCCGTGTGTAGTACCTGCTGTATTGGCACCTAAGAAGAATGGAGAGTGGCGAATGTGTACTGATTCCAAAGCAATTAACAAGATAACAGTGAAATATAGGTTTCCTATACCGAGAATGGATGACATAATGGACAGTTTGACTGGAGCAAAGTATTTTACCAAAATTGATTTGAAAAGTGGGTATCATCAGATCAAAATCAGAGAAGGTGATGAGTGGAAGATTGCTTTCAAGACAAAAGAAGGTTTGTATGAGTGGTTGGTTATGCCTTTTGGTTTAACTAATACACCGAGTACTTTTATGAGATTGATGAATGAAGTTTTGAAGAAATTCTTGGGTAAGTTTGTGATTGTATATCTTGATGATATTCTGATATTCAGTAAGAGCAGAGAAGAACATCTGTTGCATGTTAAACAAGTATTGCTGAGATTGAAAGAAGAAAAGTTGCTGATAAATCTGAAGAAGTGTTCATTCATGAAAGAGGAGATTGTGTATTTTGGATTTGTGATTTCAGTTGATGGTTTGAAATGGATCCTGAAAAGGTTGAAGCTATTTTGAATTGGCCTACACCTGAAAATGCTAGTGAGGTGAGATCATTTCATGGTTTGGCAAGTTTGGAAAGTTCATTGGAAATTTCAGTTCAATATGTAATGCTATGACTGAGACTATAAGAGGAGATAAAAAAGAATTCAAGTGGACACATGGAGCTGATAAAAGTTTTGAGACTCTGAAGCAGAAGGTTGTTGAATTGCTTGTTTTGGCATTGCCTGATTTCAATAAGGTATTTCAGGTGGAATGTGATGTAAGTGGAAGTGCAATTGGAGCTATGTTGAGTCAAGAAGGTAAACCTATTGCTTTCTTTAGTGAAAAGTTGAATGATGCAAAAATGAAATATTCTGTGTATGATCAAGAATTCTATGCTATTGTTCAAGCACTGAAGAAATTGAGACATTATTTGATACCGAGTGAATTTGTGTTGTATACCGATCATAAGGCTTTACAGTATTTGGGTAGTCAGAATAAGTTGAATCAGATACATATGAAATGGGTTGATTATTTGCAGAGCTATATATTTGTGATAAAGCATAAGAGTGGAGTCACTAACCGAGTTGCTGATGCATTGAGTAGAAGGAGATCTTTGATGACCAAGATGAAAATTAAAGTTCTTGGCTTTGATGACATGAGAGATTCTTATCAATTTGATCCTGATTTTTCTGAGCTGTGGAGAAAGGGCAGAGCACCTATTCAAGATCAACTGAGTACTAAATGGGATGAATATTTTATGCAAGCAGGTATGTTGTTTAAGGGTATTCAGTTGTGTATACCGAGAGGAGCAATGAGAACTAATTTGATAAAGGAGAAACATAGTAGTGGTTTGGCTGGACATTTTGGTGTTGATAAGATATTGAATTTGCTTAAGGAGAAATACTTTTGGCCACAGTTGTATAAAGATGTTCAGAAATTTGTGAAAAGTTGTGGAGTTGTCAAGTTGCAAAAGGAGTAAGTTAGAATACTGGATTGTATACACCGATTTCTGTTCCTGAGAAACCTTGGATTGACATCAGTATGGATTTTGTTTTTGGCTTACCGAAGACAGTAAGAGGTAATGATCCTATATTTGTGGTTGTGGATAGATTTTTTAAAATGGCACATTTTATACCTTGTAGAAAGACATTAGATGCAGTACATATAGCAGATCTTTTCTTTAAGGAAATTGTCAGATTGCATGGATTACCGAGGAGTATTATCTCTGACCGAGATAGTAAATTTGTTGGATACTTTTGGAAGACCCTTTGGAGAAAGTTTGACACCGAGTTGAAATATAGTTCTACATTTCACCCACAAACTGACGGACATACATAAGTTGTGAATAGAAGTTTGGGAAATCTTTTGAGATGTTTAGTTGGAGACACACCAAGTAATTGAGATTCTGTATTGGCACAAGCAGAGTTTGCATACAATAATTCAGTGAATAGGAGTACTGAAAAAACACCCTTTGAGATTGTAAATGGCATACAATCGAGAGGAATATCTGATTTGAGGTATATTGCTGATGAAAGAAAGAGAAGTGCCAAAGGAGTAAAGTTTGCTGAATACATGAAGACATTGCATGAAGATGTGAAACGGAAGTTGGAAGTAAGTAATCAGAAATACAAAGACAGAGTTGATAGATCAAGAAGACATAAGACTTTTGCAGTTGGTGATGAAGTAATGGTTCATTTGAAAAAATGTCGATTTCCTGTTGGAACATATGGGAAGCTGAAAATGAAGAAGTTTGGTCCTTGTAAGATTTTGAGGAAATTTGACTGTGGAAATGCATATGAGATTGAGCTACCTGATGACATGGATATATCACCTATATTCAACATTGCTGATTTGTATGAGTATCATGAACCTGATGAAGGCATGACAGTACCGATGGATTATCCTAAGAAACAAATAGAAGAAGTTGAGCAGATTTTGAAGCAAAGAATTGACAGAAGTACAAGAGGAAAACAGTACATGGAATATCTGGTAAAATGGAAGAATAGACCGATTGAAGACAGTTCATGGATTTCACAAGCTGAGTTGGATGCAGCTCGGATCATACCTGTTCCATAATTTAGAGAATCATTCTCAAATAACCCCAGGTGTCTGATGTAGGAGCATCTCGAGTCCCTGGCAATCCTGTGTCACCAAAAAGATGTTTGAAGTTTTCTGTGTTGCTCGGTTCCTTCTTTGAACGAGTTGGTTCGATGTTGCTCGATTTCTTTTGTTCACTGGTGTTGGTCGGTTATCTCTTTGGTGCTCGGTGAATTTCCCTGGCACTCGGTGATGCTTGTCTGGCGCTCGGTTTCCTTGCTTACGGAGTTGTTTATTTTGGATTTCTTTTGAGGTCGACTTGTGTATTTAATTTGGGTCGCGGATTTAATGCTGGTATCTGTCATTGGGAAGCGTGTGGACCTAGATCTGGTCGTTCCTTCCGTTGATTGTGGATCTAAAGGCCGACTCGATTCGGTAGCCTCTTGTATAAATGTAGTTGTTTGGTTAGAGTTTAGGGAGTCAATTTTTGGGGATAGAAGATAGAAGATAGGAAATTACAGATTGTTGGCAGATCCTCGCATGTTGGAGGACTTCTGTACTTGATTGTAATATCTGGCCTAAACCGGGAAGGCCTTACAGCCCGACATGTATGAATCAATTAAAGATAATATATGAAAGTGACCTGCATTCTCTCTCTCATTGTTGTGTGTTGTTGCTTCTGCGTGTTGTTCTGCAAGGTGGATCTGGTTAGGGTGTGCCTTTGGCCCCTCTCCCTATCCTTCGTTGCGTCACAATATCCCTCCACATGATATCCACTATGCAACTCAAGTGGTGCATGAGGGGATGCCAAATGTTTGCCATATCCATCAGTGATAAGTCAGAGGATACTAAAGGAGCATCATTAGATGATCATCCTATCCTTAGAGAATTTGCATACGTTTTTCCCCTCGAGTTACCAAAGATGCCTCCACATCGAGAGGTGGATTTTCACATTCATCTAGTTCTAGGAGTAGAACCAGTCTCCAAGGCGCTATACAGAATGACCATGTAAGAGCACTCTTGGAGAAGGGGCATATTCGACCTAGTGTATCCCCTTGGGGTGCACCAGTTATATTTGTTAAGAATGATGGATCTCTTCAATTGTGCATTGATTATAGACAATTGAATAAATTGACAATTAAGAACTATTATCAATGACCTATTTGACCAAACTAAGGAGCTAAAATATTCTCCAAGATAGATCTGAAGTCTGGCTACCATCAGTTGAGGATAGCAGAGGCTGACATACATAAGACTGCCTTCAAAATGCATTATGGCCATTATAAGTTTATGATGGTTCCATTTGGATTGACGAATGTCCCAACGGTGTTTATGATTTTAATGAATGGGGTGTTCCGCACATTCCTAGATTGGTTTGTGTTAGTATTCTTGGATGATATATTGAAATATTCTTTGATTGGGGAGGAACATGAGGAGCATTTGAGATAGGTCCTACAATGTTTGAGGGAACACCAGCTATATGCCAATTTGGCTTAGTTTGCATTCTTTCAAACAAAGATTCAATACTTGGGACACATCATCTCAAGTAATGATATCTCAGTTGATCCATCAAAGATTAGGGCAATTATGGATTTGCCGACACCCACAAATGTCACAGTTTTTAGAAGCTTTATGGGGTTAGCGGGCTACTATCATAGATTTTGTAGAGGGTTTCTCCAAGATAGCCCATCCTATCACGTCCCTTCGACAAAAAGGGAAGAGGTTCGAGTGGCAGAGTAGTGTGAGAAGGTATTTCAGACCCTCAAGGAGCGACTTATGAGTGCTCCTATCCTAGCAATGTCGAATCCAACATTTGAATTTGTGATTTTTTTAGATGCATCATTAGATGGAATAGGTGCAATACTTATGTAGGAGCGTAGCGTAGCGTAATTGCATACGAGTCACACAAACTCAAGTCTCATGAGTTAAATTATCCTACCCATGATCTAGAGCTTGCAATGGTGGTTCATTCTCTTACAAGATGGAGACATTTTCTCCTTGGGCATCATTTTGAGCTACACGCTAATCACAAAATCCTACAATATATCTTTACTTAGCCAAATTTGAATGCCCGACAAAGGAAATGGATGGAATTCCTATGTGAATATGATTTTAATGTTCACTACATCAAGGTCAAGGAGAATGTAGTGGTAGTTTCTTTGAGTCGATGACGACATGAGGTTATGTCTATGACATTTGGTATAGACCTATGGACTTGCATCTTACAAGAGCTACTTGAGGATGATTGGTACTTAGAGGTCTTAGGAGAGATACAGTCACAAAGAGCCCTTAAGGGAAAGTGTGGAGTGTTGTGAGGTTTTCACACCATCGCCCTACAATTTATGGGGACCCCCTCTTTTCGAACTTGCTTGGGCAATTTTCTCAGATCAAGGATTGGAGGTGAAGTCTGAGGCGCTTTGGGTGAAATTTGGAGTGAATTTGAAGGGTCAAGAAATGAGATTTTTACATTCAAGAGGATGAATGGTGGATTTGAAAACGATAAAAAATGAGTTTTATCTAGTCTATAACTTGATTTCCTAAATGAATTATTGCTTATAATTCGATTTATAAGCAATCCTGATTTGACATTTTAAGCAAAATTTGGATTTTGTGGACTTCGAAATTTTTTGGTTAATTTGGTGAAATTTCGCAAATTGTGAAAAATGGATAGGTAAATTTGGGCAAATTAATCGTGCAATTTTGATAAAATAATTTTTGAAGCATCTAAATTCTAAGTGTCAAAATTGCAATTTTAATGTTCACTCTTCACAGTTTGGTAAGAGGGTTCCTGCAAGTTGGTAGGCATGTTCTTGCGAGTTGGTAGGGGTGTTCTTGCATCTAGGCAAAATTTCAATAAACTTGATGGAATTCAAAATGATAAGATTAAGGTGAGAAAATTGTTTTTTTTCCTTTAGCCAAATGGAATTATTACCTTAAGAAAATTATTTTGGCTAAGGAAAATTACAATTTGCGAGGAGACAAAATGGTTTCGAGTTGGCAAGCAAGACTTTGCAACTTGGCAAGTGGGCTTGTGCAAGTTATTACGAATTGGGAGAAGTGGTGTTGCAAGTTGGTAGAGGTGATTGTGCAAGATGAAGAGATCAACTTGGTAATTTGGTAATTTCAATGGCAAAATCCCCATGCTTGGAATTTTCCTTTCAAGGTGGCCCATTAAATGTTTTATTTTCAATGATAATTTGGGCTGGTTATATTTTAATTCCCAAGGAAAATTCGATGCCAAATTGGAGGCATTTTATATTTAAAAATCAATGCCATTTTAAAAATCGATGCAAGTTGGAGTTATAATGCAATTTAAATTTTCGATGAAAATTTGGGACCAATTAATAATATAAAAAATCAAGATAAAGTGGGCCATTTTACCATTAAAATGGATGCCATTTTATAACATAATCAAAGTTGGGGGGGGCATTTGATTTAAAAAAATTGATACCACAGGCAGATCTGTTGCAAGGATTGAAAATGAAGAGGCCCCCAAATTAATTAATGTTTTTTTAATTTCAAAGTTTCAAACGAATCCCAAAGGGGTCGGCCTCTTATTGCTATTTATTTTTTTCTCCAAGAAGGCAGGTCATCCCCGAATTTACTATCTTGGGAGGCATATATAATGATTTGCTGGCCATTTCATATGGCAATTTAAAATCGATTTATCTCTGCTTTTGGAGTGCGATTTTTCTCTGCCTTTTGGTGTGTGATTTTCTTCCTATCTTGGGACTTTGATTTACCTCAACTCAAGAGCAATTTTCCTCTCATCAACAGCGAATTGACTCTGCTTTCAAGTGCGATTTACCCCTACTATGGACTGTGATTAATCTCTGCTCTAAGGCATCGATTTGCCACTGATTTTAAGTGCGAATTATCTCTGATTTGGACAGCGATTTTCCTTCCCTTAAAGCAGCGATTTACATTGTGAGTTGGGGAAGTGAATATCAGTAAGTTATAACAGTGAGCTCCTCTTCAAATTGGCAGCAAGTTTACTATCTTGGGAGGCATCGATCCTGAAGTTTCATTGTCAGATTGTATACATTGCGAATTGGGAAGTAACTCTTGATCATATGGAAGGGTCAACTTGGCATTTCAATTTGATCAAGTTGACAACTTGAAGAGTTTTTGTTGCCAACTTGGGGGAGCAGCCTCTTGCGATTTGGACAACAGACCTCTTGCATCTTGGCAAGCATAATTTGAACATTTAGAGATTTGGGGTAGTGTTAGTTGCATCATAGATGAAGTGCATTATGTGACTGTTATAACATGACAGCTAACTCCTTGTTTCTACATCTTTACATCTTGTTTGAAATGTGGAATTGTAGGTTCGATTTGGGAGCTTGGACTTGGAGATTTGGAAGAGAGCCCTTTGCATTTGAGGACCCTACTTGGATCCACTTCCTTGATTACTTAGTCCTAGTTTAGATTTTTCAATCTTTGAGTTTAAAAGACAAAGTGTGTCAATGCGAGTACCAATGTAATAGGATTAATGGACTTGGACTTTTTGGGTTTGAAGTTCACCCACAGGGTGGTGAACTTCGTGGTTGGTTCTTTGCTTTCCTAGATTAGGCATTGCTTTGTTTCTTTCAAGCTACAAACTAACAACAAACAACTATCTAATCTAATTAAAAACTGCAACATCACTAGTTTGAAAGTTTAAAATGAACAACAAATGAGCAATAATTGAACAATCAGTACAAATCAAAGGTTTAAAATGAACATTCATGCTAACTTAGATAATTGAAACAAACAAATTCACAAACTAAGTTAGAATTAATGCAAAGGCTAAATTGACTAAGTTAATTGAATAAACAACAATGACTATCTAACTCAATTAACTTAATATTATATACAATTTATATTCAAGGGAAGTAAATGGTGGATTGTGGTCTTTGTAGGGAGGCATGGCTAATATGAACTCCTCCAAGGCACTAAGAGCAGCTCAACTCAAGGACTTAGAGGACATGATGCCTAAGTCCCTCTTTCCCTCCAAGTTGAAGAGGGTTGGTAACACCAACCTAGGGGCGGTGAACATGATACAAATGAGGGATCGATTGCTTGGAAGTTCTTCACAACTTGCAAAGAGGATGCTTAAGAATGGAATTATATAGGCGGCAACTTTCCCTCCTACCTTGCCTTGTCTCGAATTGATCATGGAGTGTACCATCCACTATGACTGCCAATCCAAGTCGGTGTGCTATGGTGAGGATAAAAAGGTGCTCACCAATCTGAGTGAGCCCATTATCAAAAAAGTATTCCACATCCCACATCACAACAATAGCATCTGGGTGAATAGAGATCAAGCAACCGAGCATTACAACGACGATCCAGATTTTTATGCCTCCTTGTTATGTAGAGAATGGTTGAAGGAGCAAAGGAAGTCATTTGCAAAGTTACCTAATTTCTCGAGATCGGACTTCAAACCAGAGTATGGTGACCTCATGGTGATGTTGAGCAGAGTCACGGGAACAACTCAAAGTGGGCAATTCGAGACATGGATGTATTACTTCATCGAGGGCATTGAGAGTGGTAAGAAAATGTTTGATTGGGCCATGATCATAAGTGAAAACTTGGATCTACGGTTGAGAACAATGCAAGATCAGAAGGTATCCTACATGGGATCCTACCTTTTCTATATGATACTGGGCTTATATGAACAACCATGATTGAGAGCTTTAGGCACAGTTGGGAAGGAGGCCAGACAATACCTGGTGCATGAGTGCTATCCACAATTACATTTGCACAACACCAAGGACTTTAAGATATTTTATGATGCATTTTCCATGAAGATAGTGAGAACTTTGCAAGAGGCACCTCACAAGAGACTCTCTCCCGAAGCAAAAAGTTGGTGAAAAGGTATGGGAGTTGGTACATTCAGTTTACATATATCAGATTAGCAGGAAATACTTGTTGCCCAAAGAGACTTACAAGATATCCACCTGACAAACTAGTGTTGTTGGAAGTAGCTAGACAACTAGCACACTATGACAAGATTCAAAAACACAAAGGCAAGTCAAGAGTTACTTTCTCATTGACAATTGGAGCTGATAGTTGCCATAACTCCATTACTTTGGCAGCAACAGAGACAAAATTGGAATACTACCACTTGGCATGGTATGATGCAAGACAAAACTTTGATCCAAATGGGCTAGTAAAAACAACATATGGAAATCCATACAGGCATGTTCATCATTTGGAGGATTATTGGGCCAATGTAGCTGATGACTACGAAGTAAGGAAAAGAGCCTTCTCTAGACTTACAATGGACAAGATGAGAACTTATAGATGGAGAGGACTTAGCATCCCGGATCAGTTGGAGGAACATAACAAGACATTAAGAGCAGATTATAAATCCATAAGGCAAAGTGAATTGGATCCCATTGATTGGACAAGTGGTTAAGACCCTTCATTGGAAGCGATAATGAAGCCCATTGATTTATACACAGAGGAATGTTACAATAGGAAGATGGCATTGGAGGAGTGAAGAGTTCACCTTACTTATGAAAAGATGAAGTTAGTGGAAGAGATTCCAGAGGAGTCAACTGGGCAGCAAGATGAAGTTGGCAGCTAACAAGCAGAAACGAGTAGCAAAAAGAGAAAAGGTATGGAAAGTGCAAAAGGAAAGGAAAAGGAGTTCGAGGAACCACCAGCCAAGAGGCAGGGTGTGAGTATGGTGCCCTCAAGGGAAAGTGCCATTGCAGCTCAAAATGGGGTTTCTGAAAATGTAGACAAGGGAACAACAGTTGAAGTGAGTTCAGATTCATTCAAGGGATACAACTACAACAAAGATTATTCTCCCTACACTCATAATCGGCCTAAGGGAAGTTCTCCTACAGGTAGTGAGAATGTTGGATTGATTGATGTGGAGGCCCTATTAGGTGAAGAAGGAAGTCGGGCACCAAAAGGAACTAATGAGGTTGTGCCTGTAGATGAGGAACCGAACTTAGAAATGGGAAAGTGTACAGTGCCACCGTGGTTGAGGGATCTTCTCAAACCTAAGGGGAAGATCGTGCCTATTCAACCTATTGGGAACATTGAAGAGCTGATAGAAAGAGAAGTAAGTGAGAAAGAGAGCCAACTTGCAGGAATAGTGGCAAAAGTTATCAGAGTGGAGTCGGGTACTCGCAGGGTTTAGGTTGCAATTCCAAAGGTGAACAAGGCAATAGGTGATATTCAACCCCATGAGTATAACATAGTTGAGCATGAACTGGAAACTACAACAAAGGAAATTGACTGAGGAACTCCATGATGACATCAATTCTCTCAAGGAGAAATTAGATCAAGCAACGGAAGAGAATGAGAGGCTAAGGACAAAAATCCAGAGTTTGAAGGATTGTTATAAGGGTGCATATAGGCCAATCGAATAGTTAGATCATACAACCATGCCACCACTTGCATTAGCACAAGGAAGCACTAACGATGCGGAGGATGCAAGGGTCACTCTACAGGAGACTCGATCTTGGGTTGACAGAATTATTTAGGATGGGTTGGTTTTCTTACCATATTTTATGGAACAATTCCAGGCATTTGTAGCTCTTAGAGCGAAGTTCCATGCCTTTGATGGTATTTGGAGGGACTTCCTCCCAGTCAAGGATAGGACCATTGCCCAGTTGCAGGCGGTAATTAACACTTCAGATAAGTTATTAGAGAAAGCCAAAGTGATTAAGGTAGATGAAATGAGTATTATTGAGAATTGATATTTTGCTTTACTTCATAGATTGAAAGTGTTAGAAGGGAATGATATTGCTCATCTCGGATCAACAGTCTACGACAAGGTATCACACACCTTGGGTGCAATAGGAGTCGCCTTTGGCATTGAAGAAATTGGAGATGAGGCTATGAACATGGACACTTTAGCAGAGAGATTGGGATCTTTTGGAGGAGCCATCATTAGGGCGGAGGATTTAGAGGCTCTCTCATCCCTCAAGGTTCTCATTGAGTTTACTAGAGATGGGAAGATTCGATACAACCCTTTCCCTTAGATGAGATCAACAACATGCTAGCCAAGTTCATCAATTTGGCTAAGAAGATGAAGGACAAAGGAAAGATTATCTTAGAAGATCATTTGATGTAAGCCCCAAGTGGCAATTTTTCCTTTCTTGTTGGGTTGGGTAGGTGTCTGATTCTGATTGGCTAATCATTTGGTGACATTTCATTACCTTTTTATTTTTTTCATTGGTCCATTGAATGAGGTGTCCTCTTCTCATTGGTTGATGGGGTGGTAACCCTAATTAGGGTTTATGGGATGTAATATGGGCCCTCGATTTCAGATTTTTGCCTCTTAATCTTGGCCACTCATTGTACTTGAGCCTCTATATAAGGCCATTTGCTCTCATTTGTAAGTTGTTGGGGGTTGAAGAAAATTGTTGCTTTAGTAATGTCAAAATTGCTCTTCTTATCATTGTTGTGCTTTGCATGGTGGTTGAGTTGGAACACTTGCTTTTATTGCATGGTTTCTACTTCCACAATTAAATAGGTTTTTATTTCAAAGTTGTTAAAGTAAGAGTAAGAGTAGATAAATTGCGTGGTGATATTGGTGGATGTTTGATTGGTTGACTCTATAAAACTAGGCCACTAGCTCCTTGTAGATGCAAGGGTGCCTTGTGTCTAGTAGTTGCGCTCAAGTTCAATCGACATTGGATCCCTGATTTGTACTCTAAGTTGGATTGAGGGGAAGGTGTTGATATGAAAACCATTTGAGATCCTTTGAAGCTTTTCACTAGGTGTAGTTGAAGTTGCAGGCAGGCCTCCATTCGGTAGGAGTCCTACTCCATCCATTAGTCTTCCCATCCATAGTTAGAAGTAGTCTAGATAGTAGGAGTTGAAGAGCAAAGTTAGAAGTGATATAAATCATGGTTATATTTTTATTGCACAGTGTGAAGCCAAATCTTTAGAAGTGCAAGTAAGTTGGCATCCTTGAATGAATCACGTAAGCCTGCCTAAGTGATTAACCAGCAAATCACATCATTTCAACTGAGTTAGATATCCACAGGTATAAGGAACCTTGGAGTCATTCCATGATCTTCATTGCAAAGATTAGCATGGGAGATGACTTTATTCAAGAGAGGGTTTAATGCTCTATGTTTCTCAAAGCATCGCGTGTTTAGTCCTGCATGTTGTGTAAGTGGAACAAAACTCGCATCAACATGGAGCTAGATGGGTTGTTACGATTTAGAGGATGTATGTATCCTCTAAATCTCAAGATAGTGATTGTGACAGAGGTCCACAAGTCTCCTTATGTAGCACAGCCTAGAGTTAAGAAGATGCATGCAAATCTCTGCCAATTATACTTTTAGGTAGGTATGTGACTTGTTGCACATTGCCTGGAATACCAAAGGGGCAAGGCATAACATCATCATCCAACAAGATCTCTTTACCCTCATGAGATTCTTGAGTGGAAATGGAACACCATCTCCATGGGTTTCATTATTGGTTTACCTTGGTCATCACGGGGCCATGATGCTATCATGGTAACGGTTGACAAGTTGCCCAAAGTGGCACAATTTTCTCCAGTTCATACCACTTATAAAGCACCACAAGTGGCCAAGATCTTCTTGGAGGACATATTTAGATTGCATGGGGTCCTTCGTAAGATCATCTCTGATAGGGACCTGATGTTTACATCAACATTTTGAAGAGCACTACAACAAGCCTTGAGCACTCAGCTCAACTTTAGCACGACATACCACCCTGAGATAGATGGCTAAACAAAAAGGGTTTTACATCTCTCTTCTTTGATTTTAGAATTGTAAGAACCTAAAAATGAATAGGCATACATGACAAGCCCAATGATGATTTGATGACCCAACACATGACCTACATGGTTGTTGTCCTCAATTTTGACATCACAAAATTGGGGCAACCCTACGCAATTTTCTCATGTTTTCAATGCGTTGGTTGATAAGGCATCGTGAATGTAATTCGTCATCCTTGAATTGCTCTTTATGATAGAATTATCCATGCATTCTTTTTAAGGGTTTTCGTCAAGTTGTTCTCTTTATTAGTTGTCAGGACGGGTTTCTCTTCCCTAACTGCAAGCACTAGATGTTTGGTGACCCGTGACTCTTTTCTTCATTTTTCTTGTTTTTGTGTTTAGTTTTTAATCTTGTTTTTTCTTTAGGTTTGTAGCCCTTGAAATTCCACTCATTTCGAGCTATCTCAGGTCTCAAACAGAGTTGTCTAGCTCAATTTATAAAGGTAAAGGTGGGGTTTTTCAGATTGACAACACGTCTTATTAAAAATTCTCCAAAAGTGGGCTTTTTATTGGCAACTGCACGAAATAAAATTATTTTCTAATATCTAAAGTGGATTTTGACATCCATTTTAAAAATTTAGCTCATTTTGAGTTGATTTGACCATAGTTTTTAATGTTTCAATGAAAATTGGTTTTTTCTAGTTTATTTTCATGTTACTTTATTAAAAACTATAGTTATATATTAAATTTAATTACATTAGACACTTAAATGCATTAAAGGTGGGCTTTTCATATGCAATAACACATTTTTATTTAAAAATATATCATTTAACATGTGTTAGTGGGGTTTTTATTTTCTTTTTCATATATAAATCTTATTATTATAAACCTTTGATGACTTAAAGGCTTTATAAGTGGGGAACTTGAACCCAATAACATAGTTTATTGCATTCTAAAAGTCCACTAGCATGTATTTTTAACTTAAATGCACAATGGTGGGGAATTCGAACTCAATAGCACATGCTTTTGAATTTGCACGTGTTATTGCATTCATAAAACCCGTCTATACTTCTCCTATTGAGGCGTTTTGACTTGCAAAAGCAGATAGTGGGGTTTAATAACTTAAAAACACATGTTTTTGCATTTCTAAAACCCATTTTTACTTTCCAAAGGCCACGTTAATAGCCATGGGGACTTGGGTGGCGATTTTGAAGTGAAAAGCACATGCTTTTCCACTCAAAAAACCCTTCTTTACTAATTATTGAATGTGTTTTGGACTAAGTCTACTTGGGTGGCGATTTCAAAAGGAAAAGCACATGCTTTTCATTTCCTAAAACCCATTTTTCTTGGGTGTTTTCCATTTGAACAAGTTTTTGCCAAGCATTTGCACATTTTTCTTCATCAATCTTCAAGTTTGGCTTCTAGTTGGGTTTTATAACTTAAAAACACATGTTTTTGCATTTCTAAAACCCGTTTTTACTTTCCAAAGGCCACGTTAATAGCCATGGGGGCTTGGGTGGCGATTTTGAAGTGAAAAGCACATGCTTTTTCACTCAAAAAACCCTTCTTTACTCATTATTGAATGTGTTTTGGACTAAGTCTACTTGGGTGGTGATTTCAAAGGGAAAAGCACATGCTTTTCATTTCCTAAAACCCATTTTTCTTGAGCGTTTTCCATTTGAACACGTTTTTGCCAAGCATTTGCACATTTTTCTTCATCAATCTTCAAGTTTGGCTTCTAGTTGGGTTTTATAACTTAAAAACACACGTTTTTGCATTTCTAAAACCCGTGTTTACTTTCCAAAGGCCACGTTAATAGCCATGGGGACTTGGGTGGTGATTTTGAAGTGAAAAGCACACGATTTTCCACTCAAAAAACCCTTCTTTACTCATTATTGAATGTGTTTTGGACTAAGTCTACTTGGGCGGCGATTTCAAAAGGAAAAGCACATGCTTTTCATTTCCTAAAACCTGTTTTTCTTGGGCGTTTTCCATTTGAACATGTTTTTGCCAAGCATTTTTCTTCATCAATCTTCAAGTTTGGCTTCTCCAATAGGGGCATTTTGGCTTCAAATCTATCAAAGATCAATCTAAGTTCAACAAACTTGCAGATTTGGATGTGTTTTGCTCTTAATACAGCCCGTTTAGGGCATGTTTTTGCTCAAAAACGCCTCTTGCTTGGCCATTTTTCTTCATCAAATCTCCAAGTTATTGCTTCAAGGTAAGATCTAGGGCATTAGTTATCATTTTCAGCTTGTTTATCACTCTTCTCAAGTTGCATTTGATGCCCTATACGGGTTTTTGGATTATCATTGCACATTGCATATGATTTGGTCAAATTGGTTGCTATTTGTATGCATTTTAATTCTCTAACTTCACACACTTGGTAAACAACAAATTTTGACTCAAAATGCATTCATTTCGCAAGGACTGAGTCAAGATTCGAAATCTATTTAAGTCCTATTCATGCAATCTTTCTAAATCCAAAAATCTTATCGGATTCATTTTCAGATTTTGCATAAGAGACTAAAGAGACTTCTTCCTTTGCTTCTTGAGGGAAAGAGGTAAGATCTTTGTCAATTTCATAGGGCTATGTTGTATATATGTTTATTCTTTTGTTCTTGCAAATCTTTTCATTTCCACTTTTAGATTTGCATGATGTATATGATGTGCTCCTTCTATCTTCCGTCTAAATTCTCCAAGTTGCATATGCAAGTACCTCACCTTATTTGTATATGCATTCGGGATTAAAAACTCCGTTCTTGAAAGAAACCATTAAAGAAAGAGAGCTCACTTTGTCACATAAAACCCACCTTCACGCTTGCACACACTTCATTTGCACTTGTTATATCGCTGCCATGTGACTTAAAACTCATGATGGTGGTTGCTTGCACACTTGCTTATGATGAAAACATAATAATTCATGTTATGCTACCCATTTTCCATTTATAAAGCTTTCTATCCACATATGCAATCCCCTTTGAAAATCCCATTTTTGAGTTTTTCCCTCATATAAAGAGCTGGTTTTGCCTAAAATCCTTCACCTTTTGTTGCTCAAAGCTATTCCACTTATATCCTATAAGCATACTCTTCTAGATCTGCAAATTTTGAGCTTAAAAGACCGTGTTATGGCTTTTTCTGGAAACTCAAGAACAACAACATGCATAACCCCAAACATGCACAAAAGAAAGAGGGACACGAGGCAAGAACGATCACATAATGGATCCTACAATGAGGTGAAAGAATGATTGCATGCATAGAATGTTTTCAAGACAAAGATTGAAAGAAACAAATGTGTTTTTCAAGAAACAACCACCATTATACTGCAGAACGGGCAAGGATGCAAGTTCTTGTTCCATATCAAGATGCTTCCACCAAACTTGAACATATCAATCGTAAAGCATCCTTGTAGCAGCATGAAGACCAACAATTGATGATGTAATAGGGGTCGTGTCTTGTTAGACACTTAGAATATTTTCATCATATATTTGTAATTTGTATTTGACAGATTACATGTAAAAACAAGGTGTAATTGCATGTGATAGTATCACGTGCAAAGCTGTAACATGTAATCAGGTTGCAAGTGCTTTAGGCCTTGTAGCATTGAATGAGTCAAAGTGAGTTAGTTGGTTAGGGAATAAGTCAAGGTGATTAATGGTTTTCCTCTTCTTTCTCCACCTTTCTCTCCACTCTTTTGCTATATAAAGGAGGGAGCTTCATTGTAATTATCATCTTTTGGCAATGCAAGAAAATTCCGCCAATTTGTATTTGCACTCTAAGACTTTGAGCT
This sequence comes from Chamaecyparis obtusa, assembly GCA_027943335.1. Lineage (NCBI taxonomy): Eukaryota > Viridiplantae > Streptophyta > Pinopsida > Cupressales > Cupressaceae > Chamaecyparis > Chamaecyparis obtusa. The sequence continues at coordinate 930,398 of BSBK01005098.1, read as the reverse complement.
TAGATGTAAATTGAATTTCTTTCAATAAAAGGGGCAACTTGCTTTCAAAATTTGTGTTGATTCAAGGTGTTATGTGACGACGTTTTCTAGATATTGATTGTGAGTTTTGGAGTTTTGCTCAAGAGGGATTTGAATTCAATTGTACAGACTTTGAGCTGCCTATTGCATTCAATTTTAACTTTTGAAGACTTTGTGCTGCAGGAGGACAAATTGTTATAGTTTGTCTCGGGTATTCTTCTTATGTCAACCCCCGAGCCACCAATATTATTGTAGTGATAGGACCTTTTTGTTAACTTGAAAGTTGCTATTTGTAAAATCATTCTTGAAAAAAGAGGAATAGATTAAGAGATCCGCACCTTTTTGTAATTTCAGTTAAGTTCTTATTGAAGCCACCCACGGTAAAAAGGGAGCCTCCCCTATTGTTGAGAGGATAGATAAATCTCATGAGACGTTGCCTAAAGTCACAATTTTGTAAGTTGTGGTTACAATAACTTACAAAAATTTTAGCCAACAATGGTATGAATAACTCTCTCAGCTAATACAAACTTGGTTGAAGTGTTAAGTTGGCCCTTAGGGAGCTCCTTTGCCTCATTTCACGCTTATTGATTATTTGTGAAACTTGCATGCTTCATTGCATCTGAAAATTTTGCTTTTTGACTGTTAAGTGATAGGATTGTCTCTTTTGAATCAGTCGCTTGGGTGATTTTCAATTCACCTTGACTGTGCCTTAGTACTAAATTTGTCTTTGGAACTACACCTTTGAGGACACTCAACATAGTACACTCTGAGTCACAAATGCTAACTATGGATTTAATCTTATTAATAGACATTTAAAAGGTTTAATACAGGTCTTTTGATTACTCTTACTTGAATGTTCTATTATTTCCTCCTCATACACACATGTAAACACGTCTAAGCAGCTAATTGAGATTTGTATTATAATTGAAACTATTTGCATGGGTTTCCCTACAGTACACATCCTTGACAGTCCACAGGCTTTACAATCCATTTCTTGACAGGTTCAAAGCTCCACCAACTTGCCAGTGTAATTTTTTCAATTCCATTGTCCTTTTGTCTTTGTTGGCTTCCTCGTCTTCCTAACATCAAAAGGAGTACTCAAAGTTGGAGAGGAGAAAAAGGATTATCAAGCTGGGTTCCTGAGGACAATCTTACTAGCAACAATAGTTCATTCCTGATTTTGGATATTTTTCTTAGGTTCGTTCCTGAGTTCTTAAGTTATTTTCTTAGAATAATTTCTGTATTTCAGTATTTTAGAATAGAATATATTGGTTAAGATAATCATCTCAGTGCTCTGAGATAGCAATACTCTCATGCAAGATTCAAATTTAGGGTAGTCTTTAATTTTTTAATTCAGATTAGTTTTATTTTCAGTAGGTTTGATTAGATTAGTCTAGTTTATTTCCTTTCAAATATTACTTTTTAACAGCAGTATTAGCTTCTTTTGGATCATTGAAGCAATAAAAAAATCAACATACCAATCAGCAACAAGCAACAAACAAATATCTATTTTTGCCAATACAAACATTGAAAAATCAGAATTCTCATTCCTCTTTTCAATTAGCAAAATATTGATTGAATTACCAGGAAACAGAAAAATAAAAATGAGATTGGTTTTTCATCAATTACATTCATTTAGTGCATGTGTGTTTGTCTAAAAGAAAATAGATCACTTTGTTGATTTTTGCACTTTGAATTCATGTACAATAGTTTGATGGAGAAACTATTTGCGGAGTCCTTTGGTTGGGTTTTTCAATTTGCCAATTCCTTGCTGAGTCCGGACACCGAGTCTGAGCCCGAACCCAGCTTATGGAGTCCAAGGCGAGTCCGAGTCTTGTAACTATGCTGCATACACATGTTAGCAATTATAATTATTTTGTACCAGTCAGTAGAATTCTTGAAGACATGGCATTTGCATATGCTATTAAATAGTTGAAATTTAAAACACTCTTTCTTTCTTTTCCAATGGACATTCTATCAATTTGAGAATTTTCCACCTTGTGGTCAATAATGCAAACCAAGGCTTTGCGTCTTCATCTTAGTGATTTATTTTAACAAATCAAAATTTCTAAAGTAATTGACAGATTGCAAATTTTGAGTTGGACCTTATCCTTGGTAGATATTGTTTGTCTGCTGTTTAGAATTTCTCACAATGGAATTTAGCATGAACTTTCTGTTCCACACAAATTCTTAGGCAGCCTGAATATTTTCTGCTCAAATTTGGTCTTTAATTCTGAGTCCTAAAACTACTGAGAAAATATAACAAGTAACTTTATGCTTGCCTAGACACCCTTTTAGTGTTACTGGAGTTTGGATATACTGATCTCAACATAATCTTGGAGCTGCTTATGTTTTTCCTTGTGGTATGCTTTGTGTTTGTTTCTTCCTAATGTAGTTTGCAAGTAAACCTTAATTACCTATATACAATCATCTTTGAAGCAATAATATTATTTCTATTGGAAAAGCTCTTAGTTTGTTATTTTACAAATCTTAGTATTTGCTATCATATTAATCAGTAAATTTTGTGTTTTATTAATGATTGAGCATAGAAGTGTTATTTGAATCTTGCAGGTGGTTAGTATAACTCATCCACAGGAAGATATCCCCAGGACTGTTGTTGATATCACTCGAGTTTTAAATGGCTGGACACTTTAGGCCTCTCTAGATATGCTGGCGTTTTTATTGAGAAATTGACTGGGATACTCTTCAGTTGCTTACCGAAGAGGTATGCTGCCCTCCTTTGAAATGGCAATGTTTTACTTACTGGGTTGTGTTTTTACTTATCTTGATAACTTGGCACACAAAAAGCTATCTCATCTGCATGTAAAGGAATCTATTTAGCTTATATAAGACAGTTTAGACCATCAGGTTTTTCACCATGTAACCAAGATACCAATAATTTTGTTGAACAAATTACCGTGTATGTTCCTAATTATGACAGAACCTTAGCAATCTTGCTATCGTGATGCTTGGTTCAAGGAAGAAGATAGTACATGTACTCTATTAAATAAGAAAGGGAACTACTTGTTCAATGTAGGTCAATCCAAATGCTCTCAAAGAAGTGGTAAATATGGATGACAAGTCCAAGTTTTCAGGCAACAAGTTGATTACTGCATTTTTTCAAGGTCCTTAATCTGTTACACTTGATTCTTGTGTTATGATTGACTATATTTTATCATTTCTATCTCTTGATTTGACTAAAATTAGCTAAGATTTATATAGAATTTGTTAGAGCTTATTTTTGAAAGTAAATACCCTGCATTTTACCCTTATCTAATATTAATCAAGATAGATTTATAAGTCAGTTTTATCTATCTCTCCCCAGTAGCTCAAGTAGGCTTACGAACAGCCAGCATGATGACATCAGTCCATTGTGATGAAATGAGACATTCTGGATATAACCATGTATTACTTATATCCAGAAGCTCTCAACTCATTACTCTCATTACTGATACTCGTCAAGGCAGCTGTGGAATTGGTTGTTATGTTCCTTGTCCCTGCTATGCCTGCCTAGCTCAAGCCTTCTCATAAAAAGTGCCGGAAATAACATTAATTAATTAAGATGTGAAATTGGTTGTTATGTTCCTCATTGCAACGGGTGTCTATCTCAAGCTGCCTCGCCTAAACAACTGACCGTCATACTAGCTCATTTCAACTGCTAGAGATTTTATTTCCACTAAAGATGAAATTAGAACATAACGAATGTGTAAGTTCTTCCAGATCAAGCTGCATTCTCTACTTAATGTGTTAACATTGGCTGGAGAGCTTCCGTTTGTAAATATACAGCTTCTCCTTAAGTAGAGAGTTGGGGTGGGGGCGGGGGGGGGGGGTGTTTGTGGTGATCCAAGGATTGTTATTTCCTTTTTCATATACTAATTGACATTCCTTGGTTTTCAGGGCAGCCAATCTTTGTTTCTGTTTGCCAACATTCTACCCATTTAATAAAAGGTTATGAGCTTTTAGGAAGTCTTATAGGCTTTTCTACTCCCAATGTTCTTTTCTTTATATTTTACTATAAAAAAATTCAAATGCTATACATAGATCATGATATACAAAGATCCAAAAGCTATCTGGAAACTTTCGGTCAGAGTTAACTGTTGCCTTGAATAATTAAAGATCACTAGTCCCTTCAAGTGATTGTTAGTTGTAATCCTGCCTTGGGCCTATCAAAGTGCAGATATCTATATGATATTAGGGAATAGGTTATAGGAAATATTGATCAATTCTTGACAAGAAAAAACACGGCTACTGAAATTTTGGTGTACAACATATGTACATTCAATTTGCAAAAGTCAAAAGTTTTTTTTCAACTAGTTCAAAAAATGGCATTTCATACTTCACTATCTGTATTCTATGCCACTATTGTGTTCACCGTTTGCAGATTATCCTTATACACTTTTTTCTCCCTCAGCATTTTTGCAATTTCTTGTAATTTGGGTAGATCTGAAAAATGTATTTTGTCTTTCAGCATTTGTGTCTATTGAATTCTGTAAAGTTATATTCCCTTCAATTCTACTCTTCGAAGCTATTTTGGAATGTTTTCCTACACTGTCATATTTCTAATTTGCTCATTGGAAGTGGGTTTCAAACTCATCTTGCATATTTTATAGTGGCTATATTGTATGGCATCATTGATCTGCTATGGTCATTTGTAAACATTACTAATCTATATTCTCTTTCTTTTCCATGTGTGAATATTGAATAAAAAATGTTTGGAATATTAGATGGGTTCAGATTCAAACTCAGAACAATCCTCTTCCGGTTGGTCTGCTTTATCTCTCAACAACCTTTTTTGTTTTTTTGACTGTGAGTTGGCTAACCAGGCTGAGGTCCTTGCTAGGCTCTAAGAGAACCCCTTGGAAACTGCTCTAACTCTATATTGTCTACCTGTACAGGGTAAGAGTTGGAAAATTAGACAGCTATTCATCCCGTGGACAGCTATACATCTGCTATACTTTCCGTTCATTGATAAATTTCTTTCTACATATATTGAATAATATCTCTCAATGAGTCTATCTGGCTATAGAACATAAATATGAGTTACTTTCTAACAAGAGATGGCAATATTCATTTTAGTGGTAATGGAAATGCAATATGTATTCATCTCTCAAGGACTGAAGACCCAAAGAAGTGTTTGCTCCAAATAGGGATAATAATTCCCTATCCTGTTTCAAATGTCCACAAGCATCACAAGGTGACTTAAACCTGAAAATTGTAATAGGCCATTTGTACATTCTATCAGCCCATAGGTTTAGCCAATCGTTCTTCTCATGAGGAAGGGAAATCAGTGGAAGTGGCATGAAATTCACAATAAGAAGCCCACATAAAGCTGTAAAATTTTGAAGAATCCATTCACTATTGCATCTTGTTATTGATTTATAGCAATACTCAATTATTTACCTTGAAGTTTGGAATACTAAGTTAAAGAAAGACAATATTTTTGGACTCTATGCAGTTGGGAATGGGCAGTGCACTAGAGACCCTTTGTGGTCATGTCTTTGGTGCAGGACAGATTCACATGCTCGTAGTTTATATGCTGACGTAGCTGATTTAGCTCGGAAATTTGTTGTTTGTTACTACCACAGCTGTTTGCTTTTGCATTGATCTTTCCAATGCAGAAATATCTTCAAGCACAGAGAAAAGTCATGGTCGTGCCTTCATTGGATTAATAATCCATGTCTTTTTTGAGTTGGATTAATAATATTAGAATTGGGTTCTAGGATTAGTTGGAGTAGCTATATCATTGAATGGGTCATGGTGGATTGTTGATATCGGTCAATTCTTGTATATTGTTTACTTTTGCCAATATGCTTGGAGAGGATTTTCTTGGCTCACTTTTTGGGATTTATGGGCTTTTAATTCGACTTTCAGTGGCTTCAGCTATCATGTTATTGTTAGTAATGAAACACCAGTGTTCGTTTTCTTTTCCAAACTCAATTTCTGGTAATGAAAAACTTAAATTCAGAGCAGAGAATGAACAAAATCTTTGAAGAGCTAAGATTGTGCTAGTCAGAGTCATTTGTGGGGTTGATATTTTCAGTTTACAGTTTTGGTATATGATGTCATGTCCCCTTCTTGAAATAGGATTAAATAATAAAGAAGAATAATTAAATTAAAAATATAAAAGAATAAAATGAAAAAAAATTTAAAATTAGTTAAACAAATGATCAGAAAGCATGAATGGAGAAGTTGTCTCCCTCAAATGAGAGGTATAAAGGGGAGAGAAGAGAACTTCATTTGAGAGAAAAGGGAAGGAGGGAGGAGTGGAGCATAAGAATTAAGGAAGTATTAAGGGAAAGGAAAGGGAAGAAAATAGAGAAGTGACTTTCAAAAGGTGAAGGGTTGTGACTCTTCGAAAGGGATGTAATTATGAAGGCTACAACTCTTCGAAAGGGTTTTAATTATGAAGGGTTGTGACTTTTTGAAATGGTTGTGATATGAAGGGTTGTGACTTTTTGAAAGGGTTGTGGCTCTTTGAAAGAGGGACAATTATGAAGGGTCATGACTCTTGCCAAAAGGCAAACATAATGAAGAGGTGTAACCTCTCCCTCACATGGGAAGATATAAAGGAGACGAAGGATCAAAAGGAATGGGGGAAAAAAGGAGTAGAGGAGATCTAGAGAAAACGTACATAAAGTATAAGGAGGGATCTACAATAAGAATTGAGAAGGAAAGAAGAAAACAAGATATACAAATGTTAAATGGGCTATGTGCAGATTTAAAAAGTAGCTAGTAAAGATAGATTAGAGAAGTGAGAGGTAGGAAGTGAAAGGAGTAGCAATTGTTATTAAACATATGTATCTTTTCATAACCAAAGGGTGTAACCTTCTCATAAGGGTATTAAAAAATGAAAGGATGTGACTCTCTACACTCAAGGAGATAAAAAAAGATAGCAAAATCAGGCAGAGATCCATTTGATGTCTCCCTATTTCCCTTTCTAGAAAACCCATTAGTTGGACCCCATGTATCAAAAATAGAAAATAGAGAACATTTTTCCAAAACAACGTTAAGAAAAACTAGGAATGAGATAGGGTAAAACACAAAATTGAAGTAATTCTTTCAAAATCACTTTGAAGTCCAAAATACAGGTTCATTGTAATATTCTAACATCAAACTCTTCTAAATCATGCAAAAATAATAATATACACAGTAATACAAGTGGGATTCAATTCCTACCCTGAACTAGTAAAAATCAAGAATGGATGAAAGAAGTACATGAGAACAAATGTGAATCCCAAACATATAGGAACACCTTTTGGAACTAACACCAGCAATCAAGCCAAGCAATCCAAAACTATTCAAGAAGTTCTTCAACAATCGCCCAATGAAACCCTCTCAATCCTCACAAAGCACATTCTTCAACATTAAAATTACAACTTAATTTTTTTAAAAAAAAGTGTTGGCTAAAATTTTTGTATGTCGTTAAAACCACAACTTATGAAATTGTGATTTTAGGCAACGTCTCATGAGATTTCTCTCTCCTCTTAGCAATAGGGGAGGCTCCCTTCTTATCATAGGTGGGTTCAATAGGAACTTAACTGGAATTAGAAAAAGGGGTGATTCTCTTAATCAATTCCTCTTTTTTCAAGAATGATTCTCAAACAATTACAACTTTAAATTCTACAAAAAGCGCCTATTGCTACGATAATACCGGTGGCTCGGTGGTTGACGTAAGAACAACTCTTAAGACAATAGTTAACTATAATATTTTGGTGGAACAACAACAAGAACCCAAAGTATCTTGCGATTAGCCCAATTTTATTACTAAATAAAACAATGAGCAAGGCACAAAGTCTCTTACTGATCATTTTTTGATAAAATACTTTAAACTAAAGTTCAAAGTCTTTAGCTCTTAATAATTTGTAGCTGCTATTCAACTATAGCAATCTCCTCTCTTGAAGCTCAAAGTCTTCAAGAAACTAAATTGAAAGCTCAAATGATTTACACAAGAGAACTATAAATTGAAATAAAGAAAGATCAATTGATGCAACATAAGAAAACACCAACTAATCCCAAGATCCACAACATAGAGTTTGAGAACTCTTGTTTCTTCTATTCAATTCAGAAAATTTGCACCATGAAACACAAAGTTTTCAAGATACAAGAGAGATTGTAACATAGTTTTCTTGCCCAAAACCAAAAGATGAAAAATACAATGGGCCTCACTCCTTTATATAGCAAAAGAGGAGAGAGAAAGGTAGAGAGAAAAGGGAAAACCCTTAACCACGACTTATTAAAAAACAAACAATCTAACTTTGACTTATTCAATGTTGCAAGGCCTAAAGCACTTGCAACCTGATTGCATGAAGTGACTATACATGTACAAAGTGTTTACGCTCTACATGCAAGTTGCCATATAAAAACTACATTTATCCTATCAAAACATGAGGAAAGAAGAAGTGTCCAAGACACTTGAGAAGTGCCTTCAAAGAGTGCTAATGAAATTCTCAAACTTTTGCAAAGACTCATGTACAACTACTGGATCGGGTTCACTATATGTTGGGTGATAATCGTTACTTTTCGGATTGTGCTTGCATCTTCAGAGATAACCATGTTATACTTGTAATAACCCAAAATTGGTCTTCTAAACCATGGACCCCTAATCTCAATTATTGATCATAATCATAAAAGTCCTAACCCAAAAAGACAATTCAATTCTATCATTAAATTCAATCTAATCATTAAAGTTGCAAAATCATTTAAATCAATTAATTCCTAAATATCAACCTTTTCTAGCAATTAAAAATAATTAAATCAATTAATTTAATTAAATGTCATAGCACATAATTAAATTGAACCTATTTTCTATTTACACATAAAAATGGAATTAATTTGAATTAAATTAAACTTAAAATGCAAAATTGAGATAAATCTCCAAAATTAATAAAAACAAGGAAGAAATTGATAAAAACAAGAAATAAAGACGAACAGAGATAAAGGTGGAGTTGCATAAATAAAAAGGGGAAAAAAACTATTAACTTGAGCATCAATCTATTTTAACTCCTAATCAGACTCCAAAAGCAGCCAATCAACTCAGTTTGAATGCTTTAAACTCAGCTTTGGGAAAATCTAAGCCATTCATCCCAAATCAATTGACCGTTGATTTTATTAGGGTTCCTATAAAAGAAAGGTTCCTCCTCTCATTCGATATGTGCAATTTGGAGCAAAGACACTCTACTGAAGCTATTGTGCATTAATTCGAAGGTTTGCATATTCTTATTATTTTGCATATCATATTTAGCTTAAAATCATGTTTCTTTCATAGAGTATAACTTAATTCAATTATCTTATTTGCATCATAAAATCTAAAAAAATAGATTAATATGCATTTCATTTAAATCCTTCGTTTCAATTGTTGTCTATAGTCATTGATGTGCTTGAAAATTTTGAGAGCACCATACTCGCGTTGAATAGAAGGCAATAGGTCGATTTGTGTGGCTTTTCAATATGTTTACTTATTTGATTATTGATCATTTAACCAGGCATGCAATGATCTATTGAGTGTTTGTGATTGTAGCTTGCAGGTACAAATTTCACACAGTTTTTTACGCCCACTATGGGGCCGAACATTGATTTTTGGCCTCGAACACTCAATTCTTGGATCATGTTTTTTTTGGTTGATTTGTTTTTGCATACAAGTTTTCAAAGATTTTGTCATATCTTCTAAACAACTTGGAATTTTTCAATGAAATTTTTATTACAAGTTGTGGATGACATCATGAGCGTACAGTAAAAAAAATTAGATTTTTCTAATAACTTTTCGGATGTGGTTGACGTCAGGAGCCTATAGTAAAAAAAATCAAATTTTTCTAATCAATTTTCAGTGATTTATTATTTTTTTAAAATTTTCATAGAAAAATTAATTCTAGGCACAAATCAAGGAATTTTATGATAATTTTTTTTATTGCAGGTTGGGGTTGATACGGGAATTTACAATAAAAAATTTAGATTTTTCTTATCACTTTTCTCCAATTTATAATTTTTTAATAATTTTTCATAAAAAATTAATTCTGAATGCGAATCGTTTAATTTTTCTAAAAGATTTATATTTCTGGAAAGCTCTTAAAATTCTAATGGGGTATGTTATATATAATTTTACTTTGGATGACAAATAATGGTTGAAACAATTAGATTTTTGAAAATTGGTCTATTTTGATAAATCGGGTCCCTATTTTTTTATTAGATTTGATTGTTGCTAACGTTGACCCTTGCTTGTCCTCTATTTTTCCTAATCTTTTGAATAACCTAACCTGATTTTTGTATAATGTTTGTCCAAAATACATTTGAAAAGACTATTGACAAATCCGTTTTTGCAAGTTGCTGAAGGAGATACAAGCAAACATCGTGTCTTCATAATTATTTTTCTTAGACATCTTAATAGGTTGATTTTTTGTGTTTAATTTAGTGTCATGGGATTACAATAAAAAACCTAAAAGCATTGAATTGATCATTAAAAAGTGGATCGGGTAATTGAACATGTATCTATAATGTGTTTTTTAAAAGTGTAGAGGTAGGAGAGTATGCTCTTGTCTACATAAACAATCAGAATTCCATACCCTTGAAACTTTTATGTTTGTTGCATGTGTACCTTTTAACGAGGCTGTCGTTGAGGGAAAAATCTCACGGGAATGACTCAAGTGAGAACAGGCGAACCCAACTCTTCGGACCCACTATAATCAAATGTCTCCTTGAGATTAAAGTCTCTAAGGACGTGGTTATTTCTATTCCATATTCTTTGACATGTGTAGGGATGAGAAGCTTCAATCCTGCTTGCAGGATTGCGTGATTTAAGTACTTGTAGGGCCTTTTTGCCTTAATTGTGTTATGAGACTACAAGTGGAATATACTTTGATATGGGTAGGGCTGAGAGGTCTCAATCCTATTTATGAGATTGTGTTATTTGAGTACTCGTAGAGCTATAGGCCTTAATCTTGCTTGCAGGACTACGAGGGATAGCTATGAACAAAGACCCTTACTACGAACCTTAGGAATAGAAGCTACCTTGTTCACCTTTGAAGGTTGATAATCTTTGTGCGAGGGAGATAGTAACTCCCCCAAGAAACTTTCTATATTGTGCCCCCATTAGCATTTGGAGTCGGCTAATATGATATTAGAGATCCATTGTGTGTTCTCCAATAGTTGTATTTTGATTAGCTATTGGGTGTGTACCTAAGTCAACAAGCAAATGTTTCTTTCTATGCCAACTTCCTTAGGTTAGCTTGTGTTTGGATTCCCCTTTATGTTGCGTGTCTATTGTACTTGTTTAATTATTGAATCACTTGAAAAACAAACCAAAAACAATTGAAACTACCACAACATTTTAGAACTGGAAACTCAAAATGGTTGAAATAGTCCAAACTCAATTGCAAAACCCTATTTTCCTGCATATTATCATTTGCTGCCCAGTTTTGGGTCGTATGAGTTACTGCCCATTTTGATATTGCCAACACTGTGTTGTAGGAGCTTTTTAGTTTTTCGTTCAACACCTGCTTTGGTGTCGTATGAGCCTGTATTTTGTCATATGGGCCTGCGTATTTTTGAGACCAACGAGTAGTCTTGACCTGATTTATCATCTTCAGACTTGTGTGAACATTTCCTGATCAATCATGTGGTTAGTATACTTCTGTCATAGAACTTATACCTAGTTGCCATACATCAATTGTTGCAATTTGATAAGCATATCTACTTGGTTTTTCAATCCTTGTCCTAATCTATGAGTGAACTTATCTCGTCTTCCATCCAATCGATATCAATCTTGCATCAATCTTGTAATCAGTAATCAAACATTAATCTCATCATCTATTCATCTTTCGAGACAAAGTCACTTACCTATCTTGGATTTGATTATCATACCTTATCACTCTTAAGCTATCAATCACATCAATCTTTCACGTATCTCCAAACCAGAAACTCTCATAGACACACTGAAGAGAGAAAGAAGAAAGACAATCTCACAATGCCTAAAAATAAATGGGATAAATCTTACACTCTTAGAAACAAGGAAGATGAGATTCTTATTGCAGCCCTATCAAAACATATCCAATCTTTGAGATTTGAAATTCAAGACCTAAAGGAAGAAAATGATACATCATTCATCAAGTCCTCATTGAGATCAATTTTTCCTTCCTTCTATGTGTATCATCTTAAAATGGAAGCACTTCCATCTTGATAGGTTTAGCACCCTCTTTCAATGCATTTTCATGATAGATTTGTATTTAGGACGCATTTGCACTTGATTCCTTCTTTCTAGGTGAAATAGGGTTAGGATCCTGAGGATTCTCCTTGATTTCCCTTCTCTATGGCTCTATTTTCTAGGTAGGATCTAGGTATAGGTCTTCCTAGTCCTCATCTCATTCACTCTAGGTCTTTGTGCCTTCTCCTGGCACTCTGACCTATTATCCCACTATTCCAAGTCTTTGGGCATCCCCGAGACCTCCTGTTCTCAACATTGACTGGATCTGGACCTCTGGGTCAAGGTCGAGGTCGACTTTGACCTAGGTCAAGGTCGAGTTCAACTTTGACCTAGGTCAAGGTTTGACCTAGGTCTGTCAAGTTTTGATCCCCCTTTTCAAATTTGGTTCACAACGGGCCCCAAAATCAATGTTGGGCCCCCGGATCCGAATCTGGAAGGGTTTTAATTCGAAATTCATTTAATTATTTTCTCTCCTTAGTTGGTTATTGTGATTGGACCATAATTCGAGGTAAAATTTGAATAATGGGCCCTTTCATTGCCCAAGGAGCCTTTCCTTGAAACCTCTATCTAAAGACTCTCTCTTGCCTTCATTTTCAACAACAAGATGATCTAGATTTCATCAAGCAAGAAAGCGATGGTGAAGTGAAGATGCAAGATTGCAAGAGGATGATATAGAAGATCAAGCCATTGTTGATATCAAGCATTTTTGTGGACAAACCATTGTGGACATTCCTTTGGAGCAAGAGAGATCCCTTCTTCCTTGATCCACCATTTTCAATATTCAAGCATTCAAAGATACAATCATGGGGTAGCAATTACGGATTGTGAATTTGGCAAGAGTACTTTAGCCTTGGGGGCTTGGTATGCTTTCTTATCATATTCAAATATATGCATTATTTTCTTATATCAATTCATGCTAGGGTTTCAATCTAGAAGATTAGATCTTGGCATTACACATTCAATACACACACATATTCTATTACATCCGGCTATTCGTGGAGGTGGAGATCACCAAAACGGGGGTTTGATGAAGGCAAAACCCTATATAGCCACCCCAAAACACCATTTCATATATCTATAGTCGTTGTTTCAGAAGTTGTAGAGCAGATCTAAGTACCTTTTTTGTCAAACTTCTAGGATCCGCGAATAGAATTTTCATCGGAGTAGTGCAAGTCAAGGTCGACTTTTAGGGGTAAGATTGTGCCCTGGGGTAAGATCTTACCCCTGTCCTTGGGTCAAGGTTGACCTTCCTCAGAATTGGAAAAGCTTTCTGGGTTTTCTCCATCTCTATTTTTCTGTTCTAAATTTGGTCGCAGAATTTCCCGAAACTGAACACAGACACCAGAAAACAGGTATTTCCAGATCAATTTTATTATGAGGTATGTATTTTATCTTATCTAATTTTAAGCATTTCCATATTCACATTACTTATCATTATCAATTCATATGGATTGTGGGGAATGATGGTTTAGGATCTCTATTAGGTACATCGTGAAAACCCTACTTACCTATCCTCATTTCCACACGCTACATTTTGGTGAACCTGTTTATGACAACTCTTTCTTTTTTATGTTAGATTTACATCTTGTGTTAGATCTTACATGCTTATAAAAGTAGATTTATTTTATGCTCTTGCATTTATATTTCAAAAATACAAAAAAATTACAAAATTCCTTTAAAAATACAAAAATATTTACATCTTTTATGCTTTTAGTATTACTTTGTATTCAACTTGTATGATTCATGTTTTGAATACTTTGATGAGGCTTTTATTGTATAAGAGGATAGACTCCCTATTGAGGTACATGGAAGTGAGGATGAAAATTGTTCGAATGAGATCTCCATTGATCCTATTCCTATTTCACTCTCCTCCACAAGCTCTTCAATTGACCTTTACCATAGGGTGTGTGCATGGTTACCTTCATGTTCCACTATTTGTAACATTGATAAACCTAAAATGATATATCCTAAACCTTTGTTGATGGTAAAAGGATGTCCTCGAATAACAATTAAGGGTGGACCTAAGGATCCTTTGGATTTCTTTGATAACACAGATTCCGTTTTACATGCTTATCGCACACGAAATGACCCTCAGCCTACAGTTCTTGTTTCTTTACCGCCTTCTCAACCTGTGCTTCCTCAAGCTCCTAGGTTTCCTTCTACCTTTAAGGAGTATGACTTAGTTAACTAATTACGTGCTACTCTTGCTAAGATATCTTAATGGGAATTACTTCAAACTTCCCCAACATATCACAAGGCATTGCAAAAGGCTTTATCTACTCTTCTTGCTTCACCTCCTAATCAAGAGAACATTCATTCTATTTTGGAGTGCATGCATACTATGCCTTTTGTACCTCCTATTGTGTTTACTGATGATGATCTACCTTCTCTTGAGGTGCAGAATCAATATGATGCTCTTATGGTTGTTGTTTCTATTAATTAGAGTATCATTCGAAGAATATTAATAGACAATGGATCTGGGCTTAATGTTTGTAGCATGGATATGCTTAAGGCAATTAAAGTTGATCTCACAACTATTCAACCTGATAATGTCCCTATACGTGGATTTGACAATATTGCAAAGAGAACTTTGGGCATTATTACCTTACCTGTTAAAGTTGGTCCAGTTATTCTAAATACACCTATTCACGATATGCTTGGACCTCTCAATTATAACCTTCTTTTAGGAAGACCTTGGTTACATACTATGCATGCAGTTCCTTCTACTCTTTATCACAAGGTTAGGTTTATCTATAACAACTTAATGTATACGTTACATGCGGATGACGCATTGAATCCTTTCCTAAATGTAGAATATGTTAAAGTTTATGAGCCTCTTCAACCAAGTAAAGAGATTGAAAAGCAACCTGAGATAAAACAAACTCAAGCTCCATCTTCTTCCTGGAATAAGGATGATTGGGGGACATTGGACTTTAATCCTACTTTCATTGGAGAATATAGGGTCTCTGATTTGGAATTAATGAAACAACAAAGTGAATTTGAAAAACAAGTGTTTACTCCATCCTCGCTTTCTAAGGAATTAAAAAGTAACTCTGTTGTCGCCTTGATTGAAGAAACAATTGAAACAATAAAACTTGCTTGCTATGACATCGTGACATATGTTGCTCCTTGGACTCCATTTGATATGGCTGATAGATATGGTTCTGGTTATCATCTGCTCAAGAAGTCAGGATTTAATGGGAAAGGATGTGGTAAATGTGAGCAAGGTATACAAGTGCCTTTGGATAATGAAATTTATGATCATACATATGGATTGGGATTCAATCCTTACAGACAACCATCACCTTTTCCTCTCAATGTTAATCATATATGTGGTGGACAGTTGAAGTTGGTTAACCCGCTCCTCCTTGACATTAATCAAAGACCTACTTTGGATATTTTTCCCAAAGATGAAGCCTTAGCGAATTTTTTAAGGGTTTATGAAGATTTACCTAAGTTTCATCACAAATGACGGAAGCCTTGTTGTTTAAGTATAGATGCTTATTTTGGAGAACATGATGAACATAATATTTCTTCTTTACCAATGGATTCTCCGATACAAAGTGATTTGCTTAACTGATACTGTTGATATTCAAATGGATGAAAAAGATTATGAAAAGATGATAAAAATTGGGAAATGTTTGAATCCGGATGAACATGATCAGTTGGTTTCCCTTTTACGTGAATTTAAGGACATTTTTTCTTGGACATATTCGGATATACTGGGTATAGATTCCAAGATTGTTACTCACAATATCGTTCTCAAACCAAATGTTAAACCTGTGAAGCAGAAAATTTGAAAGATGAATCCACAAATTGCTTTATTCATTAAGGTTGGAATTGAAAGATTATTGGATGCTGGATTCATCCACTCTATTGATTACTCGGACTTGATTTCAAACATTGTGCCTATTTCAAAAGGAGAAAATAAGATAAGGATGTGTACTGACTTTAGAGATTTAAATAAAGCATCCTTAAAAGATGATTTCCCATTACCTAATATTGATATGATTGTGGATTCAACATCGGGTCATGCTTTGTTATCTTTTATGGATGGCTTTTCTGGCTATAATCAAATTTTTATTCCTCTTGAAGATCAATTTAAGATCGCATTTATAACACCTTGGGAAACATTTCGTTGGGTCATGATGCCCTTTGGATTAAAAAATGCAGGAGACTTATCAATGAGCTATGACCTTGATTTTTCATGATTACATTCATAAGATTCTTGAGGATTATGTGGATGATATCTTGGAAAAATCTATACAAAGAGAAGATCGTGTTACTATTTTACGACATATATTTGAAAGGATTAGAATTTACAATATGAGATTAAATCTTAAGAAATGTGTCTTTGGAGTGGATTTTGGTAAATTATTAGGATTTATAATCTCTAAGCGAGGCATAGAGGTAGATACTGAAAAGATTGAAGCTATTGTTAATATGCCTCCTCCTAAGAATATTTCTCAGTTACAAAGTTTACAAGGAAAAATTCAAGCTATTCGTCACTTTGTATCCAACTTAGCTAATAGAATTGTTCCTTTTACTTCCTTGCTTAGAAAGGATACCACTTTCTCTTGGAATGACGAATGTAAACAATCCTTTGAGCAATTTAAGGAGTGTCTCGCTAATCTTCCTATTTTGCAACCCGCTCAATTTGATAAACCCTTTTATCTGTATACTTCAGCCACTCTGAAAGGGGTGAGTGCGTTGTTAGCTCAGTATGATAGTGAAGGTAAGGAAAGACTTGTGTACTACATTAGTCGAACTTTACTTGATTACGAAACAAGATACACAGATTTGGAAAGAAAATGCTTAGTTGTAGTTTATGCTTGCCAGAAACTTAGGCATTATCATTTAAATGCTGAAGTCAATGTGATTGTTAAATTCGACCCTTTGTAACATCTTTTCTCAAAAACTGATCTCTCTAGCTGTTTGGCAAAGTGGGTGATGTTACCTACAGAATTTTATCTTAATTTCATTTCTCAGAAGTCAATTAAGGGACAAGCTTTAACAGATTATTCGGCTGAAGCTCCTTGTCCTCGTCCTGATGTGTGCTTTACTTCAATAGAATTCCCCAATGAAAACATTCTAGCTATGAAACAGGATGATGTTTGGGAATTGTATTTTGATGGATCTAGATGTAAGATAGGTTTTGGTGTGGGTATTATCTTGATCCCTCATACGAAGAAACCGATCCCTTTATCGTACAAATTAACCATTCCTTGTACTAATAACATTGCAGAGTATGAAGCTCTTATAGCTGGCCTACGAGCAGCTTCATCCCTTAACATCAAACATTTGCTAATATATGGAGATTCACAATTGATTGTTGAACAAATTAAAGGAGGTTATCAGACTAAGAATGATAAAATGACATAATATAGAGATTTGGGTCTTGATGTGCTTTCACAATTCTCTTCTTATACAATTCAAAATTTACCTAGGAAATATAATCTTAATGCGGACGCCATGGCAAGCGCAGCTTCTTTGGTTTGTCTTGAGAATAACGTTGAATATTTTCGATTTACTATACAAACTCTTAAAAACCATGCAATTTCTAATAAGGTTACCTTTGATTGTTTTAATTTGCATTTGGATGAATGGTACTCTCATATCTTTCATTTCTTGAAAGATGGTTTTTTTCCCGAATCAGCAACAAGGAATACGTGTAATCGTATTGGGAAGCTTGCAACGCATTACATCATTTTAGGAGACATGATTTACAAACGTTCTTGTGAGGGTTTACTATTAAGATGTCTTAATAGAACTGAAATTCTGGTAGCTTTGGCAGAAGCTCATTCTAGTTCTTGTGGGGGACATTTTGGTGTAAAATCTCTAGTCAATAAACTGCTTAGAATGGGATATTATTGGCAAACAATGGAACAAGATTGTTTCATGTTTGTTAAGAAGTGTCCTCAATGTTAGCAACATAGTAATTTGATTCATGCTCCTACTTGTGAGCTTCGTAATCAAGTTTCTCCATGGCCTTTTAGTATTTGGGGTTTTGACCTTATTGGAAAAATCACCAGCTTCTTCTCAAGGACATACATACATCCTGACTGCTATAGATTACTTTACAAAGTGGGTAGAAGTTGTTCCTCTTCGTTCAACCACTACGGATGTTATTTGTGATT
Organism: Chamaecyparis obtusa; assembly: GCA_027943335.1. NCBI lineage: Eukaryota > Viridiplantae > Streptophyta > Pinopsida > Cupressales > Cupressaceae > Chamaecyparis > Chamaecyparis obtusa. Next base: position 912,050 of record BSBK01005098.1, on the reverse strand, counting down.
TTATTCTTAACAATATCATAACACGATTTGGTATCCCTTCGACGATAGTTTCAGATAATGGTACCTCTTTTAAAAACAAAGAAGTCACGAAATTCTTGGAGAAATATCAAATTCAACATAGATTTTCAACTCCTTACTATCCTCAATCTAATGGTCAAGCTGAAGCATCGAATAAAATCATTGAATAAATTTTGAGAAAAACAGTTAACAAGCATGCGAAAGATTGGCATACCCAACTGACCTATGCTTTATGGGCTTATAGGACTAGTGTTCGTACTACTACGAGTACTTCTCCTTACAATCTTGTCTACGGTATTGATGCTATTATGCCTTTGGAATTAGAAATACCTTCTTTACGTGTTTCATTTCATGGGATTATCAACAAGGATATGTTTCGAGAACAACGATTACAAGAATTGGAAATGTTGGATGAACAACGAATAAATGCTTTAGAACATATAAAAGCTTATCATAAATCTCTTTAGAAACAATACAATCACAAGGTAATTGAATGAACATTTTCAGTAGGTGATTTAGTCCTATATGAGAATCAACGAAATGTGAATGCTTTACCTGGTGAAAAAGGAAAGTTTAGCCCTAATTGGCTTGGACCTTTTGTTGTGATTGAAGACTTCAGTTCAGGTGCTTATAAACTTGCTGATATGGATGGTGTTTCTTTTAAGGAACCTATCAATATTATGCATCTTAAACGTTATTATCCTTAATTTCTATCTTTCTTTCCCTGTGTATTTATGTATTCCTTATAAAATAATTATGTTTGTTTTATAGGTTATGTAGTTTCAGCAAAATTACATTTGAATACATTTATGCACCTTCTTTCTTTCTGTTAAGTTTTATGATTTTGATGAAAATATAGTAATCAAACATAGAACTAATTAGTAGAGAAAGTTTTTCATCTATAAAATCTTGAGTTTTGATACATATTTGGCCCATGGCTCTATGCATCACTCTGTCTATCTCTATGGTCGATGACTCCCAGATCTCTCTGATCTATGATGAGAAGCAGTAGATCTATGTCTGGTAGTTCATGAGTGGCTCCTCGATATGCTCATATCGCACATCCACTCCTAGGCCCCCTATAGCTTGTCCATCAGTTTATCTTCTCTTTCTTTGCACAATCTTAGCTCTTGTTGGACACGCAAAGATATCAGCATGCCTGCCAGGATCTCTGTGACCAATGGAAGACTTTCGCTCGCCGACTGGTAGTTGGTAGGATATACATGTATAATTTAGAGTTCCTTGTATACAAAACTCCTCCACTCCACTATGCTAGCTACAGAATGAAAATACATTTATCAATTTAGTGCTCTTTCTTCATAAGTTAAGTTAAATTTTCAATCAATTTCATATTCCATACCTGGATCTCCCTCATGGACGTCACCGAAGGATCTAGATGGTGGGGGCATGGAGTGGCTACTCTCTCCACACTCGCTGTGTCTAGGTCTCGACGGTGGTGTCTCTGTATGGGCGCATGGAGGTCGTCGTGATCTTAGTGGTAATGCGTGAAAAATGTGCACATTCGCACCAGTACCACCGGCTGGGGGCATCTGCTATGCCCTCTCCTCCTCCATGGGGTCTCCCTCAGAGATAGGCTCCTCCTCATCTCTGTGATCCTCATCCTCCTCTCTCATGCCACCATCCCGGTGTGTCTTATCTGAAAATATTGGATCACCTGTGGGATAGTCATTAGGGAAGATGTAGTGGGTTCCCTTCAGACTCTAGTACTTGATGTAGTGTCGGCTCATGCCTGAATAGGACACATCTGGTGGTACCTCTATATCCTCTGTCCCATCTGCATCACTATCTACTATGTCTGCTACTGATGGTCGGCGTATGGTGTTGAGTCTCTGATAGTACCTCGTCGAATGTTCATAATGAGGTACCACTCCGGGGACTCCCTGTAAAAGACCGAATTGTCTCATCACTCGATCATAGTAGTATGGCATCATTGTGTGACTCTGATGACCCTCTAGCAGCTTGCGCTGTTGTGAATGTCTCATCTAGTGTCACGTATTTGGCCACTCTGTCATCTAGTAGTAGGGTCTCCATATCACATCTGTGCCTGGAATACAGTCTAAACATACCCTCCAATAGAGGATATCTCCGAATTGCTAGACATCTCTCAGAGGATAAGCAAAGCCTCTCAGTGTGCTAGCATCTACCGTCACTAGAATACCTTGTGGTCGTGTACATGCAAAATTCTCAAACAACCAAATCTGCAAAAGTGTGCATAGCATGAGACTCTCTCTTTGATATCTCACCAACTGACATAGCTCGTGGTATAGGTGGGCTAGCATGTTGTGACCCCATGAGAAGACAATCCTATCACTCTCCATCCTCTGTACAAGATGGGTGAAAAGTGCAGAAAAGACTGTACCCTTTGTGTTGGGTACCAAAACCAAGGATAGTATACATAGCATCACCCACTGTACTAAAGGTGTAGGGCCTACCAGTATGGATGATAAAGTGATCTGATTTGCTCGGGTTTGCATCTGTGGAACCCGTCCCAAGCAATACTCTGCATTTGCATGGATCTCCTTAGAACCTCATTGTGCTCTCGGTTTGACAGGCTTACCTTGAATCGGAAGCTGCAAGATTTTGTAGACATCCTCCAGTGTCACAGTGATCTCACCTGAGGGAAGATGAAATGAGCATGTATCCTCATCCCACCTCTCTATGAGAGCCGATAACATGGCTCGGTGAAGTTTGATCTGTGGTAGGACTGTCACCTAGTACAACCCTACATCTCTCAGCAATTGAATCTCATCCTCGCTCAGCTCAGACAGTTTCTCTCTGATAACCCCTAGTAACCCTCCAAAGGGATGCTCTCAGAGACAAACCAGGTCCTGTAAGCACAAACAAATATTATATCAGCATTCTGCAACATCAAATTTGTAAATCCAACTTGACTAGGTCAAGGTCAACCTTAGTTAGGTCAAGGTCGACCTTCCTGGGTCAAGGTTGACTTTTCTGGGGCAGGGTCGACCTTTTTGGGTCAAGTTCGACCTCACCCCAGACAAGGTGGAGACCTTCCAGTTCATGTCGACATTTTTGGGTCAAGGTCGACATAACTGGGTCAGGGTCAACCTTGCCTATAGAAATCAAGAATTTGTGAAATATAGAAATCAAAATAATAGAAACTCATCTCGGGAAGCGGTCATCTGGTAGCTAGGCGCTGTCTCAGGAGCTCCATGCGTGTCGCTCAAAGTTCTTCTCTCCTCGGTATCCTACTTTCTCTCTTCGAATCTATAAATGGTAAGAATGAGTTCTTTTTCCTTATTTATAGTCAGAATTAGGGTTTTGTTACGGTTTTTCTTAGGGTTTACTCATGCTAAATTCGAATTTCCCTTGATATGCATTTAGATAGACATTCACTCTTTTCATCATAACTTGAGCTCGGTAACTCCATTTTCAGTGTCGTCAGTGGCATTGAAATTGTGATTCAGATACCTAACTCCTTGAATCAGTTTAGGAAGGATAGTAATCCTTCTAATTGGTTTAGTAAAGGACTTTTCAACAAACTATATATCCAGTGTATAAAGTTATCCTTATCACCTTGTTTCACCCTTCAAAAGTAGAAAGCCGAAATAGGGGGGCATAAGGGGATCTATGCACTTCTCAGATTTCATTTATTAAGCTTTAGGTGATTTATGGGTTTTCATTAACCTTGTGTGTTGCAAGTTCTAACGGTTTTCTGCAGGATCTCTACATCAAGGACTTGGCTATATCCTTTCTATTTACTATGATGTTTTCTTACTTTAGCTTGCATATTCACGTAGTGTCATATCTAAGCTAAAAAGGGGGCTAAATGTATTGTCTTAAAATGGAAGCACTTCCATCTTGATAGGTTTAGCACCCTATTTCAGTGCATTTTCATAATAGATTTGCATTTAGGATGCATTTGCACTTGATTCCTTCTTTCTAGGTGAAATTAGGGTTATGATCCCAAGGATTCTCCTTGATTTCCCTTCTTTATGGCTCTATTTTCTAGGTAGGATCTAGGTATAGGTCCTCCTAGTCCTCATCTCATTCACTCTAGGTCTCTATGCCTTCTCCTGGCACTCTGCCTTGTTATCCCATTATTCCAAGTCTTTGGGCATCCTCAGGATCTCCTATTCTCAACACAGACTGGATCTAGACCTCTGGGTCAAGGTCAAGGTCAACTTTGACCTAGGTCAAAGTCAAGGTCATCCTTGACCTTTGTCAGGTTTTGATCCCCCTTTTCAAATTTGGTTCACAACGGGCCCCGAAATCAATGTCGGGCCCCCGGATCCGAATCTGGAAGGGTTTTAATTCGAAATTCATTTAATCCTTTTCCCTCCTTAGTTGGTGATTGGACCATAATTCAAGGTGAAATTTGAATAATGGGCCCTTTCCTTGCCCAAGGAGTCTTTCCTTGAAACCTCTATATAAAGACTCTCTCTTGCCTTCATTTTCAACAACAAGATGATCAAGATTTCATCAAGCAAGCAAGCGATGGTGAAGTGAAGATGCAAGATTGCAAGAGGATGATATAGAAGATCAAGCCATTGTTGATATCAAGCATTTTTGTGGACAAACCATTGTGGACATTCCTTTGGAGCAAGAGAGATCCCTTCTTCCTTGATCCACCATTTTCAATATTCAAGCATTCAAAGATACAATCATGGGGTAGCAATTACAGATTGTGAGTTTGGCAAGAGTACTTTAGCCTTGGAGGCTTGGTATGCTTTCTTATCATATTCAAATCTATGCATTATTTTCTCATATCAATTCATGCTAGGGTTTCAATCTAGAAGATTAGATCTTGGCATTACACATTCAATGCACACACATATTCTATTACATCTGGCTATTCGTGGAGGTGAAGATCACCAAAATGGGGGTTTGATAAAGGCAAAACCCTATATAGCCACCCCAAAACACCATTTTCGGATATCTACAGTCGTTGTTTCAGAAGTTGCAGAGTAGATCTGAGTACCCTTTTCGTCAAACTTCCAGGATCCGCGAATATAATTTCCGTCGGAGCAATGCAGGTCAAGGTTGACTTTTAGGGGTAAGATTGTGTCTCGGCGAAAGATCTTACCCCTGTCCTTGGGTCAAGGTCTACCTTCCTCAGAATTGGAAATGATTTCTAGGTCTTCTTCGTCTCTGTTTTACTTTCCCAGATCCGGTTGTAGAATTTCCCGAAACTGAACACAGACACTAGAAAATAGGTATTTCCATATCAGTTTTATTATGAGGTATGTATTTTATCTTATCTAATTTCAAGCATTTCCAGATTCACATTACTTATCATTATCAATTCATATGTATTGTGGGGAATGATGGTTTAGGATCTCTATTAGGTACATCGTTAAAACCCTACCTACCTATCCTCATTTCCACACACTATACTATGCTCATGATTCATCCACATCTTCATCTTCCTGAAATAGAAATGCTACTTCACAATCTCACATCAATCTCATCTTTGATCAAGAGCCTACTCCGTGATCTCAAGAGAATCCAGTTTTTGATTAAGAATCTTTTCTACAAATTTATGATATTCCAATCTATGATCAAGAGATTGAAGAGGATGTTACATCACATTCAATTGAGAGTGTTTTATATCAGTCTATGACAACAACAAATCAAACCCCCATGATCTTCATGAATCCAACATCTCTAAAAGTCTTGTAAAAATAAATCATTGACCCCTTTGGGCAATCTTATGAGTCAACTTTGGATGTGCTTCTTAAAAACAACCTCATCATGCTACCTCAAGTCATGCCATGCAGAATCTCATGTGTGAGTACCTATTGTGCCTATCTTAGAAATAATGAGCAGAAAACTTCAAATTGCATAGAGTTGAAGCATAAAATCCAAGACCTAATTGATGATGGCATGATTGAAATTGAAAATCTTAATGAATCATCAAAAGAAGATACTACTTTCAATGTTGATCAACATCATGAACCTATATCTAGTAATGGTTGTCATGCAACTTCTACTTCTTCCAACAAGCAATCACCTTCTAGAGCATCTAAGTTATCCAAAGTTCCTCCATTGAACAAAGAATCTAATGATTTTCATGTTGACTATGTCTACCCTCAAGAGCTGCCTTTAAAAGAGATCCAAGCTAACTTAGCTCTTGTTGCAAGTCTTTTCCATAGCTCAAAAAACATGGAGCCCAAGCTTCCATGTGCTTCAACACCTATTAAAGTTGTTCTAAATGATTCTTCATCACCCTTCAAACATCTCTCACCCAGACCCAAAATCCTACCCCATCCTTGAAAGTGGCTCCATGTCAAGAGGATAATCCAGAAGGTGAAGAAACAAGTCTTAATGAAGATCCAGATCAAGACATCCATGCTCATCCAACAATTGGTTAAGGTACCATATCCCAAGTATCTAATGATAACCCAATCATACCCTTTACCTTCTTTCAAGAAGATATCCCTCCATGTAAAGAGCCACATAGCCCTCTACTTCCTAAGAAAGATTAAGCACACAACACTCTTCATATGCTATCCAAAGATCATTGTCAAGATCGGAGTATTCCCTCATGCTCTTGTTATACTCCTCCATATACACCTCAAAAATCTCCTATTCTTCCAAATCCTTTGCATAAGAAGAAACCCCCTCAAGCTTCAATTGCTCCTATCAAAATTCCTACTATCAAATCTACTCATGAGCGTATTGGTGTAAAGATGAATCATAAGGTTGAGAGCCTTGACCACACAACTCACTCTACAGATGTTGATATCCCTATCCATCACCCTTTTGCATCCTCCAAATCCATCCTTGGTCCCTATATCCCAAGCTAAAACCCTCATCCCTTCTATCTATATTGAGTCCTTATATTCCGCCATCCACTGCACCTATCACTCCTAGCTTGTCATCCACATACCCTATCTCCTATCTAGATCAACAAAGACATGCATCATTGAACCCTTCATATCAACCTATCCATATGAACCAGCCATATCAACCTTATTCATCCACAATTCCCAAGTCTTTTGGAAGCAATTTGGATGTCAAACAAAAAAATGAGAAATATAAGAATCCACTTATATATGAAGATCACTATGTCCTATCTAATCGACATGTGACTACAAAGCCAAAAGAGCTATTCAAAAGACCACAAAAGTCCACCAAGCAAAGAAGAAAGAAATAAAAAAAATGTGGGTTCCTAAATCCCTAATCAAAGAAGTGCATCCTAAAGAATTCAAAAGAAAAGAAAAATAAAAAGCTATGTAGATTCCCAAGTCTCTCTTAAAAGACTTGGAGATAAAAGAAAAACTAATGTTGGCATCTAAGATTCTAAAGGCTTCCACTCCATCTTCTTCTGAACATTTTCCATCACCTCCTACATCAAAGCCTCAAGTTGTTCCCTTCAATTTTCCTTTGTTATCCCACTACTCTTCAAGGTGTTTGTCGGTGTTGATCTTGTCACCCTTGATAGTCCCAACCGGTGCTAAGAGGGGAGGGGTGAATCAACACCCAATAAAACTCAAAGTTAGTCTTAGATCAACTAACTATTATTGCATGCAAAACATATCCTATAGAGGAAATAAACAACACAACCACAACAACGTAGAACACTAGATATATCAGGTGGAAACCCAAATTGGGAGAAAACCACAGTGTGAGTTGGAACTCAAAAATGAAGTGTGCTCTACGAAGAGCCTTCCCTCTTAAAGGATTACAAATGCACTATTGGGTGCAACTCGGTTAAAAGATTTTGAATAAGGTCTGTTAAATCCTGCCTTGTTAGAGGACTTTAAAACATCAAGTAGATGTCATCCGGTTAAAGGATTTAGTACAAGGGACCTGTTAATGTCCACCCAGAAACTAGGATTTGGCTATTGCACTTGTTGGAGAGCAATAGAAAGGTTGATCTGACAGTCCCAACCGGTGCTGAAAGGGGAGGGGTGAATCAACACCTATTAAACTTCTTCTCAATAAATTTGATGAAGTATACTTATAACCGTAAGCAAAATAGATTCAAGTATAAAAGTAGCATCATGCAATCAATCATAAAGTGACACTAGATTTATCACGTGGAAACCCAAATTGGGTGAAAACCACGGTGTGAGGAGACCTCACAAATTCTGCACTCTTCTAGAGTGCGCCCTATTAGGATCCTTCCCTGTTAAAGGATTACAACGCACTATTAGATGCTACCCGGTTAAGGGATTTGATACAACAAGGCCGGTTAGTGCCCGCCTGATTAGAGGACTTAAAACACTTGAGAAGATGTCACCTGGTTAAGAGATTTAGTACAAGGGACCTGATAGAGTCCACCCAAAATACTAGGATTTAGCTATTGTAATTGTTAGAAAATAATAGAAGGATTTGACCTTTTACAAATGGCTTTGCATAGCCTGATAAGATCTTTGTTCTACTCAATTGAGAAGCATTACCGGTCACCGTTGGTATGTTCTCCTTTACTATTGTGCTTTATCTGCACACTCTTCTCTCTTTTCTTCTCTTTTCTATTCACCTTAGCTTCTTCAGCGTACAGGTTCACTCTTTTCTTTGGCAGAATGAGGGAAAACTATACTTCAGACAAGCATAAGAATATAGAGTTCTTGCCCTAATTGTGCTTCTCATGCATGACTTAATTACAGATCTCTTTCAGATACATCACTCAGAAGAGTATTAGTTCTCTGAGGAAACATCTGATGCATGCCCTTGCTTTATATGCTTTATGAAGAAAACAATAGATGTGTGTCAAGCACCTTTCCTTCGCATGAGATAACTCCATGTTTTAAAGCCACAAACTTCAGCTTTAAAACCTTTAAATGTGCCTCAAACCGTTCACCATGTTAACTCAAAGTCTTCCGGACTTAGTGCAGTAAATCTAAGTCAAAGAGTTGGTTTAAATAGATAGTTGACTATGACTTCCCTGATTCTTCTTATCATACCGAAGTCTTTACTTGATCGATTGAGATCCTTATGTTGTGAATAGGTAAGAACTTTGACCTGTTACCTTTTCTTCCACTGCTTATCGGTTGCACCTTTTCTTCGATTGCATTGACGACACTGGTTGTGTTTGTTCCTTGGTTGTGCAATTTCCTTGGTTGTATCCTTTCCTCGATTTTCGATGCACTTAGCTTAGTGACCAGTTGTGCTTAATGAGAAGATATGGTCTCTTCTATAGTGTCATCGATTGCCAAACCAGTCTCTTTACATACAGATCCACTACTGGTGTCCTCCTTAGATCCTTAGACCTTAAGTTTAGATGTCAATGCACCTCCTTCCTCTATCCTCTTTTGCCAAAGAAAATGACAATACATAATTGCCATGTACTGATAGCAAGCTTACAGGTTACTATCTCTTAATGCCAACAATAGCCCCCTTTGGCATTGGTGGAAAAATCTTAATGGGAAATCATGTCACTTGTCCTAAGCTTGTATTGTTGCTCGTATTACTATGCACTGCCATACTACTGGTCATCTACCGGTTTATTGTCAAACTCTCCCCCTTTTGACACTAATGCCAAAGGCTAGTCAGAAAGACTACCTTAATGAAATCTACTCCCCCTTCGAGCAACAGTCCTTTTCATCAGTCCCGATAAGATGAGATGAATTCCTCCGTTGAAGCATAATGAATTGATGAAAACCTTTGCAAGTTTACTGATGATCAAGGAGGGGTATCACCCCTAGTTTACCTATGAGATACTCAAAAGTACTCTTTGGGAATGGCTTTGTGAATATATCAACAACTTGTTCTTTTGTGGTAACATACCCCATTCTTACCTCTTTATTTTGTACCAGCTCTCTTAAGTAATGATACTTGATGGCAATGTGCTTTGTCTCAGAGTGCATGACAGGGTTCTTGGATATGTTTATTGCACTGGTGCTATCACAGAAAATTGCAATCATTTTAGGTATCGATTCTTGGATCCCTTCCAGTAGTTGTTTGATCTAGATTATCTGTGTGCAATTGATTGTTGTAGCAACGTATTCAACTTCTATTGCCGACTTTAAAATATAGTTCTATTTCTTGCTTGTCCATGAAACAATCCTCCCACTGAGAAAGAATGCACCACCAGTTGTGCTCTTTTTGTCATCAATATTGCCAATCCAATCTGCATCAGTGTAAACTTTTACTTGGAAGCCTCCCTTGTGACGAAACCACAAGTCATACTCCTCAGTCCCCTTTAGGTATCTGAAAATTCTCTTCACTTCTATTAAATGTGTCTCTTTAGGAGTTACAAAGAATCTTGCTACTATGCCATCCGCATGTGCAATGTTCAATTTGTTGTGCACTGCATACTATAATTTACCTATCATAGACTGATATAGTGTTTTATTTACTTATTTTGCATCATCTTCCTTTGATAACTTGAGGTTAGTTATCATTGGAGTACCAACCGGTTTGGATTCTTCAAGTCCAAAAGTTTTAAGAATTTCTTTTACATGCTTGGATTGAGAAATAAAGATACCCTGCATTAGCTAATGTACCTGTAGTCCAATGAAGAATTTTATGGGTCCTATCATGGACATTTCAAATCCGTTCTTCATTTTTTCAGCAAAGGCCTTGTTCATCCTATCATCTCCTCCAAAGATGATATCATCTACAAAGATTTCAGCAATCAGGTCCCCATCTTTTCCAGTCTTGATATACATGTTGTTATCCCCAATTCTTGTGAATCCTATAGTTGGGAGTATGAATGCAACCTTTCATACCAAGCCCTTGGAGCTTGTTTTAGCCCATAAAGAGTCTTTTTTCAATTTACAAAACATATCACCTTTTTGTGTGGATGTGAAACCTTTTGGTTGTTCAATGTAAACTTCCTCCTCCAGTATTCCATTCAGGAATGCAGACTTTACATCCATCTGGTATACCTTGAATTTCTTGTGAGAAGCATAGGCAAGAAGAATTTTCACTCCTTCTAACTTGGCCATAGGTGCAAAAGTTTCTCCATAGTCCACTCCAGCTTCCTGGGCATATCCTTTGCAGACCAATCTTGCTTTATTTTTTATCACTTTCCCTTCTTCATTCAGCTTGTTCCTATAGACCCACTTTGTCCTAATGACATTCTTATCCTGTGGTCTAGGCACAAGCACCCATGTATCATTTTTTTCTATTTGCTCAATTTCTTCCTCCATGGCCTTGACCCAATACTCATCTTCCAAAGCTTCCCTAGTGGTTTTAGGCTCTATACAGGAGAACAAACAAATATTCTCTTTGGCCTTTTTCCTAGTCAAGACATTTGCATGTTTGTCACCAATTATATTGTCATATGAGTGATATGTGACATACCTTGGGAGAACCGGTCTCTATTCCCGGTCAGGTTCTTCCGGTTGAGCAATTTCTTCATCATGGTCATGAACAACTTTTTATTCAACATCTTGTTTTGGTCTGTCAACTTCAGGTACAACCTCCTACTCCAGATGTCTATTCACATGTTCTCTTTCATCTTTGGTTGTTACTTCATTGAACTCAAGAAGATTTCCTTCATTTTGACCTTGCAGGTTATCATATTCATTATGACCGGTCTTTTTAGCTGGTTCTGAATATTCATCAACTTTTACATTGATGCTTTCAATTATTTTTCCCGTTCTCTTGTTCAGACACCAGTAGGCTTTACTTTTGGTAGAGTAACCCATAAATATTCCTTCATCACTCTTGGGCTCAAACTTCCCAGAGTACATATCTCTTTTAATGTAATAGTTACTACCAAAGATTTTGAAGTATCCTACACTAGGAGTATGATTGAATCATAGTTCATAGGGATTCTTACCGGTTCCTTTCTTGACTTGAACTCAGTTCAGCGTATAGACAACAGTGCTGATAGCTTCTCTCCAGAAGTGATGAGGAAGATCTTTCTGAATCATCAGGGTTCTTGCATAGTCTATCAACATCTTGTTTCTTCTTTCTGCTACTCCATTTTGCTAATGAGTCCTAGGTGCAGATAGCTGCATTTTTATGCCATGTTCCTCATAGTAGTGAGTGAACTCTTGAGAAGTACATTCACCTCCTTTGTCTTATCTAAGACACTTTAGGCTTTTACCGGTCTCCTTCTCCACTTGAGCCTTGTAGATTTTAAACATGTGGAATGCCTCTAATTTTTCTCTAAGAATGAGTGTCCACATCATTCTTGAGAAATCGTCTACAAACAGCATGAAGTACCGGTCTCCATAATAGCTCTTTGTTCTCATTGGTCCACACAAATCTGTGTGCAAAAGATCTAGAACATTTTCAGCCGAGAAGGAGTTACTGCTGAAACTTGTTTCTGTCAGTTTTCCTAACTGACAATATTTACAAACACCTCTGATTGGTTTTTTAATTTTAGGGAGTCCTCTAACTGATTTCTTCTTGCTCACTTTGACAATACTGTCAAATTTTATGTAGCAGAGCCTCTTGTGCCACAACCAACTATTGTCTTCTTTGGATACAAGAAAAATTTTGCTTGATTCTCCTTTGACTGTTGCAATGATACAGGATCCTTCCATTGAATCTAGGTAGAACATATTCCATTTTCTCTGTCTACCGGTTGCAACATGAGCTCCAAATTGATTCTTGACTACACAGGAACCTTGTTCGAATTCCAACAAGAATTTTTTGTTGTTCAGTTGTGCAACACTCATTAAATTGTACTTGAGTCCTTCTACCCAATACACATCTTCACAGACAACATCATTGTTGAGTGCAATAGAACCTTTACCTTTGATAGCACAGGGAGCATTATTTCCAAAGGTTACTGATCTACCATCATTGAGCTTCAAGCTAATGAACTTATTCTTATCACCAGTCATATGGTGAGTGCATCCGCTGTCAATGATCTAATCATCATGTTGATGAGATCTTGAGATAAGTGTCATTTCACTTACCATTTGGCTCTCTTCTGTTATTGCAACAAATGCAATTTCTGGATCTTCAAAGTCTTTAGATTCATTGTCTATGACTCCTTCTGCAAGGTAGCACTCCTTTGCTTTACTCTTGAACCGGTTGCTTTTGTCTTTGTTATCATTATCTGGACATCTTGCAACAATATTTCCTATCTTATTGCAAGAGAAACATTTTAGAGGAAGCTTTCCTTTATACTTCCCTTTTCCTCTGGGGAATCTCCTAGCGATGAGTGCTTCAAACTCATCTTGCTCCATCTCTTCTAAGAGCAGATTCTCAACAAGATTACCAATCTTACCAGTAGAACAGTGACCGGTATCTCTTCCCTTTTTGGTGGAAGAGGTATTGACAGAAGACTTAAAGACTGCTTCTTGAAAGGGTACGCTATTGTCAAAATTACTCAATTCAAATGCAGTCAACTTACCGATTAGGGAGTCTAGAGTGATTTGATCTGTGGTCACCGATCTGAGCTCTTGAATGGTAGAGATCTTGATGGCATACTGAGGTCTGAGTGTTCTCATTATTTTTCTAACCACCTCCTCTTCATTGAGTTTACCTCTAGCACTCTTGATGGAGTTGATCACTTCTTTGATTCGGTTGCTGTATTGCTCAATATATTCTCTTTCATTCATCCTCATGTCATCATACTTTCCTCTGAGGCTTTCAACCTTAGCTCTTTGTAAGTTTGGGTCACCTCCATAAACTAGTTGCAGCTTATCCCACATCTTGTGAGCAGTTTCTAGATTTTTAGTCTCAGCATAGACATGATCTGGTACAGTACTGGCTATCATATCCATGGCAGCTGTGTGTTCTATCTTGATCTTCAATTCATCAGGTGTTAGGGTACCAGCGGGTTCACTGTAATCAGTTGTTACATGAATCTAATATTGATCTCCAGTGGTCTTCATGTACAACTTCATTCTGCTGCACCATAGGGTAAAGTTTTCCTTTGAAAACTTTGGTCCTTCCTTTCTCATCATCTTGACTTTTTCTTTATGCGGTTAAGCAGTAAAGAAAAGAAATCAACTGCTCTGATACCAATTGGCAGTCCCAACTGGTGTTGAGAGGGGAGGGGTGAATCAACACCTATAAAACTTCTTTTCAATAAATTTGATGAAGTATACTTATAATCGTAAGCTAAATAGATTCAAGTATAAAAGTGGCATCACGCAATCAATCACAAAGTGACACCAGATTTATCACATGAAAATGCAAATTGGGTGAAAACGACAGTGTGAGGAGACCTCACAAATTCTGTACTTTTCTGGAGTAAGCCCTGTTAGGAGCCTTCCTTGTTAAAGGATTGTAGAAACTGAGAAACACAATTTCATAGTTTCTATTTTTCCTTTTTGTAATTTACTTCAGAAAAGACCCTTCTACTTCTGTCTCCTCTCAAAAGAGGGCATAACATGTCTAGTACCCAAAGCATCCATGGTGGAGTAGAAAGTGGAAGAAAAGATCTGATACTGTCCTCGCAACTTTGAGAGTATCAGATAGATACACTCATCATCTGTCTTGATTTTCCCACATCCCTGCAAAACTGTACGCAGAGACTTGAACTTCATCAAGAAGTCCTCTATAGTGGGGAAATTAGGAGTCAAAGAGGTCAACTCTGCATCAAGCTGAAGCTTCCTAAATTCGTTCACTGTACTAAACAAGGTTGAAAATTTGCCCCAAATAGCCCTAGGAGTGGTCAAACCTTCCAAGTGAAACATGAGACTGTCGGAGATGTTCAGTGCAATCAAACCTATGGCTTCATCCATTTTGTTTCTGTGCTGAAGAATCTCAAAGGGACACTGCAGGACAGGTTGGTTCTCATCCAGACATGACCATAAGCCACGTGACATAAGAAGCCTGGTCATGTGTGCTTTCCAGGTATGATAATTATGCGGTGTCGGCCGGGCCACAGAGGGATCCGACATTGAGAGAAGGAGACAGAAGTAGAAGGGTCTTTTCTGAAGTAAATTACAGAAAGGAAAAACACCCCCCCACAACGTATAAATCAACCCCCCGTACAACAAATAATTGAAAGCACAAAAAAAATAGGAGAAAACTTGGACTCTAGATGCAGAGGAGGAAAATAGAAGCCTCGACTTTGACGCCAAAAAAGAGAACTCAAATGGCTGAATCAGCAAACCAAACAACATCATTGTGTCCGTCTCCAAAACACCTTTCCGGCGATATATCATATGTTAATTTTTTATTCCGTATGAGCCTTGTAGGAGCAAAAAATGCCCAAGTACCCCCAAAATACAAGCTCTCTGGAAAAAACTAGTGACGGCAAAAAAGTTGATGGCCGTATGACCGTCACGGGCCTGTCGCTGATGTCAGCATGACATCATCCCAAAATATTTTGGGGTCGCCAAATTTTTTTTAAAAATTGTCAGAAAAAAACTTCGGTGTCGAAAAAATTACCGGAAAGTGAGGTCAGCAGGTGACGTCACCTGCTGCAGGCGGCCGGGTGGAGGTTTGGTGGCGACCGGGCTGGGCGGCGGCCGGCTGGTGGCGGGGCGGCGCTGCGGCCGAGCGCTGGCGGCCGCTGGCGGGGAGGCGCTGCGGCTGAGCGCAGGTGGCACTGGGGTGGCGGCTCGTTGGTGGAGTGCCCGAAAACCCTAAAAAAAACAATTTTTTTAAAATTTTTTTTTGAAAATCATGCCCATACGGCCCTGATAAGGCAAATTTTTCCTCTCAGATGCCCCGGAGGCCAAATAGATCAAATTTTATATGGAAATAGGGGTTTTTGGGCCTTCTAGACGCAACCGTGAGGTTAGTTTTAGCCCAAAGTGCTCCAAAAAAAAAGAGACCCCCCAGATCTAATAAAAAACAATTGAAAGAGAACCAGAAAAATTGCGGCTTTTGTCTTCAAATGCAGCTCCAAAAAACCTCAGACCAGGCAGCAGCAAGGAAGCTCTGATACCATGTAGAAACTGAGAAACACAGTTTCACAGAACGCCAAGAACACCTGCATGCAAGCATATCTGTTGCTGAAAGGAAGCCAGAGAAGACAAAAAAGCAAGAGCTTGGAAATCTCAACGGTGTGAGAGAAAATTGTATTCCAAGATAAAATAATAATTACAAGAGTTCAACCTATAAGGTGAACAAAAACCCTAAAAAGGAAAAAAGCTAGGTTGCAGAATATAATTAATATAAAATATTAATTATATGCACCTAAAAGAAAGCTTAAGTGAAAATAGAGTACATAGACAACTTAATAATTAAATCAACATGATTTAATTAATAAGTGAAGATAAATAGATACTCTAACAAGGATTACAATGCACTATTAGATGCAACCCGGTTAAGGGATTTGATACAATGAGGTCGGTTAGTGCCTGCCTAATTAGAGGACTTAAAACACATGAGAAGATGTCACCCGGTTGAGGGATTTAGTACAAGGGACCTTTTAAAGTCCACCCAAAATACTGGGATTTAGCTATTGTAATTGTTAGAAAATAATTGAAGGATTTGACCTTTTACAAATGGCTTTGCATAGCCTGATAAGATCTTTGTTCTACTCAATTGAGAACCATCACCGATCACCGCTGGTATGTTATCCTTTACTTTTGTGCTTTCTCTGCACACTCTTCTCTCTTTTCTTCTCTTTTCTATTCAGCTTAGCTTCTTCAACGTACAGGTTCACTCTTTTCTTTGGTGAAATGAGGGAAAATTATACTCCAGATAGGTACAAGAATATATAGAGTTCTTTCCCTAATTGTGCTTCTCATGCATGACCTAATTATAGATCTCTTTCAGATACATCACTCAAAAGAGTATTAGTTCTCTAAGGAAACATCTGATGCATGCCCTTGCCTTATCCGCTTTATGAAGAAAACAATAGATGTGTGTCAAGCACCTTTCATTCGCATGAGATAACTCCATGTTTTAAAGCCACAAACTTCAGCTTTAAAACCTTTAAATGCACCTCAAACTGATCACCATGTTAACTCAAAGTCTTCTGAATTTAGTGCAGTAAATCCCGGTCAAAGAGTTGGTTTAAACAGATAGTTGACTATGACTTCCCCGGTTCTTCTTATCATATCAAAGTCTTTACTTGATCGGTTGACATCCTTATGTTGTGAACAAGTAAGAACTTTGACCTATTACCTTTTCCTCCACTGCTTACTGGTTGCACCCTTTCCTCGGTTGCATTGACGACAATGGTTGTGTTTATTCCTTTGTTGTGCCCTTTCCTTGGTTGTATCCTTTCCTCGGTTGCTGATGCACTTATCTTATTTACCGGTTGTGCTTGATGAGCAGATATGGTCTCTTCTATAGTGTCACCAATTGCCAAAAAAGTCTCTTTACATACAGATCCACTATTGGTGTCCTCCTTAGATCCGTAGACCTTAGGTTGAGATGTCAATGCACCTCCTTCCTCTATCCTCTTTTGCCAATCAATGACAATACATAATTGCCATGTACCATAGAAAACTTACCGGTTACTATCTCTTAATACCAACATGATCTTCTGAAATGGCTTTGCAGAGCTTGATAAGATCATTGTTTCACTCATTGAGAGTCTCATCGGGCACCATTGGTATGCTCTCCTTAGGTTACTGTGCTTGCTTGCATACTCTCTTCCTTTCCTTCTTCTCTTCTTCTTTTCCCTTTCTTTTATAGTAGCTTTGATCGACGTACTATTTCACTCTTTCTTCTGGGCAAAATTATTGACAAATGACTCTCTTCACTAACTGAAGAATATATACACTTCGTGGAGAGCATAGGAAAGATGTACAATTGAGAGAAAGAAGCCCACACCACTCAAATTCAATTTCAAAATATCTTCCTACTCTTTGTCGTTGCGATCCCCATGAAGATCTCTTGTGAATTTGCCATCCAGTCGTGTTTCAGTCTATAAAGAAAACAACGGATGTGTATCACATA
Organism: Chamaecyparis obtusa; assembly: GCA_027943335.1. Classification (NCBI taxonomy): domain Eukaryota; kingdom Viridiplantae; phylum Streptophyta; class Pinopsida; order Cupressales; family Cupressaceae; genus Chamaecyparis; species Chamaecyparis obtusa. The sequence goes on along the minus strand of BSBK01005098.1, from coordinate 894,323 downwards.
CTTTCCCTTAGTAGAAGATCCTCCATGAATCCAGCATCCAGTTGTGTTTTAGTCTTTAAAAGAATCATCAGATGTGTGTCACATACTTTCCCTTATTGGAAAATCCTCCATGAATCCACCATCCAGTCGTGTTTCAATCTTTAAAGGAAACATTAGATGCATGTCACATACTTTCCATTAATATAAAACCCTTCATGATTTGTGCAACAAAACACGGTCAAAGAATCTCCCCAGTATTCGTTAACTGAAACCATCTTCTTTGGTCAACTATGCCTTTCACCGGTCTCAACAAATAATAGACATACATTGGTCTCAATGATATCTTAACGATCACTATAGGCTGGTTTACACCTTTTCTTATGTAGTGTTCTGGTCTCTATCTTCACTAGTCACTTCTCTGTTCTTTTTCTACACTGATCACTGCTCCATACATTGTCTTCACCGGTTACTGCTCCGTTCATTGTCTTCACCGGTCACCAACTCTGAACAGTTAGTACTACATCGAGTACTATGTTCAAGTGCATTGCTGGACTTCACTATGCTCATCACTATGTCACCGGTTCCTTAGCATTTGGACATTGTTATCATAGACATCAATGACAACACCACTGATTATTACCGGTGGTCTCTTTACCTGTTGCATCTTTATCGGTAATGCCAACAATCTCCCCCTCTAGCATTGATGGAAATACTATGTTACTGGTTCACTAATGCATACTATGTTACCGATTTACTAATGCTTCTTCAATTATCTCCGTTTTGACAATAATGCCAAAGGCTTGTCAAACGACCTTTCATTCTGATGACTTCTCCCCCTAAAAGCAGTAGTTCTTGGTCACCAATCTGATATAGATGAAATTGTTTCCTCCTTTTGCACTTCTCGGATTGATGATCTCCTATGTCCTTTTACTGAAGATCATGAAGGGGAATTACCCCTAGTTTACCTCTGAGATATTTAAAGGTACTTTTCGGTAAAGGCTTTGTGAATATGTCATCTACTTGTTCTTTCATGGAAACATATTCCAGTCTGACTTCTTTGTTCTGCACTTTCTCTCTTAGATAGTGAAACTTTATAGCAATGTGCTTCATCTTTGAGTGCATAACATGATTTTTGGATTTGTTGATTGCACTCGTCCTATCACAAAATATTGCTATTGGTTCAGAGACCTGTTCTTGGATTCCTTCTAATATCTATTTTATCCAAATTACCTGTGTGTAGTTGATAGCTGCAACAACATACTCAACCTCTACTGTAGATTTTGATATGTAGTTCTACTTCTTGCTTGTCCATGACATAATCCTTTCTGCAAGAAAGAATGCACCTCCACTTGTGCTCTTTCTATCATCAATGTGACCAACCCAATCTGCATCGATGAACACTTTTACCTCAAAACCTCCTTTGTGAGGAAACCAAAGACCATATTCTTCAGTCCCCTTTAGAGATCTAAAGATTCTCTTTACTGCTATCAAATGTGTCTCTTTTGGATTTGCAGATAATCTTACCACAATACCTACTGCATGTGCAATGTCTGGTCTACTGTGCACAACATACTGAAGCTTACCGATCATTGATTGGTAGAGTGTCTCATTAACCTCGTTGGCATCATCCTCCTTTGATAACTTGTAGTTAGCTATCATTGGTGAACCAACTGGTCTAGATTCTTCTAGTCCAAATGTTTTAAGAATCTCTTTAATATACTTTGACTTGGATATGAATATACCTTTACTGAATTGTTGGACTTGTAGGCCTATGAAGAATTTTATTGCACCAATCATAGACATTTCAAATTTTTTCTTCATTTTTTCAACAAATTCTTTGCTCATTTTATTATCGCCTCCAAAGATGATATCATCCACAAATATTTCAGCAATCAAGTTTCCTTCTTCTTCACCGCTCTTAAGGTACAGATTGTTGTTGTCACATGTTCTTGTGAATCCTATGCTTAGGAGGTATGAGATCAATCTCTCATACCAAGCTCTTGGTGATTTCTTCAGTCCATAGAGAGCCTTCTTCAACTTGTAGACCATATCAGCTTTATTTTTTGATGAGAAGCCCTCCGACTGCTCTATATATACTTCATCTTCCAGTATACCATTCAAAATGCAGATTTTACATCCATTTGATATACTTTAAACCTTTTATGGGAAACATAGGCAAGCAGAATTCATACCCCTTCAAGTCTTGCTACTAGTGCAAAGGTTTCCCCATAGTCTAGTCCTGATTCCTATGTGTATCCTTTGTAGACTACCCTTGCTTTGTTTCTCACCACCTTTCCTTCTTCGTTCAACTTGTTTCTAAACATCCACTTGGTGCCTATAAAATTCTTGTCCTTGGGTCTAGGTACAAGATTTCATGTTTCATTCTTTACTATTTTCTCTAGCTTCTCTTCCATTGCTTTGACCTAGTTGTCATCCTCTAGATCTTCTCTTGTAGTCCTAGGCTCTATGCTAGAAAGTAGACAGGTACTTTCTCTAGCCCGTCTCCTAGTTAGAATGTTGTCATATTTATCACCAATAATGTTATCACTAGAATGATATGTGACATACCCTGGTAGAACTGGTTGGTGATTGTGGTCTTCTCTTTTTGATTAAGCACCATTTCCAACATGATCATGAACATCTTCTTGTTCACCTTCTTCAATTGGTCTTACATTTTGATCGCTTCCTTTCTCAGGCACATTACCTTGTTCCATAGGTCTATTTACCTGTTCTCCTTCATCAGTGATTATGATTTCATTGAATTCTATTTGGTCGTTGAAGTCATAGCCTTGGTGATTATCAGATTTACCTTGATTGATCTTATCACTATGTTATGAATGCTCATCTATCTTCACGTTTGCACTTTGCACTATTTTTCCTATCCTTTTGTTTAGGAACCGGTAGGCTTTAGTTTTGGTGGAGTGACCCAAAAACATTCCTTCATCACTCTTTGGCTCAAATTTACTAGAGTATTCATCTCTCTTGATGTAACAGTTGCTCCCAAATACTCTGACATACTGGGTGTATTACCAAACCATAACTCATATGGTATTTTATTGGTCCCTTTCTTGACTTGAACTCAGTTTAATGTATATATAACAGTGCTTATTGTTTCTCTCCAGAGGTGATGAGGTATAACTTTCTAAATCATCAGAGTCCTCGCACAATTACTAGAGTCATGCTTCTTATTTTAGGGACTCCATTTTGTTGAGGGGTTCTTGGTGAAAATATTTTCCTTTTTATCCCATGTTCTTCATAGTAGCTAACGAACTCTTAAGAGGTGTACTCACCTCCTCTGTTCGACCTCAGACACTTTAACCTCTTACCGGTCTCCTTCTCCACTCAGGCCTTGTAGATTTTAAACATACGGAAGGCCTCTGATTTTTCTTTCAAGAACAACGTCTACATCATCCTTGAAAAGTTATCTACAAAGAGCATAAAATACATGTCTACATAGTAGCTTTTTTTCCTCATTGGTCCACACAGATATGTGTGAACAAGATCCAACACATTCTCGGTTGAATAAGACTTGTTGTTGAAGCTTGTACCAGCTAGGTTTCCTAACAGACACTCTTTGCACATGGCCCTTTCTGGCTTTATGATGTCAGGAAGCCCTCTGATTGACTTCTTTCTACTTACTTTCACTATGCTGTCAAATTTTATGTGGCATAGTCTTTTGTGCCACAACCAGCTATTGTCATCTTTTTCCACAAGGCAAGTTTTCTCAATTTCACCTTTTTCCATAAGACAAGCTCCCTTAGTTGAGTTTAGGTAGTATAGGCTCCCTTTTCTCTATCTACCGGTAGCAATTTGTTCTCATGATTGATTGTTGACAATACATGATCCCTGTCCAAACTCTAACCAGTATCCTTTGTTGTTCAGTTGAGCCATGCTCATTAGATTGTACATGAGTTCTTCTACCCAATACACATCATCACAAACAACTTCATCACTAAGTGTTATTGAGCCCTAACCTCATAGCACATGTAGCATTATTTCCAAATGTCACTGATCCACCATTACTGAGCTTCAAGCTTATGAACTTGTCTTTGTCACCGGTCATGTGGTGAGTGCACCCATTGTCAATGATCCAGTACTCACATTGATGGGAGTTGGATATAATTTCATCGTCACCTGATTCCTCAGATTCGTTGTTAGTGACACCTTCCTCAGCAAGGTAGCACTCCTTTCCTTTATTATTGAATTGGTTTTACTTTTCTTAATTTCCATTCTCAGGACACCTGGCTGCAATGTGTCCTATCTTATTACATGAAAAGCATTTTAGTGGAATTTTACCTTTGTACTTCCATTTTCCTCTGGAAAATCTCCTTGCGACGAGTGCTTCAAACTCATCATGTTCTTGTTCTTCTGAGAGCAGATTGTTAAGGAAATAACCAGACCTCCTGATAGAACTATTACCGGTCTCTCTTCCTTTCTTTGTGGAAACAACATTTAAAGAAGACTTAAAGGAAACATTTATCTTAGGTAAGTTGTTATCATAATCTCTTAATTCAAAATTAGTTAACTTACTAATTAGAGAGTCGAGGTTGACTTGTGATGTGCTCACTGATCTGAGCTCTTGTATAGATGAGATCTTGATTGCACATTGTGGTCTCAATGTCCTCATTATCTTGCTTATCACATCCTCCTCATTCAGTGTTCCTCCAACACTTTTGATGGACTTCATCACTTCTTTTATTCTATTGTTGTACTACTCAATGTCTTCACCTTCTTTCATTTTCATGTCATCCTATTTTCCTTTGAGGCTTGGTACTTTTTCTCTTTGAACATGTGGGTCGCCTCCATACACAGTTTGTAATTTTTCCCAAATTTTGAAGGCTGTAGTTAGGTTTTCAATCTTTGCATACACGTTATCTGGCAATGTACTAGCTATCATGTCCATAGCAGTTGTGTTTTCACCTTTGATCTTCATTTGATCTATCGTCAAGTATTGATAGGTTCGGTGTACTCTGTGATCACATGGCTCCAAAATTGATCTCTCATGGTCTTCATGTACAATTTCATTATGTTGCACCACAGACTGAAGTTTTCCTTAGAGAACTTGGGTCCTTCCTCGTCATTATGATCTTTCCCTTTTTATGGTTAAGTAACTCTAAAAATGGGATGTGGCTTTGATACCAATTGATAGTCCCAACCGGTGTTGAGAGGGGAGGGGTTAATCAGCACCCATTAAAACTCAAAGTCACTCTTAGATCAACTAACTAATATTGCATGCAAAACATATCCTATAGAGGAAATAAACAACACAAAATCACAACATAGAACACCAGATATATCACATGGAAACCCAAATTGGGAGAAAACCACAGAGTGAGTTGGAACTCACAAATTTTGCACTCTTCTAAAGTGCGCTCTGTGAAGAGTCTTCCCTGTTAAAGGATTACAAATGCACTATTAGGTGTGACCCGATTAAAAGATTTTGAATAAGTCTTGTTAAATCCTGCCTTGTTAGAGGACTTTAAAACATCAAGTAGATGTCACCCGGTTAAAGGATTTAGTACAAGGGACTTGTTAATGTCCACCCAAAAACTAGGATTTGGCTATTGCACTTGTTGGAGAGAAATAGAAAGGTTGATCTTCTGAAATGGATTTGCAGAGTTTGATAAGATCATCGCTTCACTCACTGAAAGTCACCATCAAGCACCACTGGTATGCTCTCCTCAGGTTACTATGCTTCCTTGCACACTCTATTCCTTTTCTTCTTCTCTTCTTCTTTTCCCTTTCTTTTATACTAGCTTTGATCAACGTACTGTTTCACTCTTTCTTCTTGGTAGAATTATTGGCAAATGATTCTCTTCACTAACTGAAGAATATATACACTTCCTGCAGAGCATAGGACAAATGTACAGTTGAGAGAAAGAAGCACAAACTGTTCAAATTCAATTCCAAAATATCTTCTTTCTCTTTGTCGTTGCGATCCCCATGAAGATCTCTTGTGAATCTGCCATTCAATCGTGTTTCAATCTTTAAAGGAAACAATAGATGTGTGTCACATACTTTCCCTTAATAAAAATTCCTCCATGAATCCACCATCCAATCGTGTTTTAGTCTTTAAAGGAAACATCAGATGTGTGTCACATACTTTCCCTTATTAGAAAATCCTCCATGAATCCACCATCCAGTCGTGTTTCGGTCTTTAAAGGAAACATCATATGTGTGTCACATACTTTCCCTTAATAGAAAATCCTCCATGATTTGTGCAACAAAACACGGTCAAAGAATCTCTTCAATATGCGTTAATTGAAACCATCTTCTTTGGTCAACTATGCCTTTCACCAGTCTCAACAAATAATAGACATACATTGGTCTCAATGATATCTTAACGATCACTGTAGGTCGGTCTACACCTTTCCTTATGCAGTGTTTTGGTCTTTTTCTTCACCAGTCACTTCTCTGGTCTATGTCTACTCTAATCATTGCTTCGGTCATTGTCTTCACCGGTCACCAACTCTGAATAGTTAGTACTACGCCAAGTACTATGTTCAAGTGTATTGTTGGATTTCACTTTTCTCATCACTATGTCATTGGTTCCTTAGCATTTGGACATTGTTATCATATACATCAATGACAACACCATTGATTATTATCGGTGGTCTCTTTATCAGTTGCATCCTTACCGATAATGCCAACAACCCTTTCCACATACTCTTACACAAATCTTTCAATACCCTATCCCTTATCCAACACTTGTGTATGCTTCTTATCCTCCCTTTCACTATCCATCCTTCCCCTTCATCCAATCCATCGCATAATCCTTAGTCATTAACTATCCTTACCCTCCATATCATTTCCCTTCCATCACCTTATCAACATCCTTGAGCATACCTTTCAACGACCTTGGCCCATCAAAGAATATCTTTCCAAAGTAGCATTATCCAAAGAGCATCAAGCTTGAGTTCCTCCAAAAATTAGAAAATACAAATAAAAAAAAGACAAAAGTTCTTTAGTGAAAATGTGGAAACAGACACCTTGGTACAAAAATTAAAGAGAAATAAATCCGTCCTATGCAAAAACAACTTCTTGTGGCACCTTGGGCAAGTACCATGATGAAAACCTAGCAAACATGTGTCATGTGTAAATTCTTTTATCCATGCTACCCTCCCATGATCTCTCACCCCTCAACATCCCAAATCCCAAAACTGCACACTCGTAGCCTCTTTTATCCCTAATCTTGATTGTGCTATCCTATCCATATCCTATCTTAATTGGCCCCTTGGTCTTGATCAAAATGAAAAAAAAAAAAGATAAAATAAAAAATTGTTATTAGAAGCCTCTTCACATGTCTATATATATCATTTTCCCTAGCTTGGATAATCTTAAGGACACTTTCCTTGAGGGTCGCATTCCCTTCTTAATCTAGCATGGCCTATCCACTTCCGCTTCATTAGCTTGTGCATTCATCCACGCTACTCTATCCCTTTCTAGATTGGGAGCAAACCAATGTGATCCTGCTTGAGAGTTGGTAATCTCTAAAAATCTTGTACAATTGAAAAAGTCTTGAAAAAAATCATAAAAATTGTAAAAGGTCCTAAAAAAATGATCATCTTGGTGAAATCCTAGTAAACAGGAACCTTGATAAAATGAAAAAAGAAAGAAATAAAGAAAGAACAAAAAAATTGAAAATGAAAAAAAAGGTGCCTTGATGAAAACCTAGTAAACATGCATCTTAGTAGAAAAAATAGAATCTTTGCCAAGCGGTGAAAACCTGGTAAATAGGCACCTCTTGTACTTTATCACTCCATCTATCAATACATTTCTTGGCATTTCCTACTTTCATAAGCTTTAGTTTATGCATATCTTTGAGTTGCTTTCGCGATACCTTTGGTTCTTCCTCAAACCTTCGTGGCTTGAAACCGATCAACGTCTAAGTCTTTTGGATAATCAAATCATAATAAGGGGCAATGTCCTAACCGTTCAACCAAGGAATCCTTGTGTTAGTTTCCTATCTCCTAACCATTGAAAGGTTTTGCTACTGATATCGTAAACACACAAGACAACACAGACAATCATATCTATGACATAAAAAAAATCACTCAACCCGCTTGAACTTTGTTGAGATCTTACTTGTATGCTATCTATTAAATTAGATTTTCTCTTATTATTCCCTCTGAGAAACTCAATGATGTCTATCTTAAGAGAAGCAAGGACTAGGAGCATAATGTTTTTCTTTATTTTCTCCTTGTGGGTGTGGTTTTGATGATCTAGAAATGCCAAATAAATTGGGTGTGTATGGTAAGAGCCTCCATCACGATTGGAACGCAACATATATCTTGACCCTCATTATTTGTACGCTGCAGTGGGGTTGGAGCTTCTCCTTGTCTTTTATTGAATGATTTCTTATTATTATTGCATTTCAAATATCTACCCAAGGATGTGAACGTGCCAGTCACTGCGGGTATACAATACTAAAATCTATTCTAGGTTATGAAAGATAAAGGGTCATCATGAATAGAACAATCACCATTGCATAGGAAAAGAAAAATCTCTATCTTGTTTGGTGTGTTTGTACACACGAGACATTCATGTCATCTTGGCACTATATGCCCTGATACTTATGCTTGCTTTCAATATCAAAAGGAAATGACATTCAGGTCATCCTATCTCTTCGTGCCTTGATGTTTATGTCCACTTTTGACATTCAATCTGATTATGTCATATTCATATCCTCATGGTTGTCTCACCAGTGAGGGTTGTATTGACATTTTGTGTCCCAAACACCCAGTGATGAAAAATAGCATATTAAAATTAGAGACTAAAGTCCTAGGTTGCATTCATGTTAGATAGGCATTTAAAGTGTTTTTAACATGATAACATTACTTTTTAATTTGTACAAATCTTGTGAGAATTGGAACTTAAGTTCAAATTCATATTGGTGCTCTCATTATTTTCTCAGAAGTGGTTGACTGCGAATCTTATCATCTCTGACATGATTGAGTACCTGTATATTGGCATGACATTGCTTGCATGAGATGTTAACATTTTGACCCCTTTTATATCAATTTGACCTAGTTTTCAAAGTGCTCCAATTTCAGTGAAAATTGTACCCCTACCTAATTTGATGATCTTGACTCCATTTTAAGGATCAAAATCAAATTCCTGGTCAAAAGTAGTTGACCGCTTGAGCAATCGCTCATTACAACACAAAATTAATTCAAAATCTTTTCCAATCATTTCTCATTCAAACTATGTGCTTGAATTTTTTTCAATCAACCATGGTCAAACTTGGTCAAACCTCAAACTTTATCAACATGACCCCAATCAAGTGCAGAATGTATTCCTAAATGTATGTAACTCAAACCAAATTAGGATCAAATATATTAAACATCATTTCTAATCGAAATAAGGTGATTTTTATCAATCGAATCTAGAATCGCTATGGTACCTCGACATATTTTTATTTCGCTCCTGAGGGGGCATGATCAATGCATCATCGGTTCATCATCATTACAAAGATCAATCTTTGAATCGAGAAAATCTTTCAAAATCTTCTTCACCAATCAAATCTAATCAAATAAGACATCATTGCTAGGGACATCTCAACTTCATCAAAATCCATACAAGTTGAGGTTCTTTGATTCTTCTGAATGAGTGATTTCATCACTTCATATCAAATCACTTGGACATACATCTAATCTATTGCAACCAAATATCTAGGGGCATATCATGTTCATCAAGACCGATATTAATCTGATATTGTCTTCTTGATCTCATAATTGGTTTTATCAGAACCCATATCAAGTTAATTATCTCAATCAGTCTCTTAATGGTAATCAGTTTCATTGCATCACATCAAGTTGGTTATTCATTCAAACCAAACCTATGGTTTAAGAATTTTTTTGACAGTAATCAATTCCATCAAAATCTATATCAAATTGGTTATTTGTTGCTATCATCAGACAAATGTTCAGTTTCATCACTCCATATCAAACTAAATATTTTGAATCTTTTTAGCAATCAATTCTAGTTCAATCAAGTTCAGAATTGATATTCAAATCATCAATTGATCTTCATTCCATCAAGCTTAGAATCAATTTCTCCTTCTCATGAATGGTTTCATCGCTTCATATCAAACTATTATACGCTTCGAAATCATATGTTCTTTGAATCAATGTGTTGCTCGCACATCAATTCAAAGATGAGCAAATGTAATCACCCAAAATTGGTCTTCCAAACCATGGGCCCCTAATCTCAATTATTGATCATAATCATAAAAGTCCTACCCAAAAAGGTAATTCAATTCTATCATTAAATCTGATCTAATCATTAAAGTTGCAAAATCATTTAAATCAATTAATTCCTAAATATCAACCTTATTTGGCAATTGAAAACAATTAAATTAATTACTTTAATTAAATGTTGTAGCACATTAATTAAATTGAACCCATTTGCTATTTACACATAAAAATGAATTAATTTGAATTAAAAATACAAAATTGAGATAAATCTCTAAAATTGATAAAAACAACAAATAAAGTAGAAGTGAGATAAAGGTGGAGTTCCATAAATCAAAAAAGGGGAAAAAGTTGTTAACTTGATCATCAATAAGTTTTAACTCCTAATTAGACTCAAAAAATAACTAATCAACTCAGCTTGCATGCTTTAAACTCGGCTTTGGGAAAATCTGGATCATTCATCCCAAATCAATCTTGATCATCAATTTATTAAGGTTCCTATAAATGAAAGGTTTCTCCTCTCATTCGATATGTGCAATCTGGAGTAAAGACATTCTGCTGAAGTTATTGTGCATCAATTCGAGGGTTTGCATATTATTATTATTTAGTTGTTATTTGCATATCATATTTAGCTTAATCTCATTTTTCTTTCATAGAATATAACTTAATTCAATTATCTTATGTGTTTCATTTAAATCCTTCATTTCAATTATTGTCTATAGTCACCGACATTGCTCAAAAAATTTGTGAGAACCATACTCACATTGAATAGAAGGCAATAGGTCGATTTGTATGGTTTTTCAATATGTTTACTTATCTGATTATTGGGCACCTAACCATGCATGCAAGGATCTATTGAGTGTTTGTGATTGCATTTTGTAGGTACAAATTTCACACACATAATACCTTGTCAATTTTCCTTGTAGACAACTCAGTGAAGTTTTGTAGCTTGTCAATGTATCAACCATGTTGAAATTAAAATCATCCGCATCAAGCTGTAGATGTATAACTCCTATGAATTCTGTCAAAATATCTTCCTCTTCAATTAATTCACCATTTTTAGCAATGACCTTGTATGTCAGTTCTTTAAAGTGCTCACTAATCATGCACTCTTGATTATTAAGATCATCCACTACTGCCTTGATTTCAGCTATTATCCCCTGCATAATGTGTTCCTTGTTGACCATTAAATACAAATAGTCATAATAAATTCTTGGAGAAGAGATGATCTCACACTCGCACACAACATCCCAATCAATTTCTCTCATGCTCTTCTAAACACCTAGATCCCCATCAAGAATCTCAAGTTGTTGGTTGAATGAAGTAAGGAGCTCATTCAACTTGGCTATCATCTCCCTTTCATGCTTCAACACCTTGTAAGCATCCTAAACCACTCGCATACCTTGTGATTCTATGTGGTTACACCAGTCATCAATAGCCTTGACCTTCTGTTTCATCAGCTCAGTATGCTTAGGAAAAGATATAGAAATAGTATCAACCCTTTGAGAAGAGTTGTTCATCATTTCAATGGTATCAAGAAGACATGTGTTTTCTTCTTTTAATTTGTTCTTATTCTCCCACAACCTGTCATTCCTTTGTGTGAGTGAGGCAATTATATTCTGTGCATCCTTATGACAACCTAGTCATGTCTTCTTACCAAGTTCAACCCTGGTAAACTTGTAGTCGGTGTATTGCATTGTTACAAGTAGTAGTTGCCATTGCACCAAAAGATCGACCTGCTAATGCCCGATACAACCACTAGATTTATAGAAGACACAGGAGGCGGTTAAACCATGTCACGAATCCCGAGGGGAGCGCTGACCATTTTGCCAACAATCTCCCCCTCAACATTACCCAAGGGGATTCGAACCTATGACCAAGCTCTGATACCACTTGTTACAAGTATTAGTTGTTGTTGCACCAAAAGATCGACCTGTTAATGCCTGATACAACCACTAGACTTATAGAAGACACAGGAGGTGGTTAAACCATGTCACGAATCCTAAGGGGAGCGCTGACCATTTTGCCAACATGCATCTCCTCGTTTGGCTTGTCAATTAGGGTTCAACTACTTCAACATATTTGATGTCATTGTTGTCCACTATGACATTAGAAAATGTCTTGGATTTTTTTCTCTTTGTGATCTTAGCTTTGTTTACTGGTCTAATATCGAAGTCCTCAGGGGGTATCTCTTCCTTCTTCCTGTTTTGTGTAATGGAGCTCAAGCATGGTGGTAAGGAGAAAGAAGATGAACTAGATGTTGAAGTTGTTACCAAGATAGTTATTGCCTCCAACTATGCAACAATAGTAAGTATAGAAGGGGTTTACATATGTATGGCTACTGGTGTAGGACTCCTTTGTGCGACCTTGACCATGAATTGCTCAAACTGAGTGATAGTAGTATCCAACAGTGTCAGGGGTGGAATAGATCTAGAGAAGAAAGTGGAATGTGTCAAACACATTCTCAAAACTGCCATATTGGTCCTCCGATGTGAATGTAAGAGAAATCGAGGAGATTGACGAAGAAGGTGTAATCCTGATAGGGTCCATTAGAGGAATATGCACCTTGGAGAATGAATCCACGTCGATATCCAACAGAGAATCAAGAGACTCATCTGACACTGGAGTGGAATCCAGAGTGTCGTCATGACTATTGTGTCTATGGAGCAAGGCACCTTGGGAACAGGTTCCTCAAGAATAGGCTCTTTGCATTTTATCATCACTAGACCCAATGTGAATCCTCTCAAGCTCTGCAACTTTTATTTCAAGAACCTTTCCTGTGGCCTTGCCCCCTTTGATGGTGAGTTTTAGAAGTGATGGAGTTGGAGCCTCAGATGTAGAAGTATCATCCTTCTCTTTACCTCTGATTTCAAATCTCAACCCAACTGGACCAGCAGGATCAAAACCTTTACTTGGCTTGATTTTGATGCTCTTTAAACCCCTTATCTTCAACCAAATATTGGTGTTGTCCAAAATTGATTGAAAATGATCCCTGATGGACATGTTTTCATTTAGTCATCATGAAGGAGGAAGGATAGGAAGATTCTCTACATGATGCTTTAGATAATCAGGATCAAGAATTTCTCCATCATCTTCAACCCCTTCAGGGATCTCTGCGAGGTTAAGGTCAATTATCTGCTTGATGGTTAACCTGGAGTAGTCCATCTTCTAAATGTCCACTTCCGTCCGCAAGTCAATCCAGAGGTCCTCAAGGCGATGCACATGTGCCAACTGCCTCCTCATTTTTTTGTTCATGCCCCTCAAATCAAAGAAACTTCTCACCATGAATTTTTTGAGAGTGATCCAATGGAGTTCAATTTTCATGTTCTTTTCCTTTGGAACTATGTCCAAGGAGTACCCACCAATATTGAGTGGATTTCATGAAGAAATTCCCACACTTGGCCTATGCAATGTGGATTGATGTGTTTGTACCACCATGAGTTGCCTTTTCAACTCCATTAGAATAATCTTGTCGATAGGATACCGTGGCAAGGTATATAGTTCACCGTGAATTTGGGGAACTATAGGAAGAGACAACCATACTTGTTTACCTTGTTCCATGCTTCATCTGAAACTCGCTTCTTGGGAAACTCTTTATCAAATAAGCACATGTAGTGCTCAAAGAATGCATCTTGTACCCTCTTGTAATGCACTCGATTGTATTTCATAGGTAGTTGATCATAGAACTCCCACACATGTATAAGTGTCCTATCTCCCTTGGTCGGGAGGCTAGAAAATGATCCAAGGGCAACAATTTTCCACACAGAATGTCACTAATTATCTCTCCCCAAAAAAACTTATGTTTAGACTTGATTATCACACATATGAACTTGTACATCCAAGGATCGAAAGTGTTGGATTCCTTGAGTCCTGCAATCCTATTGAGAAATGTAATGAGATCATTGATCTCCTCCTTGAACTTTGAACGATGTGCACCCTTTGGCCATCTCAAAATATTAGGCCTCTATTGATCAACCAATGATCATTGATGTACTTGATGTAGTATTGTCTATCTTCATTCCATCTCACCAAAGTCTTTTCCTTTGAAATTTTTTTAACCACGGGAGTGGGTGGTACTTTGAATATTTTGTCTATGGTAGCTAGACCTAGGCTTATGATGGTGTTCCCATCCTGATCTCTGATGGTTCTAGAGTTATAATCAAATTTCCTGGCACATGTTGAGATGAACTCCGGTTCTAGGGAAGCAAGAGGAAAAGTTGAATCCATGTGGATATGACACTGCTTGATGTAATTCATGTTGTTAGTAATAGGATTCTCCACCCTTTTCAAAAAATCTTCCATATCTATGTGGGAAAGCTCAGTATCTCGGATCTCATTATAGTATGAGGTAACTTGCGAAGGAGGAATGAAGTTTTGAGTCTTATCATATTGATACTTCATTTTTTTCTTTTCTTTTCCCTTGGATAGAGTATCTTCACCTGACATGGAAAGATCCTGTGCGTGAGCAACTGTTACATGAAAATTCCAAAATGTACGTACACATCTTCACAAGATGGATCCATATAAAGCTTATTTTGATGAAAAAGATATAGATCTAGAAGCGCGCAAGTGGGGAATACAACTGGAAAGCTTTGGAGCAGAAAAGAGTAATTGATTTCGAGTGAAATCAACTCTTTAAATGGAGAGAAAAACCAAAAATGGGTTTTTCCTAGAGTAGTGCATATATGGACAACACACTTATTAGTGAGGAAATGAAGCGTAAATAAGTATATATACACATAGTTTGGTATGTGCATAGGTGGGATGTTTACATCTCACTACAAGTTAACTAGTAAGCATCAATAAACCATAAACAAGAATTTTAAGTCCCTTTGTAGTCTTGGGAAAAACATGGGAAAGGTACATAGCATGCTTGAAAGTGGATTTTTAAATCATATTTGCATATTGGGGAAATAACTCACTTTTTTTATAAGTAATTCCATATTTATAATGAGGTTTTTAATCCTAACTACATATGCAAGAATGAAGAGCTTCTTGCACATGCAACTTGGAGAAATTCAAAAGGAAGTAGAAGGATCAACATAAAACAAAATTACAACGCAAATCTAAAAATGAAATGAAAGACTTGCATTCTTAAAAATATACATAAAACATGTAAAACAAGGCCCTAGAATTGCAGAAGAAAAAATCACCTCTTTCCTTGATAAATGCAAATGAGAAAGTCTCAAAATCTTGGAGAAAATTTGAAGCAAATCCAAGTTATTTCGAAATGGGGAAAAGATCCCAAGTTTGAAGCTATATAGGCAAAGAGATTTGATTAATTCTCCCCCAAATTAATGCATTTCTTGAGTCAAGATTTAATGCTTGACAAGTGTATATGATGGAGAAACAAAATGCATAAATTTAGCAACAAGATCAAATGTTTCAAACCTACAAATGAATTTCTTGCAATGGAGATGTATTATAATCTAAAAATGGTCTTTAGGGATAAAAATGCGGTTTTTAATGACGATCACAAGATGGAAATACCATTTTATGCCCTAGACGAGCTTCTTCATCCAAAACGTAGGTAATAAAAACTTACAATCTCCTCTACACATAACGTTTTTAACCTTGAAATGCCCTAGATGGGTTGTTCAAGAGAAAATGCAAGTGTAAATGCATTTACATGTATTTGCAAAATATGTATTGGCAATACAAATCAAATCCCAACCTTGTATAATCAAAATACAAGCCTTTGAGAAGAGTAAAAATGTGTTTTCCATATACTTTTACATGTATAAAAGACATGTAAATACAATAAAAATCTCCGCCCTTGTCTAAGAAATACAAAACGCAAGTGATTATGCCTAAATACGAGCTTTAGAATACCATTTACATGCTTTTACAACATGCAAATGCTATAAAAATCACCACCAAAGTATTTAGTAATAAAACGTAGGTAATAAAGGGTTTAAAAATGTGTTTTATAAAGGCTTTTGCATATGTATTTGAGATGAAAAATGCCACCATTATGTAAAGAGAGTAATTTAAATACCTAATACGTGATTTCCAAGCCACGATACATGTATTAGGAAAACATAACAAGCTTTGAACATGTCTTTTCATATGTTCACCTCGCATTTAGAAGGTGTAAAGGCTCCCAAAAATAACGCCTTAAGTGGCAATGAGATTTAAAACACTCATTGCATATATTTATATGTTCTTCAAAACATGCAATGAGTCCAAAAATTGCCACCATTACATGGACAAACTGTTTTAAGCCAAAAGCATGTTTTTTATTTTGTTTTAGAAGCATATATGTAATGCCTTCAAAAAATGCCACCATGAACTCATGGATTGAACACATTAAAGGTGGAGTCGTAAAATCAACTCGCATGTTCCTAAGTTAAGTATATGTTTATGCGATATCAATCAAAAACCTGACCAATGCATTCAAGATTGCATGTAACTTATAGATTTAATGAGAGATATGTAATGGAACTTTTAAAAGTCCATCTTTACATTAGAAAATCATTAAAAACTATAATCAAACCTCATCCAAATCATGTGAAATTTTAAAATGGGATTCTAAATCCATTTTACATGTAAATGATACCTTTTTATTTCATGTAATTACCAAGAAAAACCCCACTTAATGAGAAATTTTAATTAAAAACAAGGTTATGCAATCGGGCTGAAAAACCCCACTTGTTGGACGCGTAATTCCTTAATAACTTTTGATAGACAAGTATGATTAAGGCCTAAGATAGCTCAAAACGAGAGGAATTGAAAATGCCACGATCCTAGGCAAAAAACTAAACTAAAAAAATGCAAAACCAAGAAAAATGAAGAAGACCCTTGAAGGTCACAAAAAATCAAGTGCCTTCAGTCAAAGATAAGATAAGATAAGATAAATTTATTAATGTCAAACAAGAGACCAACAAGGGTCTAAGGGATTGGAAATGTACAGTAAAAGGAACAGCGAACCAACAGACCACCAAACAGTGGTTGGGAAAGAAAACAAGAGTGAAAAAAGATAGAAGAGAACAAGAAACAAAAATCATTCTGTCAGGCACTAAGGTGAATAACTTGACAAAAACCTTCAAAAAGAGTACATAGAAAAGTGTGAAATTTAAGACAATTCAAAGATAACAAATCACCTTTATAATGCACCATTTAGAGTACCAAAATTCAGAGGAAATACCTACGAATTTTGGAGAAATTGAGTAGGGTTGTCCTCAATTTTGTGATGTCAAAATTAGGGACAACACAAAGCTGCGCCAAGAATCCCCACAAAAGAAATATCAAACCCCCATTTTCAAAAATCTCAAAGAAAGATTTTCTTAAAACTTCCAAAAGCTTCTCAAAAATTTGTAGGGGAAACAAAAATAAAGCTTCTCTAAAAAATCCCCAAAAATCTTTTTCTATTAAGCATAGTTCAAATAAGATAACAACATGACTATATCAAGAGATTGAGAGAATCAACATCAAAAACTAACGTAAAGTAACTAACCCTAATCTATCTACTAACTTATTTATCCTCTATGATTATACATTGTTTTTACATCTCAAAAGGGTATAACCACAAGAATCTAAGAGTAGTATAAGTAAAGTGCTAATTCTAAATAGGGTCATCAAGAGACCCATGACCCAACAATGTTGTTGTTGCATTCTACCTGATCAATCTCATAAGTGCCAGTGAAGGATCAACTGCGAATGGAACATCTATTGCAACTTCCCAACTAGGTGCATCCATAGGTTTAGGCTCCTTGTTTTTAGCTTTAATATGTTCTTTATCCATGTTTCGACAGATCAAGTTCTTTCTGGTCCAACATATCTCTATAAGTGTTGAAATAGTGGGTTGATCGAATGTCTAACTTGTAGATCAGTAGGGCACCTTGCACTAGAATCATAAATCCGTTCTTAGGTATTTCTAGAATAACATAAACTTGTATGATTATAAAATAATGATTGAGTTTAATGTTAAACTCGGTAAACACCCCTTCTCATAGCTTTGAAAACATCCTCATTCCTCTGCTTCCAAATGAACCAAAGGATATCAACAAAAAGTACAACCTATAATATGTTCAATTTAAAATCAAAATCATCAACATATCTAGTCAAGACCTCAATCCATGACAAGCCAGGTTGGGAATTCCACAACACAGGGGAGCCAAGGAAGATAGACCAAATCAGACAAGCAAACTGACACTCAAAGAAGACATGTTCAAGAAACTCAGGCAAAGAGGGGGAGTAGAAGGCAGACAAACAGTTGCAATTCTTTATGTAACAATAAAATAATAAAATCCCCAAAAATAAATAAAACAAAATATTAAATGGAAATTCTGAATTAATTTCCTTCAAAAAAATTAAATATTCCCTCTCATAATATATGAGGATTTAGCAATTAATAAAAAACCTATAAATACAATCCACTAATAAAATAAAATAATTAATCTCCTCATAATTATTATTTCCCATAATAACAAATTGCTATATAATTAATATTCAATAATTAAAATATATCTTTATTAAAATATCATCACCATAAATAATGCTTAATATAAATTATAACACTTATGCTATAATTAATATTAGTAATTTAAACACTTCAATTAATATTAATACCTTATAAATTCATGATGCCAAAATACCAAGAGAAAATTCAATCTTGACCCAAAACTCACACACATAAACTAGGGTGAACATATATTGTCTCTATGACAATTCTAATAAGGTGAGCAAGGACTAGGAAATTGTCCTTATATTGGACAATGGTTTAGGTTAGGTTTATATTTGAGTCTTAATGCTACCTTCCTTCTACCACTATTGAGATATATAAAGACATGCTTAAACCTATGAATCTAGGTGGAGTTGATAAGTTAAAACATTCAATGAAGAGAGACCTTAAACAATGTATGGACCTCATGGATGAGTAATACAACATCCTCCCTCTTCATACAAAAACATCATACAAAGATCATAACCATGTACACAAAAGGCATATTCATATCCTAAATCATCCTTGATAACATTATTAGAATCACGGGTTAGACCAAAGCAATATATCAAGCACGAAACATAATCATCATCAAACATAATCATAAGATAACATAAGTAATGATCCTAACCACATTAATATATTCATCACAACATAGATCATCAGGCAACATCGATATTATACCTTACCACATTGAACACATCAATATTTGTGAATCACAACATTATTAGTAATATGATATCTCATCTAAACCACATAACATGAAAAATGATTCATTTATTATGATTAACTATACTAACCATTAATCCAATCAGAAACTATGTTCACATCTTAATTTAGAACCACAAAATTAGTCTAATTCATCAATAACCACAAGGAGATCCACATCTAAATGCAAGTGATATAACCCACATGCAAAAAGATAAGATCACATAAAGAAGTTTTATGAGATGCGAAAATCAAACGGGGGGCACGTTACATAGAACCTCTAACCATCTTACATCCTATATCAGAAAATACTATCTATTGAGATGCGTCTATTAGTTCACTCACAAATAACAAATTTTGTGCTAGTCTAAGGATATGCAACATACCATTAATCATTTTTTATTCTACCATTAGGACTATATTTACCGTGGCCAACAATATTTATTTACAAGTATCATTACCCAAGTACACCTTACCAATTTTTTTTATATTAAAACAAACCAATCTCTATTAGAGGTCATATACAAAGATGCACCTAATTCAATTAGTCATACATCATTACTTGCATGAATGACCAAAGATGCAATTAATGTTTTGGCATCTTCCTTCTCGAACTCAAAATTAGAATCAGTTTTTTTCTTTTTCTTCTTTCCTTCTTCACACTCCTTATAAAAATTGTCCATGTCTGTTAAAATTCCAACATCTTCAGACTTCATAGGAGATTTGGATCTCCCCTTGGACTTAGAATTATCACACCTTGGTATGGACGGATACCTTCTTTATCTCTTCAAAATAAAATATACTACCACATCTTTAGTCTTCAATATAACAATGGGACGTACTCCCAATGAGCATAACAAGAGAATCTAACAAATTAGAAAAAGAACAAAGTAAGATCTGACATTTCTCTTCCCCGTCCATTTTTATTCTAAATGATGTCAATTGAGCTACCAATATATTGAATGCTTTTAAGTGATTTTTCATTCGATTACCCCCTTCTTTTCTTAAGGAATACATTTTTTTCAACAAAATCTTATTCACTAAAGATTTGGCTTGATACATTACACCAAGTTTATTCCATAGTTTCTTTGTAGAAGTCTCTTTATGGACATTGACTGAAACATAGTCTATCAAGCACAAGTCTATTAGACTCTTGAGTTTACAGTCCATAATATAATATTGAGTAGCCAAAGTAGAATCTTTATTCATTAAATAATTCTTATCAACATCTCATATATCTTTGATTTATTAACCTTCTTATTTTATCTTTCACATCTCAAAATAATTACCAATAAAATTTTCCACCTCTATTTTCATTGATGATCTTTTCATCTGAAAATTCTTGCAACGAGATTACAAAGTATCTTTCATACAAGCTCTTACTCAAATTTGGATTAGCTCAAAAAAATCAACAACCTACAATTGAACCAAAGGTGAACAAGCTCTTATACTAATTTTGAGGAAGTTAAGGTAGTGGAACAACTTCTTAAAGTAATCTTAAGAGTGGGGTTATACAAAAATATTTAGATTTGTACAATAATTACAAAAATAAAAATGAATACCATTTATATCACAACACTAATTTATGTGGTAAAAAGCCTTTCGAGGGAAAAAAAAAAATTCCCCCCTCCAAAAGTCATGCAATATGTTACTAAAAAATACAAAGATTGTAATATACTTGCAAAGAAAGTTTTTAATGTCACCAATCAAAGATATAGAGGTAAAACCTATTAGATTCTCACAATCAATCACAACACAATCACAATGCAATACCCTCATAAAATAGGATTTCTTTCTAGGTAAAACAAAGTTAACATAATCTCTACCATTAAATCTAAGATTCAATAATAAACATTCCAAATTTACAATAATAAAATATACATAAAATATGACTTTCGAGGGCAATGCCCCCAACCTTTGCCCAATTGAAATGGAATCCTGATCTCTTCGTTCAATTGAAGGACTTAAAATTGAAGCATTCTGCCACTTCTCATTCTTAAATTGATGGAAAGATAAAAAGTGGTGAACCGAACCTGTTAAAAGTGTGATTGTCGTTGCACCAAAATATCAGCCTATCAATGCCTGATACAACCACTAGACTTATAGAATCCACAGAAGGTGGTTAGAGCGCTGATTGTTTTTCCAATAATCTCCCCATCAGCGTTACTCAAGGGGATTCAAACCTGTGACCAAGCTCGGATACCACTTGTTAGGAATAACAATCCATACAACATAATTGAGAGAGGGGGGTTAATCAATTGTGTGTAATAATTATAAACTTTAAAATTTTCTATCTGATTACCAACTAAACATAGAACAACACTTATCAAGATGAAAAATGCAAATTCCAACACCATAACGCACACAATATTTATTTTCGAGGAAAACCTTGTTAAGGGGGACAACCCCAATGGGGATGATACTTGCTAGATCATGCACTAGTATATAAATGTCCTTGTTAGGAGTTGATACAAAGCATCTAGCACATTTATCCTTGTTAAAGGATTGAACCCCTATTAAAAGGTCCTTCAACCCTATTAAGAGTTGGTGATAACAAAAGACACACTGCCTGAGCGCACTGCTCCAAAATGAAGGTTAAACCCACCTTCAAGACACAGTATCCTAATATAGAATTAAGGATTTTTTGGCCAATGAACTAACTGAATGACAACTTAATTATCTTTACAGTTCCATTCAAGTACACAATGAGTGACCATAGATTCCACTCGTACCTCTTCTTCTCTACTCTGATAACCAACAGCAAATTTGCATCTACAATCGCCAAGCCACTACCACATTCCTCACATTATATTTCCTCTTTTTACACAAGTTACAAATAATCAATTTGGTCATCCTATTAGAGCTTTCCCAATGCACATACAATTATATTGACCAATGTTAAGGTACACATGTTGTAATACCCCAAAAATGGGCTATATGTTCATTAACCTCCTACCTCCTCAAATCGAATGAAATCGACATAGAAGCCCTAACCTAAGGCACATCTGCACATCATCAAATCTAATTGATTATCTTAAATTCTGCATTGGGAAATATTCCTAGTAATATTCCTATTTATCATAATTATCTTTAATTTAATGATTATTTGACGATAAATCACATTTATCCTAAGTTTGATTAATTGAATATTTTCATATTTAATTAATTAGATTTAATTCAGCCACTCGATTATTAAGTTAAATTTAATTATATTTATTTCTAAGTATTATTATTCAAATTTGACAATAAATCAAAATTCCTATTATTAATTGATTAAATTCTTATTTAATTAATTAAAGCAAGTTGTCATATTTAATGATATTATTTTTGAATAAAAGTTTGATTAAATGATTGATTAACCCATAAATCAATTATTTTATTTTTCAAAATCAGTTAAGTTGAGCATAAATTATTTTATTTATTTAATTAATTCATAATTATTATGCACATTCAAAAGAAACAGTTAAACTCCAAATTAGAAAATCAATGCAAAGTGTTGACTTTTTAGAACTCAACATCCTTTTGGAGTTCAAAAAGCTAATCTAAACTCTAATTTGAGTTAAAAAACTATTTTTCATGATTTGCATGTTTTTGTGAATTAAATTATCTTTATTATCAGATAACTCAAAAATCAAGTTGAGTTAATCTGAGTGATTTATGGCTTTTTTTCATGCACCTCCAGAGCCTTGGATTTCTATAAAATTAAAGCTTCACCTCATCTCAAAGCATCTCATAATTTTGCAAGCTTACTTTGCCAAAGTCATCTACGAATTGCACAACTATTTTGAAGAATTGAAATTTGGAGAATCAAAGCTTATTGCGAATCAAGGCTATTGTGAGATCAATTTGTTTTTTTTACATTCATTTAGATTCTTTTTCATATCATTGTTAGATCATTTTAGCATATCAATTTCCATATTAGCATAGATTCCATATCAAGTTTATCATTCATATTGTATAGAAAATATCAAAAATATAGATTAATTGCATTCATTCCATATCCATCTTTTGCATTCAAATCTTTCGTTTAGGTGTCGTCTAGGTCACTAACCTCGATAGCAATATGAGAACATCAATCTCACAACTATTAGAAGGCAGTAGATCGCTTGGTTAGATTAGATTTTAATTTTGCATGATTTTTGCTAACCTCTAATATTTTAGTGAAGTGTTGTTACAGATCAGGTACAATTTTCACACACACATTTCTGGCGCCCACTGTGGGGCAACCCACTTTTACATGCTGGTTTTGATTTTTTTTTGGAGCTAAAGCCCTAAAGTTTCAAAGATTTAATTTTATTTCTCAAACGGCTTGGATTTTTTCTCTAAAATTTTTTTGCAAGTTGGACATATATCAGAGAAGCTACAGTAAAAAATTTAAATTTTTAATAATTTTTTTTTGAAATTCCAGAAAAAATTAATATCTGACGCAAATCATCATATTTTTAAGAAATTTTTATATTTTCGAAAAGCTCTTTAAATTCTATAGGGGGTCCATTCTTTGTGTTTTAAATTTGGACACAATATAATAGCTCAAATAGTCAATTTACAAAAACTGGTCTATTTTGATAAAATGGGTCTCTAGGGCACAAATGAAGAGATTTTTAAAAAAATTTTACATTTTTGGAAAGCTCTCTATTTTTTAGTACGGGTCTTTATTTTGAATTTTTATTTTTGTGGCCAAAATCATATAAAAAAAAATTAGATCTTGTTGACTAGGTCAAATACAACAAAAAAAATAAAGTTTTGTGATGGGTATGCACTTATTTTTTTTACATGGTTCAATGAATGATATGAGTTGTCATTTAGATTAATTGCTGGTTATTATTGCTGAGAATAATTGATTTTTAGAGCTAACCCTATGGTTTTCATAAGTTGAATATATTTTGCATATCTTGTTTGCTTGTTTGCTTGTTGGAGAGTTCGTCACTTGCTTGCATGCAAAAGCTCAACAAAAATTGCTAAAAATCAGGTAAAATCTACTAAGTGTGTTCCAAGGATCCTAGGTATTCTCGTTCATCTAATAACATTTCAATTTGGCCTTAAAATAAATCTCTCATGTGTTTAGCTTGAGTGTTTCTTTGCATGCTTTTTCTATGAATTTGCATAATTGAATACTAGGTTGTGACACCTTAGGTATTTATTGGCAATCTTAGATTACTTGTGATTGATCTAGATTGCTATCTTGGGTTATTGGACTCGCTAAATCCGTCAGCCTTTCATTCTCACCCCGTGGTTGCAATATCAGCGCCACATTAAAGGGGAGGGGTCTACAAGAAAGAAGCGTTAAGTGTTCCACCAGGCAACCCTTTTGTGCTTTTTGGAACTCACTTGTTTTCTAAATTGTGGACTCATTTCTAGCTTGTGTGAGGGGTTAAGTGCTCCACTTTGTGGACTCACCTCATTTTTTTTTAAGCGTTAAGTGTACCACCTTGTGCTTTTGAATACTTTTGGATAAATTTGCTTTCTGGAATATATATGTACTCACATAGTAATTAGGCCCCATGAACACTATTTGTGGATCTTGAGAGAGTGGGTTCCTAGCGAAACCCTTCTCAACGAGCGATCCCTTGTAGGTGGGGAGGATACTTAGTGCATCTCATGTTCTACTTGGTTCGTGTGTCTTCCCTTATTGATTGATACATTCTCTCTCTGAAGAGGTTGATAGATCACGTGGGGTTGATATCATAGACCTTGGTGAGACAAACTTTGTTTTAGCGTGTCGGATTAATCTGCTTGCTTTGTTTGGGTTAAAAGTGAATAGGCATAAAAAATTTGGATCTGGAGCCAAGTCCCCTTGTGGTATCATACTATGAGTCACCTTTAGAGAGGGTTAACCGTAGCGGACAATCCCTTCACAGGGCAAACTGCGTTGACGGAACCTCAAGCGATAATAGCCATTTTCACCATGGTAGTGACAGCTGCTATATAAATGTCCTTGTGGAAGAAATCTCCATGGGTATGGTTCATTGTTGGGTTGTCAGATCTCCCTAGCAGCTCTTGAAGATTAAGTTCTCGGACTGTGTCAAAACCCTGGTGCGCCGGGATTGGAGTTCACCCCTTTGGATCATAAAAGTTGCAGAGTCAAACCATTACTAAAAACCCTAACGAGGCCAAATTTTTATTTTATAGGGTATATGTGCATTATTGCAAAATATTTTTGGAACATACATAATTAGCGCTTATGAAGATTAGAACGAATAAGTCACTTGATTGTTCATGTGCAAGGTTGCTTTAGCCCTTGTTCATTGTTTTTAGACATGCTTGAAATCACGTGCTTGCTGTTTTGCATGCTCGTTTATCTATCTGGTTATTGAAAACAGACAAATCTGTTACAATCCTCAAATCTAGACATAAAAATTTGCAAACAATTCGAATCTGAAAACTCAAAATTTGCAAAATCTGAAGTAAAATTCTTTTCTGGAGTCAAAAGTCATCTCAGGAGGTCAGAAAGTCATACGAGTTTTCTCAAAGTGTCGTTTCATTACTGCCCAACTGTCGTATGGTAAAGAACCCAGTGTCATACAAGTCTTTCTGCCAGTTAAATTCAAAAAGTCAAATCCTGCTAGCAACTATCGTGCGAGTTTTTCAACTGTCGTATGAGCTTTTCAACTATCATTTCATAGCATACCCACTGTCATACGAGTCTGCAGAGTGTCATTTGGGAAATTTTTTAGAGTTGTTAGAAAATTGTCAGAATTGCCAGATATTTAGCCTTTTCAGCCTATTTCAGAATCTGTCGATCAAATCACCATGTCAGGAATAGAGCAGTAGCTATTGAGAATCCAATCATTTTCCTAAAGTGGCCTTTTTGAATCCGATTCAGCCTTCTGTTTAATCAATTTGAGTCTTTATCATCTCGTGTCAAAACCTTGTCATAACTATCAATCTTCAATCAATCAATCATCAAAATGACTGAGTGTTGTGATATCTTGTCTGCTATCTTTTGGGAACCTACCCATACATCCAGGGCATAGTATCCTTCATCCACGTCTAATCAAATCTTCAAATCAATCAAACCTTGACAAGGTTGTGTCATCTGATCATCTTGATTCAATTCATTCTTCGGTTATCTGGATCTTATTCTTTTGTTTCACTTGAGGTTAATGGTGGAGACTAGAGCTTCCTCTCACAAGAAATCTATCACCACTCTCCAAACTCCAACTCTTGAGCAACTCATCAAGTTTGGTCTTTACGAGGATGACGGTCTTGGCAACTATCAATTGAAATCTAGTTACATACCTCCTCCATCAACTCACGGAGGTACTCAACATACCCCTCATCAATCTAATCCAGGGAGTCCACAAACTCCTACCATGTCTCAAGTAGGGACAAATTTTGGCTCTCAAAGAGCTCAATCTCAACATGGTGCAGATCAGAAACCCGCACCTGAAGAAATTGCTCAATATCAAAACGATGATATCTTCAAACAAATGATGAAGCATTTCTTGAAAGAAGATAGAGAAGCATACTTTTTACAATTAGCTCATCAAGGAGCTAAGCTTCCTCCTAATTTTAATGTCGAAGCTATCATCACACATGAGGAAGAAACTCCACTCACAGCTATGATGAAACAAATACATGCTTTACAAGTCAAACTAAATCAACTCAAAAAAGAGAAGGAACCCAAAGAGTTCTCCATGGAGGCTCTATGTCCTTTTCCATTTGACAAAGACTTGTACATGCCGCCCTTTCCAAAAAGAGTGGAGATGCCGAAGTATGATAAGTATGATGGACACTCAAATCTTCAAGATTATGTCAGAGAATTCTGTACACAATCAATGGAGTTCATGCACGAACCAACCTATCTAATGTGTCTCTTCCCTCAATCTCTAGGGGGAGCAGCCATCCATTGGTTTTCTAGACTACCTTCTACTATCAAAACTTTTGAGGAGTTGATCAAATTGTTTTATCAACAATACTCCTACAATATTCAACACCCGGTCACCATGATCGATATTTGTAATCTCAAGCAATATCCAGGGGAACCATTCCTAACATTTCTCAAGAGATGGAGGAAGAAGTTCTCTCTATATGCCAAACTTATTCCAGAAATAGAAAAATTGGAAATCTTCATCAACAACCTTGTTCTAGAAATTAATTATCCTCTACAAATGCAAGATCATACATCTTTTGATAAGATGGTGGATAATGCTATCAAAATCAAAAAAGTTCTTGTGAAAAAAGAAGAAATCACACTTCAAAAAGATAAGTATGAATCAGGATCCAGTTCTAAAGACAAGAACAAAAATTGAAACAAGAACAAAGGCATCATCACAGATGGTATTTTTGACATTTTCTGTGCCCCATCAAAGGCACCAGCCTACAATCTCACTCTTGGTACTCAAGCCATTAAAGCTTCAGAGCAAAAGTCTTCTAAACCATCTCAAAAGAAGCCAGAATACAAAAGATGGGATAAACATCGAAAGTTTACTCCTCTAGGAGAGTCTTTAGAATCAGCTATGAAAACTCTACTGGCTGATAACATCATCTCTTTACCACCAATCTGACCAAATGATCAGGACCCCAAACTGAAATGGTGGAGAGGAAATGAATTCTGTGATTTCCATCGGAGTAAAGGTCACAAAACTAATAATTGCTACCACTTGAAGCATACCATTCAAGATCTAATCGATAGTGGAGACATCACAATTGACAATCCCCAGAGCAATAACGACCATACAGCATTCACAGAACCATTTCCGAAACATGGTCAAGAAGTTTCAACTTCTCTGCCTAATATGGGGGCAAAAGTCAACTATGCCTACCCTGGAAATAATGCTGTCATCAATATGGTTGAACCATGTCTCTTTGAAAGTTGCAATGTCATCACAATTATATGAAGAGATAGAGATAATTCCTCAGCTAATGCAGTTACTTGATCACAAGCTCGAACACATCTAAAAGGACAAATCCTAGATTCATCAAATGTCCCTAAGGTGCCCTTCAATCTTTCATCTACTTCTAAACAGAAGGCTGCTTCCAAATCTTCCAATCCAAAAGATACAAGGCCTACATCTTATAGCATTGTTCAATAACTCCAACACACTAATGCAAAAATCTCCATGTTTGAGTTGCTTCGAATATCTCCATCTCATAGAGCCATTCTCGATAAAGCTTTGCTCGGTTCCAATGTTCCTGATGACCTTGATTTAGACAGGTTCCAGACTATGGTTGGACATCTTACATCTCCGCAATATATCTCTTTTTCAAAGGAAGATGACAACTCCTTGAGTCACCCACATAATCAGCCTTTGCATATAGAAGTCTTGATCTAGAACCGTAGAGTCAAATGTGTGTTGATAGATGGGGGCATTGGCCTAAACATTTGTTCTTACAGCTTGATCACACAATTGGGATTTTTAGAATTGGCTATTGATCCTCGAAAGAAGATCACCATAAAAGCCTATGATGAACAAGAAAGATCTTCTAAAGGCACCATTGTCTTACCTATCAGAGCAGGTCCAGTTATCAAAGATACCATCTGTCAAGTGCTTGATCTACCTTTGGCTTACAACATTCTTCTAGGGAGGCCATGGATACATGAAATGCAAGCTATTCCTTCTACATACCATCAATGTTTGAAGTTTCCTTATGAAGGAGTAGAGGTTACTATCCCCGCAGATCTGAATACAACTTGCAACACCTTAAAGGAAAGTGCAGATAAGCTTGTACCTAATAATAGAGAATCTTCCATTGAACCAACTAAATAAGCATCCACATCTAAAATGGAAGATCTTGCAAAAGAGGTTAATATCAAAGAAAATGGTATGGGATAATATACTATCGAGATAGTCTTATCTTTGACATCTCTCCCTATCTCGCCTAAGTCTTATGGGCAATCTTTGAAACAATCCAAACCAGACTCTAAAGAACCTCTGAAAGCATATAAAAATAATTTTGTAGCAGAACAAGTATCCAAGCAAGAGTTTGAAGAGGATGAAGTTGTGCTATCATGGCTCTACAAAGATGAACCTGAATCTCAAGTTGTTCAAACCGGTGACTCTATAGTATCCAAACTCCTTTCTAAGTCATATGGTCTAGGAGGTAAATTAATAGCTAAGATGGGATATTCAGGTCAAGGGCCTCTAGGAGTCAGAGGAAAAGGTCTCGTGGCACCTCTCCCACATACTGGTAGAGAAAATAAAGATAAAGTCAGCTTAGGCTTTAAGAAGAAACCCTATCACCTCAAAGGTAATTGCTCTCATGTCATAGAGAAGATCGCACCAGGGGAACCTCTTCTTAAGAAAGAAGAAACAGAACCATCAGATAGTGATTCAGATAGTTCAGAACTCATCCCCTATGAAAAATTGCCTAAGGAAATCAAAGACCTTGATGATAAAGATGATCTAATCAAAAGAATTAATGTAGTAGAAACACAAGAACCTACTATCAATCAAGAGATAGTTGCAACACAAGAACCAGCTAATCTCGAAAACAATCAAGAAGAGGGAAGTGGTAGTGATTCTGAGACAAATTCTCATGAGTATGAATACAAATCAGAATTTGAGGGTAACCCTTCTTGGGGTATTCACCCTGACTTTACTCATGTTCTAAGATTTCCTAGAGATCCTAAATCAGAAGATGAATCTAATGACTATGAATGGGGAGTCATCCCAGAACCAGATGAGCTTATCACAGAGAAACATGTTGATGTTATTCACCAATATGCACCTCAAACCAATGTAAGTCTAGAGCGAAATGATGAACCTATCGAGTCTAATCCACCTATGGCTGAATTGGACTCCCATGATGACATTGAGCCTATTCATGAATTGGATGTCTTAAGTTGTAGTATCACCTTTGAACTCAAGCGTTAGGTTAGGCCCATTGATGACAGATCCATATCCGTAAACACTATCTCCCAATCTTTCCCTACTTTAACTATCAAATATCCAGAACTTATTGATCAAACCTCCATGAATCCAAGCCATGGTATTTATACCTTCCCGAATGACTATGCCCTTGCTTGCTACCTCAATGCAGTTGAGCCTATGAGGACTTCCATCAGTGAACCAAGCGTCAGCATGACTGAGTCGGACATTAAATATCTTAGTCAGAAAAACAAGAGTAAAAAGAAAAAGAAAAAGAGTTCTAAGGGTGAAAACCACTTTGTGGCAGTCTTAGAACCTACAAAAGTAAAAATAAATGACGTATTTGAAGGTGAAAACCTCTCTGAGGTGCCTAAGGATGAGATATTTGATGTCCTTCCGAGTCATTTACAGGATAGATCTCCAGTTCTAATTGAGCCCACCCAATCCATCAATTTGGGTACAACAGAGGAACCATAATTGGTACATGTAGCACAATCATTATCAGAAGAAGAGAAGAAAAATTTTACAACATTCCTAACAGAGGAGAAGATCAACTTTGCATGGAAATATTCAGATATGCCAGGATTGGATCCTAATCTCATAATGCATCATTTATTTATTGCTCCAAATGTCAAACCTGTCAAGCAAAAATTGAGAAAGATGCAACCTCATGTTGCACTCTTGGTAAAAGCTGAATTAGAGAAGCTCCTAAATGTCGGATTCATCCAAGTTATTGACTATGCAGAGTGGATCTCTAATATTGTACCTATTTCTAAACTAGATGGGTCAATCAGTGTGTGCACAGACTTTAGAGATGTGAATAGAGCATGCCCTAAAGATGATTTTCCACTACCTAACATTGATATGATAGTGGACATGACTGCAGGTTTCGAGATGTATTCCTTAATGGATGGTTTCTCTGGATATAACCAAATAAAAATTGTTCTAGAGGACCAAGAGAAAACTGCTTTCACATGTGCATGGGGCACCTTCTGTTGGAATGTCATGCCATTTGGGCTTAAAAATGCTGGTGCTACATATCAAAGAGCAATGACATCTATTTTCCACGACATGATGCATCGAACCATGGAAGATTATGTTGATGACACATTAGCAAAATCTATGATCAGGACTGAACATCTAAAGGACTTGAGCATGATCCTAGATAGAATGGAAAGGTTTAGTCTCCGACTAAATCCTAAGAAGTGTGCTTTTGGTGTCACTTCCGGAAAGCTCTTAGGATACATAGTTTCAAAGAAGGGCATTGAAGTTGATCCAGCTAAAGTCAAGGCTATAATAGAGATGCAACCTCCCAAGAATATCAGTCAAATGAGGACATTGTAAGGAAGAGTTCAATCTATTAGAAGATTCATATCAAAGCTAGCGGACATATCACAGCCTTTTACAAAAACATTACATAAAGGTGCGACCTTTGCATGGAATGAAGAATGTGAGAAAAAATTTAACCATATCAAGATGTATCTATCCAATCCGCCTATCTTGATGCCTCCTATTCATGGGAAGCCATTGATCTTATATGTCTCCACAATAGATACATCATTGGGGGCATTGCTAGCATAGCATGATGAGAACAAAAAAGAAAGAGCTATATACTATATCAGTAGGACATTGGTTGCATATGAGAAGAACTATTCAATGATCGAGAAAGTTTGTCTAGCTGTGATCTTTGCATCACAGAAATTGAGACACTACATGTTAGCTCATACCACACAATTGGTAGCTAAAATTGATCCCCTCAAGTACCTACTAAGCAAAGCTTCCCTCACAGGTAGATTAGCTAAATGGGTTATGCTCTTAAGTGAAGTTGACATTGAATACGTGGAAAGAAAAGCTATAAAAGGATAGGTTATTGCTGATCAATTAGCAGATGCACCTATGATTGCTAATACACCACTACAAATGGAATTCCCAGATTCCTCTATCATGCATCTTTCTTCTAGAGAATGGCAATTATTCTTTGATGGCTCCTACACACAGAATGGCTCCGGGGCAGGCATATTGTTCATAACTCCTCAAGGATACTCAATCCCAAAAGCATTCTGATTAAAGTTTCCTTACACGAACAATATTGCAGAATATGAAGCCCTTTTGAATGGTATGAAACTAGCAATTGAATGGAGAGTAACAGAGCTACACATTCATGGAGACTCTCAACTTGTTATTCATCAAGTCAATGATGTGTACCAAACTAAAGATGAAAAGCTCCTTCCTTACAAGAGAATGGTAGATGATCTTAAGAAATATTTCATATCTATCACATTTGAGCAAATTCCTAGAACGGAGAACAAGGCTGCCGATGCAATGGCAACACTATCTACTTTATTACAGCAGCCTGAACATGAGCTACGCTATGATTTTTTGGTGGAAGCACTATCTTATCCTGCATATGACTCCCCCGAAACCCGCATGATCTGCATTGTTGTAGGTCATGATTCATCTAGATATAAAAACCTATTTTCCTATCTCCAAGACCAAATCATCCCTGATACCTTCAACTGTCATGAAAAGAGATACCTTATCCGTAATGCCTCCCAATATGTCATCATTGGTAATGATCTATACAAACAAGGTCTAGATGGTATGCTACTTAGATGTTTAGAATGTGAAGAGTCTCAACGTGCACTAGAGGAAGTCCATGATGGTATTTGTGGGTCACACTCAAACGGTTTAACACTAGCTCAAAAACTTATTAGGGCTGGGTACTATTGGCCTAAAATGGAGAAAGAGGCTATCAAATTTGCTAAGAATTGTCAAAAGTGCCAAGTGCATGGCAACTTAATTCATGCTCCAAGGAGGGATCTAATCCCCTTTACAACACAATGGCCTTTTCACCAATGGGCATTTGATCTTATAGGAGCTATACATCCTTATTCTTCTAATGGACATATCCATATAATCATAGCTACAGATTATTTTACAAAATGGGTAGAAGCAGTCCCTTTGACACAAGCAATGGGGAAACATATATCTATGTTCATATTGAACTATATCATATGCAGATATGGGATACCTCATTCCATAATCATAGATAACGGTGGACAATTCAAGAACAAAGACCTAGATGATCTATGTGCCAAATTCAAGATCACACAACATTGGTCTTCTATCTACTATCCACAAGGAAATGGCCAAGTAGAGGCTTCCAACAAAAATCTATTAAAGATCTTGCATAGAACAGTAAAAAAAATTGGTAGAGACTGGCATCTCATGATTAATCTAGCTCTATGGGCCTATAGAACAAGTATTAGAATGCCTACAGGGGCTACACCTTTTGCTTTAGTTTATGGGTCTGAAGCGGTACTGCCTATTGAGGTTGAAATCCCATCACTAAGAATCATAATGCATGGTCTCGTAACTGATGATGACTACAGAGTGTCTAGGTTGCAAGAACTTGAACTACTAGATGAGCGTAGACAAGCAGCGTATGATCATCTCAAAGCATATTAGAAGAGAATGTCTAGAGGCTACAACAAGAAAGTCAGACATAGAAAATTTTAGGTTGGTGATCTAGTCTTGAGAGAAAATCCTAAAAATCAATCCCATCGAGAACGCAAGGGGAAGTTTGAACCCAACTAGCTGGGTCCCTTTGTTATCACTGCTACTTTTGGCTCTGGTGCCTATCAACTCTCAACGACTGAAGGAGAACAGCTCCGAGAATGAATCAATGTTCTCCATCTGAAGAAATTCTACGCTTAAGACATTCAGTCTATGGTAAAATGTCCTGAAAAAAATCTTTAAAAAATTTAAAAATATCAAAAATTCAAAAAAATTGAAAAAATGAAAAATACAAAAAAATGAAAAAAAAAGGTGCCTTGGTGAAAACTTGGAAACAGGTGCCTTGTTAGCAAAAATAGAATCTCTATCAAGATGGTGAAAACCTGGCAAACGGGCACCACTTGTTTCAAAACGCTCCATCTACCAGCACCATCTTGGTCTTTCCCAGCTTTCAGTTTTGCTTTAGTTTGTACATATCTCCTGGTTTGTTTCTGCATTTCCAGTTTTCAATAAGTCAGTCTGTACACCAATCAGCTCCAGCGTTTGTATCCTATCAATGCTTAACACTTGGGGGCAATCAATGTCATATCTTATGGTCTCCGGTGTATCTTAGACGTATCATATCTAGTCAGAGTCATTTTGAAGCTTCATGTGAGTCAGTTAGTCAGTCTTCTCTCCCTAAAGGATTTTGCATCTACAAGAACGCAATCAACATCAAACTGAAAACTGAAAACAATCTATGCTTTTTTACATGCTTTTATCTCCTTGTATGCTTACTGATTCGCATTGAGATTTTTGCATATTGTGTCCCTTCGAGCCCTTCGATGATGTCCTTTATAGGATTTAGAGAGTGATGACTGGGGGCATAATCTTTTCTTTGTCTTCTGCTTGTATGTGAAAATCTAACAACTTTGGAAATTCTAGATTGAAATGGTGTCCGACTGTAAGAGCCTCTATCTCAAATTGGATGGCCATGCATACCTCGACCATTGATACCCGGATGATTCAAAGAAGTATTGATCTAACTATTATCTTTTTGAGTGAGTTCTTTCTCCTACTGTGAAACACGATCTTACCTAAGGATGTGAATGATAAAGGGTCACTACGGGTAATTCACATTGGATTTAGAATGATCTCTTGGCTATTTGATGTGTTTGTAATGCAAGGCGTATTCAAGTCATCACGACATTTATGTTTTGATGCTTATACAAATTGCTATATCAAAATGGACATGATATTCAGGTCATCCTGGCATTTATGCCTTGGTGCTTATATCTAATCTGACATTCTGAAAATAAAATCAATATTCATATATCCATGGTTGTTGACCAGTGGGTGTTGTATTGATTCTTGTGCATAAAAATTGATATTCATATGTCTATGGTTTCATAGCTAGTGGGCATTGTATTGATTTATCTAGTTACCTAAAAGTTCAATGATGATAACAAATCGACACATGATCAGTGACTAGGTCCTAGGTCTTAGGTTGCATTTCATTTTGCATGTTGCATGATCTCACAATGGCTAAACGAACTTCAATGCTTAAACAATTCTCCACTTGCATCTTCAAATCTAACAAGAGCTGAATCTCACACGAAGGTTCCTCCAACGAAACAGCAAGTAGAATCTTTTTTCGGGATCAAAATTGAAATCTGAGATCGTTTATTATGTCAAAATCGCGATTTAAAATTTTGGGCCCAGGACGGTCTATTGCTTGCATATTAGACCTTCGATCATCACTGAAATCCATAATTCAACTTAATTGATTATCTTACATCAAACTATCAAAATTTCAACTTGGTCAACTATGGTCAACTCATAGTTTCACCTAGTCAAACTTGGTCGTCTGGACCTCTAAACGATGCAGAATACATTCCTGGACGTGTTTAACCACTTCTCAAATCAATTAACATGCTTCTAAACTATCAACACTGACTTTTCTTGTCAAATTTCAATTTCAATCCCGAAGGGGCATGGTATTGCACATCATTCAAGTCTGTAAATCTAATTTTATTTAGAATCTATTATCTTTCATCAGTGATCAATACAACAACCACGTCTAGTTGCTGATTCATCAAAAGTCCTCATCGCTCAAGGCAAATCTATCATCACTTGGGGCATATCAGATTCATCGATCCATATCAATCTTGTATCCTCCTAATCTTGTAATCTGTATCGGCTTTTTGCAACCATCGGTTCATCAGTGTTATTTCCTTGGTTCTTCGGCAACTGAAGGGTTCAGATGTGATACCGCTAGTTCTGCTAAGACAATCGACTCTAGAACCGGTCACTCACTTCTTCGCAATCATAAGGTTCAGAATCAGGCATTTTGACACTCTTTTTTCACAATCCTCGGTTCATTGCTGCTACAGTGAACATTATCTTTAGTGATTCAGGACCTATTATCTTCATATCAAATCAATATCATTCAACTTCTGTCTCATATCAATTATCAATTTCGAATCAGTTTCATATCTCTATCAAACACAGACTATCTTTGAACCACTGCGCTTCACACGGTAATTCAAAGAGGGGCAAAATGTAATACCCCAAAAATGGGCTATATGTTCATTAACCTCCTACATCCTCAAATCGAACGAAATCGACATAGAAGCCCTAACCTAAGGCACATCTGCACATCATCGAATCTAATTGATTATCTTAAATTCTGCATCGGGGAATATTCTTAGTAATATTCTTATTTATCATAATTATATTTAATTTAATGATTATTTGGCGATAAATCACATTTATCCTAAGTTTGATTAATTGAATATTTTCATATTTAATTAATTAGATTTAATTTTGCCACTTGATTATTAAGTTGAATTTAATTATATTTATTCTTAAGTATTATTATTCAAATTTGACAATAAATCAAAATTCCTATTATTAATTGATTAAATTCTTATTTAATTAATTAAAGCAAGTTGTCATATTTAATGATATTATTTTTGAATAAAAGTTTGATTAAATGATTGATTAACCCATAAATCAATTGTTTTATTTTTCAAAATTAGTTAAGTTGAACATAAATCACTTTATTTATTTAATTAATTCATAATTATTATGCACATTCAAAAGAAACAGTTAAACTCCAAATTAAAAAATCAATGCAAAGTGTTGACTTTTTAGAACTCAACATCCTTTTGGAGTTCAAAAAGCTGATCTAAACTCTAATTTGAGTTAAAAAGCTATTTTTGCATGATTTGCATATTTTTGTGAATTAAATCATCTTTATTATCAGATAACTCAAAAATCAAGTTGAGTTAATATGAGTGATTTATGGCTTTTTTTCATGCACCTCCAAAGCCTTGGATTTCTATAAAATTAAAGCCTCAGCTCATCTCAAAGCATCTCATAATTTTGCAAGCTTACTTTGCCAAAGTCATCTACGAATTGCACAACTATTTTGAAGAATTGGAATTTGGAGAATCAAAGCTTATTGCGAATCAAGGCTATTGTGAGATCAATTTGTTTTTTTTACATTCATTTAGATTCTTTTTCATATCATTGTTAGATCATTTTAGCATATCAATTTTCATATTAGCATAGATTTCATATCAAGTTTATCATTCATATTGCATATAAAATATCAAAAATATAGATTAATTGCATTCATTCCATATCCATCTTTTGCATTCAAATCCTTCGTTTAGGTGTCATCTAGGTCACTGATCTTGATAGCAATCTGAGAACATCAATCTCGCACCTATTAGAAGGCAGTAGATCGCTTGGTTAGATTAGATTTCAATTTTGCATGATTTTTGCTAACCTCTAATGTTTTACTGAAGTGTTGTGTCTACAGATCAGGTACAATTTTCACACACACACATGGTACCTAATACAAGTATACATAAATTACAAACATTAAAACACGTGCCAAGATCCACAATTAATGCTTGCCTATTCTTACATGTGCTACATAATCCAGTCGGCTCCTAAATGAAATAATGTGAAGTCAACACGCTACCTCCATTAACAACATGAAACAATTGAGCCATAAATCATAAAAGGTATTCCATTCCAAGTCTTATTACATGCTTGAAGTTCACATACCATGATTCCAGCTTGAAACCAACTTGTACTCAAAATACAACAACTAGCTCTTTCAGAATCCATGTCTTTGTCCTACAACCAGTCTTCACCAAAACAATTGTAACTCTCTCTAATCACAACATGATGCCATGTGACCTTAGACATAAGGCCCGCACATACTAAACACAACAAATTTGTGCTTGCATATAATGGTATGTCATACACTGTCTATACACCTCTGTCCAACTATTTGTAGAAACCATAGACATAGTTTATCTGATACAACCAATAAAGAACTAAAACATATGAATAAAATCCTAAAATATATGTTGACATCAATGACAAAAACACAAATGTCAACAACCAACAATCCCCTTAATAGAATCAATTCCAACCAATAGCTAACAATCTCCCCCTTTGGCATTGATGGCAACATATGAGCAAAAAACCATCAATCCAAAATAGACATACAATTTTATCAATATCCTCAATAGTACTCCCCCTAAGAAACCAGAGGGTTTTTCACATGACTCTCTCCCCCTTTGACATAAATAGAAAAGGGTGCCAAAAAATGCCAAGACTG
Source organism: Chamaecyparis obtusa (assembly GCA_027943335.1). NCBI lineage: Eukaryota > Viridiplantae > Streptophyta > Pinopsida > Cupressales > Cupressaceae > Chamaecyparis > Chamaecyparis obtusa. The sequence continues at coordinate 856,052 of BSBK01005098.1, read as the reverse complement.
ATAAAAAAATATCCTTTTGCTTTGATATTGAATTTCCCTCTATACTGATGTAGCTTTTTCAAATCTTCAAATCTGTACCATACCATGCTCTGCTCACAAAACCTTTATGTGACTCATCCATGAAGCCCTGAAACATACCTCTAATCACTACAACTACTCCCCCTATGGAGTAGCCCCAAGAATCCAGTCTAGATGATGAATAATGATCTGATAACCACTGGACAAATGCAATCTTGCATCATTTAGTTATCACAAGGTGGGGCCATCACCCAAAGCATAACCCTGAGATACTCAAAGGTTTCTTTTGGAAAAGGCTTTTTAAAATGTTTGCAATTTTCTCCTTTGTTCTTATGTATTCCAATATAACTTCCTTTGCAACAACTTAATTGACATTTTTTGTCTTTGAGTGTAAAATTAGATTTTTTTGACATATTAATTGTACTTGTGTTGTTGCAATGAATAACAATAGGTTCCTTAATACTAACCCCAATTTATTTCAACATCTATTTCATCCAAACAATTTGAGTGCAATTGATAGCAACAACAACATATATATGATTCGGTTGTGGATTGAGATATAGAGTCTTGTTTATGTCAGCATCAATAAATGCATGCAATCATAAGATCTATCATACCATAATCTAAAATTCAATCTTCCTTTTAAATATCTAAAGATTCTTTTTACAACCATGAGATGTGATTCCTTAGGTTCTTCTTGAAATCTGACAACAATTCCAACTGCGCTTGATATATCTGGCCTTGTATGAGTCAAATATTGCAATCCTCCAATAATGGACCTATACCTTGTCTGAAAATTTTCTAGTGAATCATAAGTAGCAGTTAACTTGCCACCAGTAACCATAGGTGTTCCTATTGGCTTGCAATCTTCCATTCCAAAAAATTTCAATTGCTCCTTAAGATATTTGGTCTAAGATATAAAAATATCATCCTTGCTCTGAGTGATTTGTCAACCAAGATAGAATTTCATTTCACTAATCATTGACATTTCAAATTCATTTTTCATCTCTTTAGTAAAATTATTACTTATTTCATCATTTCCACCAAAAATAATGTCATCAACAAACACCTCAACGATTAAGATACCATCAAAACTGATCCTTAAATACAAATTATTGTCAGCATTGCCTTTTTTGAAACCAAGATGTAGTAAATACCTATCTAATCTAGTATATGATGCCCTAGGTGCTTTCTCTAAGCCATATAATGCTTTCTTCAATTTGCATACCATGTCTTCCTGATCTGTTAATGAGAAACCATCAGGTTGTTCTATGTAGACTTCCTCTTCAAGATCGCCATTTAATAATGCAGATTTGACATCCATTTGATAGACCTTGAGGTCCTTATGGGTTGCATAAGAAAGAAACAATCTAACGACCTCCAATATAGCCATAGGAGAAAAAGTCTCATCAAAGTCAATACCTTCTTGTTGTGAGTATCCTTTGCAAACAAGTCTTTTTCTTTGTTCCTTACCAATTCACCTTGTTCATTCAACTTATTTCTGAAAACCCCATTTAGTTCTTATAACATTCTTACTTTATGGTCTTGAAACCAATTCCTAAGTGTCATTCTTCACAATCTGATATGATTTCTACTGCATTGCTTTAACCCATGATTCATCTTTACAAGATTCATCAATAGTCTTAGGTTCTACTTGTGAAATCAGACAATTTATTTATGACTTTTGATCTAGTTAACACACCTCTGTTTACACCTCCAATTATTTCCTTATCAGAATGATTCAATGATAAATACCTTGGTGTTTTAGAATTTTCTTTTGGCTCCTCAATACATTCATGTGTCCCATTGTCAATCTCAAATAATTATTCTCCCTCCTATTCCTAAGTCTGATTCAGATTTGTAGATGTCTGAGCTCCTTCATTATCTAGATCACAATCATACCATCTTTCCTGAATCTAATATTTCTCATCAATCTTAACATTAGCACTCTCAATTATCTTCTTCAATCTGTGATTGTAACATCTGTATGCCTTACTTTTTTTGTGGAACAACTAAGAAAAGTTCCTTCATCACTTCTAGGATTAAATTTACCTAGTTCATCATCCCTTTTTATATAGCATTTACTACCAAATATTCTAAATTATTTGACTGTAGGAACATGAACAAACCATAACTTGTTAGAAATAGGAAATACTGAGAGGGGGGGGGTGAATCAGTATTTCATAAACTTTTAATTTTTCCCACTTATGGATATAACAGATTACTTTAGTGCATACAAAGATTATCAAGCTAATTAACAGACATAGCAGTAAATAGAAAGAACTCATAACACATGATATGTTCTCGAGGAAACCCTAGCCAAGGGAAAACCCCGGTGGGGATGGTACCCACAAAGATCACTAATCAAAAGTATCCTATTAGGGATATTGGACCCTGTTAAGAGTCTGTTTACAATGTATAGTAGATCTGTCCTAGTTAAAGGACTTTAGGCCTTGTTAGAAGCCTTAACCTTGTCAGGAGTTTAGATTACAAAACCTGATCACCAGTTGAGTTCACTACCCAAACAGGTAATACAAAATGTTTCTGACTATAATATGGCATTGCTTACAACTTCGCATCAATAGCCTTTTCTACTATCACAATATACAACTTTCGCAAGTTATCATTTTCTTTCTTTTCACAAAAAACATCATACTCATTACATTTCAAGTATGCCTAATATATGAGTTATTAGAGCTAAAAACTTCATATGGTTGGCTTCCAAAATATTTATCCAAGGGTAAACATCTAGGATGTCATCCCTTCATAATGTTAAGTCATTATTTTGACAAGCAAAATATTCCCTTAACTCTTTCGCTAATACTGTCTCCAAAACTATTCTATCTGCAAAACTGTCTTCGGTAAACTTTGAATAACTTTGTCTGTACTACTCCAAACTTTATGCACACTGAGATGGGGTATCCTCATACTCTATAGAAGCTTTAGTTAACTGCACAAACAAAAATATTGCTCCAATGGATGTCGCCAACTAAATCTTCATCGGGTGCTCTGTCAGGATCACTGTATCCATACTTAGACAATTTCTTCCTTCAACTTACCATACTTGCATTCCAAATTTTGTGCTCTCAGTAGAGATCATATGTTGCCATAATGACAACATCTATGCATCCACATTAGCCAAATTGCCAACATAACTCATATGAAGTCTTATCAGTGCCATGTCTGATTTGAACTCAATTTAATGTGTAAACTGCGGTATTGACTTCTTATCTCCAATGCATCTGCGACACCTTACCTTCAAGAAAAATTGTCCTTGCAATATCAAGAATAGTTTTTCTTCTTCTTTCTACTATCTCATTTTGTTGTGGAGTCCTTGGTACAGAAGTCTGTTTGTAGATCTCATTCTCTTCACAATATTCATTAAATTTATCAGATGTAAACTTTATACCTTTGTCAAATCTTAGGCATTTTATCTTCAAACTTGATTCATTCTCTTTTGCCTTGTAGATCTTAAATTTGTCAAAAGCTATAGATTTTTCTTTAAGAAATGAAACCCACATCATTCTTGAACACATCAACAAAATTCACAAAGTACCTTTCACCATAGTATGACCTTATCTTTGTAGGACCACAGAGGTCTGTATGAACTAGATCTAATCTCCCTTTTGCAGAATAATTCTTTCCTTGAAAAATAGTCTTTGTTTTTTTTCCATAAGACACTCTTTGCACATCATGTTAGTAGGTTTTATAATTTTAGGCAAATCTCAGATTGTATTAGTGTTACTGATCTTCACAATATTATCAAAATTTATATGACAAAACCTCTTATGCCACAATCAACTGTCATCCATCTTCACAACAAAACAACTTGCTTCTATTGAGTTCAACTGAAATACATTATCTCTTGTCTTTGTACTTGATGTGATCAAGTTCTGTGATTGATTTTTGATAGTGCATTTTCCATCCTTGAATTGCAGATAATATCCCTTGTCAACAAGTTTTCCGACACTCAAAAGATTATTTTTTAGTCCATCAACAAATAATACATCATCGGTGTTAGTTTTACCATCCCTATGATCAAGCGAGGAGTATTATCTCCAAATCTGACTACACCTCCATCATAATTGTCAAGCTATACAAATTCGTCTGTATCACCTCTCATATGATGTGCACAACCACTATCTATGATCTATTTTGATTTTTTTTCTACATGAGAGACCAGAGCCTTTTCTTCATGAATACGACTCTCATCTTTGATAGCAATAAACTCAATCTCATCATCACTTTTTACTAATTCATCATCAGAACCTCCATCACTAGCATAATAACATTCTTTTGGATAATTGGATTTGTATGGTTTAGTCTTATACTTAGGAACTCTGGTAGGACATCTTGAAGAAAAATGACCTATCTTATTACATGAAAAAAAATTCAAAGGTAACTTTCCTTTACGTCTGTTCTCTCTTTTGGCGACCAAAGCAAAAAGCTCATCCAACTTTATTTATTCTTCTTCTATCTCTATCCATTCCTTAGCATATTCTCCAATACTAGTATAATTGTCATTTATACTGGTACTTGCAGCATTCTTTATCATCTTATCCTTATGAATAGTAGCTTTAAATTCATATTCTACTTTAGGTAAAGAATCTTGTAATCTTTATGTTTCAAATGTAGATAACTTACCAATCAAAATCTTTGTTGTAAACCTCTTTGCGAGTGGTATAATCTCCTCAATTTCCATGACTTTGATGACATATGCTGGTGTCTAGGATCTCATAATCTTTGCAATGATTTAATCTTTTGTAATTGTTCCTCCTAAATTTCTAATGATAGTAACAACCTTTGTTACCCTCTGAACATATGATCTAATAGTCTCATCTTCTTACATCTTCATGTTCTCTATTTTTTCTTTCCAACTTTACAACTTGGCCTGTTTGGTGTATTTGTCTCCTTCATATAATGCGTCCAATTTTGTCCAGATCTCATTTGTTGAATCAAGATCCTTAACCTTTGTCAAATCTACCTCTGAAAGTGCATTGATTAATGATTCTCTAGTGACCATATTACAAGTGAGCTCCTTTTTTTTAGTGTCAATACTGGATCCCAACTCATCCTCTATCCTAATGTCAATCTGGTTCTTTATAATCATCCAATATTCAATTCCCAAGAAGATCAAATGAGTCCTCATCTTGTTCTTCCAACTGTCAAGATTTTCACCATTAGACTTTAGATTCTCCTTTGTATAAATTGTCATTTTGGATCTCCTCAAGTGGTTAAGCTTTCTCCAAGAGGACCAAAAGATTAGATACCACTTGTTACAAGTGTGATTTCTATTGCACCAAAATATTGACCTATCAATGCCTGATACAACAACTAGACTTATAGAATCTACAGGAGGTGATTAGTCCCTTGTCATGAATCTCGAGGGGACTATTGAGCATTTTGCCAACATAACCAAGCTACCTCACTTCTTGAGAAGATATAATCAAAAGTGAATGAAGAAGCGAGATGGGAATTTTGCATGTATTCAACACTTTCACAATAGGTTAATCCATACATCAACCTATTTGTTACATTTTGAGATGGTTTTTGGTTTCTTGGCATCTAGTCCCTTTAGTCTTTACATGAAATAATCACAAGAAAATTTATGTGATCAACTTCACTAGTATAATGTTGGATCCCTTCAAAACTTATTTTTTCCTTAATCAAAAATATCAGTACTATAATGACACTAAGGTGACACTTGTGGATTTCAACATATTCAAGTCAAGATACCGAGAACATGATTTTTTTCTTACTTCATTCACATATAAAATTTTTAAAAAAAAGTTTATTATTAATGAGACATGGGAAACATCAACAATAATGCATAGGAACCAAGTTGAATGCACATCCAAAATGTTATTCTCTATTAATTTTCTCGAATAATATTATCTAAGGTATGTGTATAGTATCTCGTGTGAAGAGTGAGAACCCCTTTTTACAACATATTCAACCATAAATATAGGTTTAAGTGAGACAACCACTTAGGCTAACTATCTAACTACTTTCTGTAACTATTTAGCATAATTACATAGGTAATTGCTTAGGATAATAACTTAGATAACCACTCAAGTTAACCACTCAACATAACTACCTAAGTGATCACTTCTAATAACTACTTGATGGATTATTATTTTCACTACCTTTTTGAAAAAAAAGTTAAGATTTACCTAATTTTTATAGAAATAATGTTCAAATCTAACATTTCTTGAGAAACCATAAAAGTCACACTCTAATAATAACAACTAAAATTATGACTCATAAGAATTCACCCCAAAAACTATACCACAAGTATTACAATCATTTTAGTGTCATTCTACACTTCTTTGTGATGTCTTTAATGGATTAGTTTGAGATAAAGTATTCTATAAAAATGACAACATCCAAAATGAAGACCCTATTAAAACTAGGATGAAACAGAAGAGAGTCATATGAGTGTCACGAGGAATGTTGTGAGTAATTGTGACAAGAAAAAATCATGAATTGATACAAAGAAAGATGACCACAACTTGTGAACTTTGTGCATTGAAATCATGGGCAGAGCTAAGAATGTTTTTAGGGCACAAATCTTTGAGACATGTGGTGATTGACTAAATCTATCAAAATTTTATTTGTATCAAATAACTTGTGTGTGATATTTGACTACAATGTAGTCGCATTGTTAGAGCTTGTGTTCTTTTCCATCATGTGGTATGAAAGATATATGTAATCCTGTTGAGAATGTGAAATCCAATGGTCATCTAACCATTTTTTTACTCTTCTCCATTTATATTCACATTCAAAGATTTAAACATTTGTATATATAAAAATCTGAATTTTGGGTATTGTGTACTTGATAAACACTAAATAAAGACATTGAATTGCTTCAAAATGGATGTATACATGCTTGTGAACCCCTATAAATTTGTGCTGTGTCTTGTCTAATTTTGTATTTCTTATTATTTTAGCTTCTTTTTTATTTTAACAAATGCATGGTTGTGCAGAGATGGAGGATAAGTTGTGGATGGAGAAAGAAAACAAAAATTAATTTATGTTGCTTGATTTGATAAAAAAATTTTCTTCGGACTCATCAACAACAAAGAAGCTTCATTGTACTAAACAATCTTGCACATAAAAATTAAATGCAAATATTAGTCTCTCCCTAGGAATTTTGTAGCTCTAAGGATTTTACAATGAATGATTTTTTTTTGGACTTTGCATTATTTCTTGTAATTGAGAACTGTTAAAACCGAAAATGACTTAGGTATTGAGGATTTAAAAGCAATCTATTCATTATATGCATCATTGTCAAATTTTATAGCATATAAGGTTGCAAAGATAATAAAGGATGTGAAAGAATTTAGATTTTATTATGTCCATGGAGTAAATTCCATGTAATGTAGGTAGAATCAAATGAATTATGTTTTTTTGGTAAGATTCACTAATGGACTCAATCTCCCAGCATCACGTGCAAAACCAAAGTCAACCTTCTATAGGAGATAAATAGAGAGGATCAATTTTTATTTGTATATTAAAGATAGTTCTAAAATATTTAACAATAGATACTATATCAGAATATTGTTTAGCTGAGTCCATCCAAAAGAATCGTTGAGTTTTATCCATTATACCACGTATAAATATCAACAAAATATCCTATCAATATTACATCATATTAAAGAGAGTTTTTAGAAACTACGAAAGTTTTGAATCAAAATGAATTAAACTAGAGTAATCTGGTCATCATTAAGACCATCACCCAATCACATAGTTACTGCTTTCTATCACATTTGTTTCAAACCTCCCCAAAGGAGGATCAATATCATGATTGATCTTTGTTGTTGCCTCCCATCCTGAAGCATCAACACTTGTATAAGAGTTGTTGATTTTCTCAATCTTCTCTTTTGTAATTCATTTATCCTTTGTAACTCTATGCAATGCTTCGAGTTATTTTTGGTCCAATTTATCCTTGTAAGTGTTGAAGAGGTGGGTTGATCTGATGTCAGGTTGATATATAATCATACTTCCCTCCTGGTCTAGAATAATGAATCTTCTTTTAGGAATCTTGAGGACAACAGAAACCTGAAACATTATTAACTTATGAGTGATTTTATGACTAAACTAAGTCTTCTCCTTATGCCTTGAAATACTTCATCATTCCTTTGTTTCCACAAATACCATAACACCTTTGCAGAAAGAACAACCCAGAATTTATTCAACTTAGTATCAAAAGAATCAGCATAACTAGCAAGGACTTCAATCCATGAAAGACCAGGACAAGAGTTTTACAATAATGGAGACCCAAGGAAATTAGACTAGACAAGAGAGGCAAATTGACACTCAAAAAAGATATGCTCAACTATTTTAGGGACATTACAAATGGAGCACAACAATGAGAGGATAGCAACACAAGAGAGAATAGACCCAACAATAATATTTTTAATCAACAATAACCAATGAAAACAAGACTTCTTAGTTTCAATAGGTCGATGCCACATAAGGCCCAAGACAAACTCCCACTTAGAGTTAGGCCAGTCAAGACCCCAACATTGATTGATCCAAGTAATAATCTTAGAATCATCTCTCAGCATGTTATAGATTTATCTTGTAGAACCATCCAGAAAATGGGAGCCATCTTGCCATTTAAGCTATTTAAGAAAAGCATCAATGGATAGAATATTTCAAGGAAAGAGGTTGCCAATATCTTTCCAAATGAGAGTGTATGTCTTATTTTGTGTGAGGGGGATCCCAAAATTCTTACTAAGTTCATCCCAAGTACCAAGTCGATGATCAATAAGTACATCTCCTATCAGATAGATTCCTTTAGAGGCCCAACTTTTAGCAGAGAAGCACTGCATGAGGGAAAGATGTTTATCATTGAGTTTAAACCCCCACCAGAGAGATCTATCCACAATAGAATAAGTTAGCAGTCCTTCCACAATACCTCTAGAGAATACTTACCCTCTGATTTGCATCCAGGCCTTCCATATGGAAGAAAAGATGGTGGAACCAAACACTTTTATCTCAGAGTCACCCATTAACAAATCACACAAAGTTAGATTCTTCCAAATCTCACCCTTTCTAATTTTAGATTTCACAATGTTATTCCTTATTAAAATCTTCCAAGGCTCTTCACTATGAAGAGCCTTGAAGATCCATCTTGAGGCAAGAGGAGATCCATGAGCCTTAAGATCACGAAGACCCAATCCACCCAATTTCTTAGGTCTACAACACCAATCCCAATCAACACAATGTCTCTTCTTTTGTCCTTTTCCATTAGACCATAAAAATCCCCTCATATCCTTTCTAGTTTCTCAACTTGATAATTAGAAAACAACCAAGTTGAGGAATAGAATATTACATGTGAGGCAAGAACTAATGCATTCAAGGTTGGAGGATCCAATTAAGGACTATCTGACCTTGTAGCCAAACCATTACACAGTGGAATTACACAACTTGAACACAAGATTTGATATAAAACTGGAATCTTTATTCATAAGTTCACTGATTACATGCAATGTGTCAGGCTGTAAGGCCTTCCCAGTTATGGCCAATCACAAAGCACGTAATAGTCTACGAGATCACGTAGGATCCAAATCTTTTCCACAACTTCACCACTCAACTAGCCCAGGTCTGCAACATGACGGGACACAAGTAGGGATCCCAGGAAAGATCTAAACGTGTACTCACAACTTCCAAGCAATCTTCCTATGTCCAAGCTCGCAAGCTGCTAACTCTGCTATATTTCTAAATCCAACTCTAGATCTCTTATCTAACTCCCCATGATCTCCTAAACAACTACCCCATCATCTTCTTAAATACAAAATCCCAGCCACAAGTCAGCTTCCAAATATACAAATATTAAATGAAAAACATGGTCGGCTCTCAAATAACCTTACAATAATTAAATTATCCATGTCGGCCTCCAAATCTACATAGGGGAATGCAACATGCCAGATCTAGGTCCTCACATGTCCAACGGTCAATCCATAACTCGAGGAACATGACCCAAATTAAATGCACCAGTCGGCCAAGCCAATCCATCCAAACAACCAAGTCAGTCTGCAAGAACACCGAGTGCCAGAAAGAAACACCGAGACCTGTCGATAACCAAACACTGAGCAATAGAGAAATAATTGAGTGCCAAAAGAAACCAACACCTTTAGTTATCGAGCATTCTTTAGAGACTGAGCAACCCAGTAACCACAAAAACTGAGCAACCAAACTCCAAAACTGAGCAAATACTTCACCAACTAAGATCAAAACTACTAATCTTCCCTTCAAAACAAACATATTTTTGGTTGATACAGGATTGCCAATAATCCTAGGATGCTCCTGCATCAAGAACTTTCTAAACCACTTGTACCCTACCTGCCAAATATAGAAGGTGAGTTTTTCATTTGAGATGTTTATAGAGAGGATAAATTTTTTTAATATGGTGTAATAACAAAATAATGGTATTATCAACCTCAAGCGAATACAAATTCCATCAGCACTCCTTTGTATTGAGTGAGCTAATATGAACTCATCTTAATCAACTTTGAGTTAGCTCAAAAGGGAGAGGTGAGTACTAATTATATAGTAGAATATGGGTATATAATTCCAAGAGGGTTAATAACTCCCAAATACCCAAATTAGGTAGGAGTTTTACCTACTTGTAAAATGCCAAACATGTGGTTATGCCAACTTAGGTAAGGACAAGAAAATTGTTATCGGGAGGTGGCTAATGAGTCCAAAAGAGGGTGAGACATTCAACTACCGAAACTTGGGTGTGAATGATACATGTGATTGGAGGATTATGCCTTGTGTTCTCCTCATAACTATTCTAAATTAACCTAAGAAAGCTTAATATATTTGTAGAAAAAATAAATCTCCTAACATAAGGTAAAATAATAACCTACACCTACACTCCCCCTTAATGGTATCTTAGGTGGGTGTCAGGATGCAAAGATGAGTCCTAGATACAAGGCCATATTCGGTACCCATTTACAATGATAAAATCCCTCAAAAGATGAGAAAGATAAAAACCATAAGACAAAACTCACCCCAAGAGAGAAGATGAGAAACCATGTAGTCCCTTAATATAGAATATTCTACATTGTTGGTGAATGCTTGACACAAGAAATTGAAGATGGTCCAAGCTTGTTGAACAATGTTCCTCCCCTTATGAATAAATTAAAGAAAAGGTGTACAAATATTTTTTTCCCATTCTTGAAAGAAATATGAATGAAGAAACTGCAAAATCTATGAAGTCTCTCAAAATTTCCCATGTCTCCATGTCGATGCAAAAGTTATCACCTTCAAATTGGGAATTCTATGAAATGTTGTAGAAGAAAAAAATGTACAACCAAGTGGAGATTTATGTAGAAGAAAATCCAAAGATAAAAGTATCATCTCTGAAGAAAAAGGTGCATCCTCCAATTGTTTCTCAATAGTGGCCACAATCATGCTAAATTGTGAGGAATGATCATGTGGGTAAAGAAAAATATAGTCAAAAGTTTTCCCCTCGTCATCTGAAAAGGATATAAGAAGTTCATCAAAGAGAAGATGTATGCACTCAATAGTGCCCTCTAAGTTTGCAATTTAGGACTCGTAAAACAAACCTACAATGCCTCTCAAGTACTCATGCCATGTAGTTGTGTGTGGGAGACAATGAATGTTTTGTTGTACTAAATCAATAGGAGCCATAGAAATATCAGAATCATCATAAATAGAAATCGATGTAGGAGATGGAATATCAACACATGTCTCTGGAACATCATTTGAAATAATACTAAGATTCACTTGACCATATTGAATCTCATCAAAAGTGTCCACACTAGATACCTGAGTGTGTATGTCAGGCGAATGAACAATATAATAAAAGTGTGAGAAGATGTATTATCAAGATTGATGATCTACCTCCTCAACTGCAGAAATCTCTCTTCTATGAAGATCCTCAATAATCATTGAGTCTGATAGTAATCTGATAGATAGAAAGAATATTTGTTGACAATGAAGGTACACAAAGGATATCATTGAATGATCCTTTGTCTATATCAATAGACCGTTTCCATAAAATATGTATATATGTGTTGTTATCCATCAGGATGCTTGGTGAAAAATAATTTTCAAATAAAGAGAACATATGTTGTTATGAACTCATATGATGTGAAGCTCCAGAATCAAGGATTCATCTTCCTAACTCAAAATCCACAACTACAACAAGTGCTTTCCCCTTTTGTTTCTCTAACTTTGAATTAGATGAAGATGGTGAATCCTTTAACATAGTTGAAGGTAAATTTATTTTCTTCTCTTTAAAAAGATGCTTCAACTCATCAATTTGTTTTAAATAAAATTGATTTTCATCATGCCTATATTTCTTGTAATATGCACATGTGGTCTTCTCCTTTTTAGATGATTCCATTTTTGAGGAAGAGGATTCAAATTCTTTCTATGGTTTTTTTTTATTCTTTTGTTTTTTATAAGGATTCCCTTACTCTTTGTATACCTTAGGCTCAATAGCAATCAATTCTTGTGACTTGGAAGTTTTGATGAGACCCATTTGAATTAGCTTTGCTTTCTCTTATATTAGAAGATTTGAAAATCCATCAAAAGTAGGCTCAACATATGTTGATAAGAAACAGTAAATAAATTGACCTGTGAATTTGCAACTATCCTTTGCATAATTAGATCCTATGTGTGCTCTTTATCTTTACTTTAATTCTTCACTTTCCACTGGCTTCAACACTTCATCAAATTCTATCTTTTCCACTCAGAATCTATCTTTTCCTTCTTCACTGCATCAGTCGGTGACTTATCAACTCTTCAATATGCCAATCGTTTGTCCATACAAACTCATCCTTTATATAGACCTTGTTTTGTCACTTAATCTCCTTTATCATGATTTATTTCAATCAATCTCAGCCATCTAATTTATTTTACAAATTTATTCATTGAATCTGGATCTCAGTAACACGTTTTATCATCACCTTGGAACTTTAACTTTCTTGAAACTTGTTCCATCTCTTTTTTCTGCTTAGATCTTACCATAGATCATCACTATGAATTTTCTTGATCATAGATCTCTTGATGCAGGAGCATCCTGGGTGTAAGGGCAATCTTGCATCACCCAAAAAAATATTTCTAGTTTCTTTTCAACAAGGTCTATCTTGTGTAGAGCTGCATTTTTTGGAAATTTACTATTTTTAGTAAGTTTTTCATTTGAGCTCATAATGCTCTATTTTCTTCTCCAGAGGTTCACTTTGGTCATATTAGCCTGTCAGTAAAGTTTCATTGTCAGATCAAGTTTAGTTTTGAAGATATTGAAAATTTTCAATATTGGCAGCAGGTACAAAAACTTTGAACTCAGTTTTGAAGGCTTTAGAGGCTCCAAAAGGGGTCAAAACTTTGGTTGAATAGAGATTCTCCTAATTAAGTGTTGTAGAGCACTTTGCGCCATTTCTGAAATGGGGTTATAATAGCCAATCAGGTCAACGAGTGATGACTTATGGTCTTCGGAAGTTGCACTACCTAAAATAGAAGAAAATGAATTTCCTTCAAAATTTCTTGTTGAGTTCCAAAAGTTGTTTTGAGCTGACTCTAGTGTAATAAAAATGAAAAATAAATAATTCTAGGGTTGGTTGGGCTCAATAGCTATAAAAAATTAGAACCTTCTCGGGCGGTGGAAAATTGCCTATATAAGGAAGGCCCTTAGTGTTTTCTAGGTAGTTAGGGGTAGTTATTCGAGGTTTTATCTTACAGAATGTTGTAAGGAAAATGCCAATGTGGCTTTGCATATTGTAATTCTGAAATTTATAATTCCACACTTGTGGAGATAATAAGAAGCTCATTTTTTGTTCTTTCAAATTATTGGTGTCTCTATTTATGTTATGTGTTTGTGGTATTAAGGGGAGCACCCTTCATCAAGTGCTATCAAAGCAGGAGTTCCTGAGTGTGTAGACAGATCATCAATTGTGAGGCAGTTTTCACTAGGATCGTGGTTTAGGATTTCAATGATAAGCGCAAAAATGCCTTCATGAAGGGAACAAGGTAGAAGGTCTAGAGGTGTGTCACCTGAGGTTAGAGCCCTCCAAAGACAACTGCGAGAATTGTAAGAAGAGATTCACAAAGGGATGAATCTTGCAGTAAGAGATGAAAGTGAGGATGAAGTCAAAGAAAGAAATTTTGATCAGGAAGGAGAAGGTGAAATTTTGAACCAAGATGAAGAAAGACTTTTCTGGGCCATTTCCAATATTGGGAAAAGACCTAAGATTGAGGTACCCACATTTTCAAGAAATCTTAACCCAGAGGAATTGATCAATTGGATCAATGAATTAAAAGAATATTTTGAGTATGAAGATATCAAGGATTCTGACAGGGTCAAGGTTGCAAAGGCCAGACTAAAGGGTCATGAAAAAATCTAGTGGCAAGAGATTCAGTTGGAGTGAAATAGAAGAGAAAAGGATAAAATGACAAGATGAGATTGGATGGTAGATAAATTGAAGTGACAATTCATTCCTGTTGATTATGAGTCTAATCTATTGAAGAAAATGCATGGGTTAAAGCAAGCAGGAAGATCTATTCAAGAGTATACAGAAGAGTTCTTTCGAGTCCTCATCGGAATAGTTAATGCTGAAGTTGATAAGGAGAAAGTTTCCCATTATCTTAATGGGTAGAGGCAAAGCATTTAGGAGGAGTTGAAATTATTTTTGAATGAACAATATTGAAGAGGCATACCAGTTTTCTCTAAAAGTAGAAGAAAATTTGAACAAGAAGTTTGAAAGAAGACAAAATGAAAGAGGTCGTGTTGGAAGATCCAGTGGACAATCTTATAGAGGCAGAAATGAAGATCAAAAAAAGAAGGATGAGGCTAGTAGAAGTCAAAATCAAAGAGGAAATAATTTTAATCATTTCCATGATCAGAATAATAGAGATCAGAGAGGAAGAGGAAGAGTACAAGGACTAGTAAGAGGAGGCTTCCATGGAACATGTTTTCACTATGGAGAAGGTCATAGGGTATATGAATGTCCAAAAACCAAGGAAGGAAAGATAGGAAAACTGAAGACCAGGATAGAGTTTCACATGTGGATGAAGATGTCAAATCATCACATTTTGAAGATGCTAAAAGAGGAGAAGTCCTAGTTAACAAAAGAGTCATGTTGAGTGGTGAGAATGAACCTGAGCAAAGGAGGATCTTGTTTCATACTATGTGCAAGTGTGAGGATAAGTGTTGTGATGTGATTATTGATAGTGGAAGCACTAACATATTGGTGTCAGAAGAGATAGTTAAAAATTTAAATCTCAAGAAGTAGAAACACCCATATCCATACCAAATTGCCTAGGTGTAGCATGACCACAAGGTCATGGTCAATGAATAGTGCCTAGTGAAGTTCAATATTGGGGGATACCATGATGAGGTACTATGTGATATCATACCTATGGATGCATGTCATATGTTATTGGGTAGGCTGTGACAGTTTGACATACGTGTTATACATGATGGTCATGCAAATACCTGTTCCCTAAGAAAGGATGGAGTGCGACATAAGCTAAATCCATTGAAGGACATAGAAGAAAAGGTACGTAGTAATACAAGAATAATTTTTGTTGATGGAAGAAAATTCCTAGAGGGTATGAGGCATGAGCATATGTGTTTTTCTTTAATTCCAAAAGTTGGTAAAGAGGAAGTAAGAGATATACCTATAGAAGTTGTAGATTTGTTGAATGAGTTTCAGGATATTGTATTTGATAATGTTCCTGATAAATTACCACTTGTAAGGAAGATCCATCATTAGATAGACTTGATCCCAGGAGCCATTATTCCAAATAACGCAACACACAGAATGACACCAGCAGAAAGTGAAGGATTGAATGGACAAGTACATGAGTTGTTAGAGAAGGGGTTGATTCGAGAGAGTCTGAGTCCATGTGTTGTACCAGAAGTATTAGAACCAAAGAAGAGTGAAGGATGGAGGATGTGTACAGATTCTATGTCTATCAACAAGATCACAATCAACTATAGGTTTCCATTGTCATGGATGGATGATATTATGGACTGTTTGAGCAGAGCTGTGTATTTCTCAAAGATAGATCTAAAGAGTGGATATCATCAGATTTGGATTAGAGAAAGGGATGAATGGAAGAATTCCTTCAAGAAAAAGGAAGGGTTGTATGAGTGGTTATTCATGTCTTTTGGGCTAACCAATGCACCGAGCACTTTCATATGGATCATAAATGAGGTTCTTAAAGAATTTATGGGTAAGCTTGTCATTGTTTACCTAGATGATATTTTGATCTTTAGGAAGACATTGGAGGAGAATATAATACATATTCGTAGGGTGTTTGAGAAGTTAAGGGAAGAGAAATTGCTAATTAATTTGAAGAAGTGTATTTTTTTGAAAAAAGAGTGTGTATATGGGATTTGTGAATTCAGTAGAAGGTCTAAAAATGGACCCAGAGAAAGTGAAGGCTATCCTTGAATGGCCTACTCCAAGGAGTGCTACCGAGGTAAGATCTTTTCCTAGTTTGGATAGCTTTTACAAAAAATTTATTAGGAGTTTTAGCAATACTTGTGGACCCTTGATTGAAATAATGAGAGGGGATATAAAAGAGTTTAAGGGGACTACAAAGGCGGATAATAGTTTTAAACTGTTGAAACAAAAAGTTAAAGAACAACCTGTTTTAGCACATCCAGATTTTAATAAGGTGTTTCAAGTAGACTGTGATGCTAGTGGTACTGCAATAGGAGCTATTTTGAGCCAAGAAGGTAAACCTGTTGCTTATTTCATTGAGAAGTTAAATGATACCAAGAGGAAATATTTTGTTTATGATCAGGAATTTTATGCTATAGTGTAGGCATTAAAAAAGTGGAGACACTATCTTCTTCCTAAAGAGTTTCTTTTGTATACTGATCATCAAGCTTTGCAATATTTGAATATTCAAGGAAAATTGAACCAAAGACATTTGAAATGGGTTAAGTTTTTGTAGAGTTACACATTTGTTTTGAAATGTAGAAGTGGAAATTATAACAGGGTTGTAGATCCCCTTAGTAGGAGGCAACTTTTTCTGATAAAGATGCAGATTGAGGTGGTTGGGTTCAAGGAACTCAAGATTTTTTATCCATATGATCCTGATTTTGGTGAAGCTTGGAAAGCTTGTACAAAACCTGTTACTATAGACAAAATGAAGTGGTTGAAATTCATGATCCAGGATGGTATGATTTTCAGAGGGAGTCAATTATGCATTCCATGAAGTTCTATAAGGGTGAATCTCATCAAGGAGAAGAATAGTAGAGGATTTGATGGATATTTTGGTCAAGAAAAAACCCTTGCTCTTGTTAGTGATTTATTACTAGCCATAGTTACAACAAGATGTCAAGAAGTTTGTACACAGTTGCAGAGTATGTGAAATAGAAAAAGGAGCAAAGTAGAATATAGGGTTGTATCATCCATTATTGTACCAGAAAAGCCATGGGAGAATATCAGTATGGACTTTGTTCTTGGTTTACTAAGGACTCAAAAGGGGCATGATTCGGTTTTTGTGGTGGTTGATAGGTTTTTGAAGATGATACATTTCATTCCCTACAAGAATACTAATGATGTTGTTCATGTGGAAAAATTATTTTTCAAAGAAGTGGTGAGACTACATGGTTTACCAAAGAGCATAGTTTCATATCAAGACACTAAGTTTGTTGGATATTTCTGGCGCATATTGTGGAAGAATTTAAAGATAGATTTGAAGTTTAGATTATCGCATCATCCACAAACTGATGGGCAGACATAGGTAGTGAATAGGATTCTGAGATTTTTTTGAGATGTTAGGTTGGAGATAAGCCAACAAATTAGGATTTGATTTTACCACAGGCAAAATTTGCATACAATAATTCTATCAACAGGAGCACTGGTAAATCACCATTCTAGATTGTATATGGAAGTAGCCCTAGAAATTCTTTTGAGTTGAGGAAGATAGACAAAGGGGAGATAAGTAGTGTTGAAGCTGGGGATTTTGCAGAATATTTGAAAAATATCCATGAGGAGGTGAGGAAGTACATTACCAAGATGAATACACAATATAAGGCTAAGGTAGATATGAAAAGGAGGCATAAGGAATTTTAGGTTGGGATGAAGTCATGGTTCATTTGTGGAAGCATCAATTTCCAATAGGTACATATAACAAGTTCAAATTGAAGAAGTTTTGGCCATGTAAGATACTGAAGAAGTGTTAGCTATTTTTTTTGTAGGATCCTAACACACAAGCCCTGAATGCTTAATTGGAGCTCTATGATTCCTAAACTCCTGATTCTAGCAAGAAAAATACTAACTAACAAGGATAAAATCTTTCTTCACTTTGAGCTCCACACACTCAGGCGGGTGTACCTAATTCAAACATGAATTTGCATTTTCTGATAACTTCTCTTTGACATAACTTCAACTATGCAGACAAAGAAAGTGGATAGTTCTTAGAACGATAAGATGTGGCAGTCAACATTCAACCACTCTTATGCAAGATCCCTATTTCATAAGTGTTCTAAGGACCAAGAAAATGGCATAGGTGACAAGGATAAATCCTTCTTCTCTTTGAGCTCAAGACTCAGGTAGGCTAACCTATGATTCATTCTTCAAAGAATCACTAACTGCATTGTATTCTACAAATACAAATTGTAAACATTACATGCCCTTCAACAGAAAGTAAATGTTCATTGATTTTTAGATTTGATGATGAAAGATTGCAAAGACAAGCAGTGACCAGTGCTTTATCAATTGAGTAACAGAGTCAAATAAAAGTAAATCCCCATAAATCCTATGATTTCAAATAAATAAAACACAAATGAAATTCCTTATAAATTATTCTCTCACTCCCCTACCCAGACATCAGATTCACAAATACTGTTAAACTCTCAAAATTATGCCAAAGATTTATTCACTCCTTGAGAAAAACTAAGAACACAAATTCACAGTCACCTTGTAACCAGCATATTAGAGTACCTTACAAACTAATGCAAAAGAATTTAATCATACGAAGACATCACCAATAAAAGATTGGGATTCCACTCTTTTTCATTCAAAAATATCTCGTTCAATACAATTAAGAAAACCTTAAAACCTTAAAAACAAGGGCTCAAAAGATAGAATATTGCCTCTGCAGTGATAATTCCACCATCCTTAACAATGGAGAGAAAAACCAAAGATATAGGAAAAGGAAGTCAGTTACACAGAACTGATAGTTGTCCATTTTAGCCAAAATATCTCTAATATTCCTCCACACTTGATCTACATTTGATCTTCAAACTGATTCTCTCCAACTGATCAATCATTTCCAGCTAATTTGATTGCATTCCTCTCCAAGAAATGATTACATTCTGTTATGTGAAAAAGCCCTCGTGAATGCTTCTCAAAAAATTCATAATAAAAACATTTCATTTAGACTATAGAGAAAACTATTGAACTTATTTAAATCTGCCTTTCACATTATTTCTTGCACTTTTAACTCAAAATGCACCAAACTTCACCATGTGTCACTTCCTTGTCCTGTAACCTACCTTGGAAGAAATAAATTTGATCTAGTTTTCTCATTTCTGGCTCACTGCAACAAACCCTGGAAAGAAAAACCCTCAATCATTTCAAATAATGGAAGCAACTGCCAACTGATCCAAGTTTAAAATGTGGCCATCGATCATATCCCTTCCTAGCACATCAAATGACTCATAAACATTGATAAACAGTCAATTTGGCTTTTAAAATCAACTAGCCACATCATCCTTTTCCTCGGCCAATCAGAAAAGAACACATCTACAACAACTGGTACCCGGACCCACTGCTTCATTTGTCTTTCAGTTAAACTAGATCGAATGGTTGTCGCATTGTCGTAATGACTAATCTTTGAGCACCTTTCCTTTGCGGTATCATGTCGACCGTTAGATCTTTCTACACTTTACTCCTTAACCACATTGGATCTGGCGAACTGGCAACTTAAGACATTCTCTTAATCTCTTAATACTTTACTCAACCTTAGTTTGATCATGAGATTCAGCAACTGAAGGATTCGCTGAATCACCAAACTCTTTCCTTAACTGCGGTCTCATCAAGAGAATCAGTGACCACTGTCTGATCTTGTGCTTATCAATGGTCCATGCTGAGTCTCAAAGTCTTCAACCTTAACCCATACTTCATTACAAGATCACATGACTGAGGTAGTCGCTAGATCTCAAAGGCTTTTACTTAACTGGGAGCTCATCTAGAGATCACGCGAATGAAACATTCATGTGGTCACTGAGTCTTTTCTTAACCTCGGGTAGCATTTGGAGAATATGCGACCACCATCTAATCAAATCCCCATCCACAGCTCATATTCAATCTCGAAACCTTTACCTTTAACCTAACTCTTTTTGGTGATCCAGCGACCAAAGCATTCTTATAATCATAGAATACTTGGCTTGACCCTGGTCTGGTCTAGAGATCACACAAATGAAGCATTTGTGTAATCTCACAATCTTTCTTTGACCCCTAGTTTGATCCAACGAACACGTGACCATCGCCCGATCCATTTTCATCAATGGTCTAGATTATATCTCCAAGCCTTTAAACTTTAACTCAAGCTTGATCATGAGATCATGCGACTAAAGTATTCTCTAGATCTCGAAACATTTCTCTTAACCCCAATTACATTCATAGAACATGAGATAGCCTTTATTTGCCAAGTCGCTCGATCTTTCACTTAACCCCAGTCATATCTTGAGATTACATGCTGACCATTGATCTTGTCCTCATCTTGTGGCTATCACTAAATTGTTGAGCCCAAAACTTAGCTCACCTTTAATCAAGCGATTCAGTGACAAAGAAAAATTTGACTTGCCCTTAACTGTGATTAGATTTAGAGATTATGCGACCAAGGCAATCTCTAAATCGTTGGATAAATCCTTGACCTCAAGTTAAATCATGAGAACACGTGAAAGCCTTAGTTTCCAGATCACTAAATGATAAAATTAACCACCTAGGAATTACCTTTCTTTGACCTTGACTTAACCTGAGCCCATTTGGAGATTACGCAAACAAAGGACTTCATTGAATCTTTTCTTTACCCTGGGTTACATATGGAGAATCAGTGCCAACCGCCCAATCAAATCTGCATCTACAGCTCACATTTAATCTCAAAAAGCCTCCTTCCTTGACTGGATATCTAGAGAATGAGCAACTGAAGGAAAACATAACCGTCCACCAGGTCACTGAAGGTTAAGCCACTAACTGCCAGGACTTGGAGAATACGCAACCATTGCATTCACTGGATCGCTAGATGAAAGACATAACCACCTAGGAACTTGGAGATTAAGAGAACACCTTAGTCGCGGAGTCACTAAATAGAAATTTACCTGCTTGGGAAAGGAAATAGAACATGTGCAGAAAGGGGACTTAAGTGGCCTGGAAAGGTAATGAGAAAATAGATTTTGGCTAGGGTTTTAGACTTGGACAAATTTTAGAAACCCTTATTCATGGATTTAGACCTATTTCTTAGACCTTAAAAATTAGTATATCTCCCTATCTTTTACGCATTAGGCCATGCGATCTAGAATGGAACTTGTATACATCTTGGACTATCCATGGTTAAGCTTGTAGGCTATAAAACCTTATACTTCTTCTTCACAGATCAAAACAATTTTGTAGCAGGACATGACAACTTTCTTAGGATTTTAGCAGGAATAGGCCATTTTCTTAGGATTTTTACATTTACTGGAAAATGGTCTAACAATGGTTCTTACTGGGGTTGTATGCCTCTTGCAGGCATAGAAAGAATTTAGAATCTCTTGGTATAGAAGACCAATCAAAGAAGATCAAACTAGGCTCTCACAACTCTTGGAACAGGGAACCCTCTTATTGAAAGAAAAGATACACATAGCATAAAGGAAAGCAATTGTACAAGGACTTACAATATTTACAAAAAGGCTCAAAGCCCCGAAACTATAATCAATTTTTACTCCTATCGAACAAATTATTTTCATCTCCATACAACAGAGGCAAATTGAAGTTACATTTTTCATCCATCCTGTCAAAAATAATAGGATCCATTTTCAGCATATCATATAAAAAGTAATCAACATACTCACCACCATTTGGCAAGACAAAGCCATGAAATTGCCATGAATTTAGATCATTGTGTGATATCAAAACATCACTTCATTATATTCACTGCCATGCTGAAAAAAGAAACACTCCAACTTGACTTCATGGCTGGAAACATTAACATACTGGTCATTAGTTTGCAAAAAGGAATAGTACACTTCTATCTCATCACTTTGCAAGCTAAAGTAGAACCTCTCGAGACAAATATCTAATTGCATAAAATCAAAGACAAACTACTGATCACAATTCTTATCAGCATCTTCTAGAGAGGAACAAGCACTGTCAGTGACTTAATCATTAGTCATTTGCATATCTCAAAAAACCCTTTCAGATTTACCACATTCTCCAGCATCAAAATGTAAACAAGAACCACTGACATTATCCTCTTGAAAATATGAACCCACACTAGTACATACATCATCATACTCATCAAATATAACACTATCAAATTCATCACAATGATATGTACTATCCCCTTGCATATCAAAAATGGGAGAAAGGAGATCCATAAATATTTCACACATCATGCCATCACTTGAATCATCTTTGTCAAAACTTATATTTATCGAGCATGGAATTTTAGAAACAAACTTGGGAATATACCTCTAAAACTCAGTCTCCAAGAGCTCTAAAATTTTCTCACTACTTAGTAAGCATTGAACTTCACATTCCATCTCTTTGGTTTCACTGCTGATGCTGCAAATATCTTCCCCATATGAAATAGGGGCTGAAATCACTTGTCTCACATTACCTTGTGCAAAGTAGTTACTGCAGGAACTATCATTTGCATTGTAATGATATTCTTCATGTTAACAAAAAACACCATCAAGATGAAACAAGGAACCATTAATATCATGCTAAGAAAAAGAAAAATCTACAAACTCAAGGGAATCATTATCAACTGAAGATTCATCGTCTACTCCTTGATAACCATAAATTTCATCATTAGCATAATAACCAGCACTATCAGCATCACAAGACTCAGCATCCTCAACACAACTAGACTCAACATCTATAAATGAATCCATCCATTCTTTAACATTTTTAAGTGCTTCCTCTCTAAAGGATGTAGATCAACTGACTGATTCGGGCATACCAAGTTCTAGAAACATTTTAGCATATTGGGATTCTTGAAAATCAAGACCCATGGGAAGTTCACTACATGCAACAAGAAATTTCTTGTAGTATGAAAGTGTAGGCTCTTCTCTTCTTTCTCCTATTGCACATCTTAAAATCTGAATGCAATTATGCTAGATTCTCTTATTTATCAAATGAAGTTCATCATTATAATTTTCTAAATCTAACAGATAATTTTTAGATCTAGAAACATCTTCTTGATCAATCATAGCTGGAAACTCCATTTTAACACACTAACAAAACAATATTACTTGTTCTCATGACAATACTTTTATTCAAATTCATGCAACCATTAGCTTCATTAAGCCACAACATATTTCTGATACTCTTTAGCAACCAAATATTCTATCCATAAATATGACTCAAACTTTAAGATCAATTTACCTTTTCACTTGTGACTTGTTCACCTATTTGGGGACTATTTTTTTTTTACTTTGATATAAAGATTACCTAGAAGTGATGTTTCTGGTGCAAAACATTGATTTGAAATATCCTTCAAATCACCTTTCAAACTGTGGTAGAGTCACCACCTCTTTGTAGAGGATCAATTCTGAGTCAGCTGAGAACCTTTTCTCAAATCTGAACCTTATTTACCAGCAAACACAAGATAACTTCATAGGATGCAACTATTTTTCAAGATCACAAAATATATTACAATTTCATATTACAAAAGCACACTGATCAAACAGAGCCTCAGAGTCACCACTCACACTTGGTGAGAAGATCTAACAATTTTTAAAAATAATTGACTCTATGATCACTTAACCAGACTCTGGGATGATTTAGCCAAGCAAGGAAATAGCATCTTAAACTTGTCCTTTATTTCTTCCCTAGTAGAATCAACATTTTTTCAGCTATTTTTCTTGTAGGATCCTAACACACATGCCCTGAATGCTTAATTGGAACTCTATGATTCCTAAACTCCTGATTCTAACAAGAAAAATACTAATTAACAAGGATAAAATCATTCTTCACTTTGAGCTCCACACACTCAGGTGGGTGTACCTAATTCAAACATGAATCTGCATTTTATGATAACTTCTCTTTGACATAACTTCAACTATGCAGACAAAGAAAGTGGATAGTTCTTAGAACCATAAGATGTGGCAGTCAACATTCAACCACTCTTATGCAAGATCCCTATTGCATAAGTGTTCTAAGGACTAGGAAAATGGCACAGGTGACAAGGATAAATCCTTCTTCTCTTTGAGCTCAAGACTTAGGAAGGCTAACCTATGATTCATTTTTCAAATAATCACTAACTGCATTGTATTCTACAAATACAAATTGTAAACATTACATGCCCTTCAACAGAAAGTAAATGTTCATTGATTTTTAGATTTGATGATGAAAGATTGCAAAGACAAGCAGTGACTAGTGCCTTATCAATTGAGTAACAAATTCAAATAAAAGTAAATCCCCAAAAATCCTATGATTCCAGAAAAATAAAACACAAATGAAATTCCTTATAAATCATTCTCTCTCTCCTACCCAGACATTAGATTCACATACACTGTTAAACTCTCATAATTGTGCCAAAGATTTATTCACTCCTTGAGAGAAACTAAGAACACAAATTCATAGTCACCTTGTAACCAACATATTATCTAGTGCCTTACAAACTAATACACAAGAATTTAATGCAATACATA
Organism: Chamaecyparis obtusa; assembly: GCA_027943335.1. NCBI lineage: Eukaryota > Viridiplantae > Streptophyta > Pinopsida > Cupressales > Cupressaceae > Chamaecyparis > Chamaecyparis obtusa. The sequence continues at coordinate 831,172 of BSBK01005098.1, read as the reverse complement.
TGAATAAATCACCAATAAAAGATTGGGATTCCACTACTTTTCATTCAAAAATATCTGGTTGAGTACAATTAAGAAAACCTTAAAACCTTAAAAACAAGGGCTCAAAAGTCAGAATACTGCCTCTGTAGTGATAATTCCTCCATCCTTAATAATGGAGAGAAAAACCAGAGATATAGGAAAAGGAATTCAGTTACACAGAACTAACAGCTATCCATTTTAGCCAAAATATCTTTAATATTCCTCCACACTTGATCTGCATTTGATCTTCAAACTGATTCTCTCTAACTGATCAATCATTTCCAACTACTTTGATTCCATTTCTCTCCAAGAAATGATTACATTTTGTTCTATGAAAAAGCCCTCGTGAATGCTTCTCATAAAATGCATAATAAAAAAAATTCATTTAGACTATAGAGAAAACTATTGAACTTATTTAAATCTACCTTTCACATTATTTCTTGTACTTTTAACTCAAAATGCACCAAACTTTTCCATGTGTCACTTCGTTGTCCTATAACTTGGCTTGGAACAAGCAAATTTGATCTGGTTTTTTTATTTCTAGCTCACTGCAACAAACCCTGGAAAGAAAAACCCTCAATCATTTTAAATAATGGAAGCAACAGCCAACTGATCCAAGTTTAAAACTTGGTCGTCGATCATATCCCTTCCTGACACATCGAGTGGCTCATAAAAATTGACAAACACTCAATTTAGCTTTTAAAATCCACCGACCACATCATCCTTTTCCTTGGCCAATCAGAAAAGAACACATCTGCAACACCTGGCACCTAGACCCACTGCTTCATTTGTCTTTCACTTAAACTGGATCAAACGGTTGTGGCATTGCCGCAATGACTAATCTTTGAGCACCTTTACTTTGCGGTATCATGCCGACCATTAAATCTTTCTATACTTTACTCCTTAACCACACTGGATCTGGAAAACTAACGACTGAAGACATTCTCTTAATCTCTTAATACTTTACTCAACCTTAGTTTGATCACAAGATTCAACGACTGAAGCATTCACTAAATCGCCAAACCTTTTCTTTAACTGGGGTCTCATCAAGAGAATCAATGACCACCATTCGATCTTGTGCTTATCAATGGTCCATGCTAAGTCTCAAAGTCTTCAAGCTTAAACCATACTTCATTACAAGATCACATGACTGAGGTAGTTGCTAGATCTTAGAGCCTTTTAATTAACCAAGATCTCATCTAGAGATCACACAAATGAAGCATTCATGTGGTCGCTAAGTCTTTTCTTAACCTGAGGTAGCATTCAGAGAATACATGACCACCACCCGATCAAATCCACATCCACGGCTCATATTCAATCTTGAAACCTTTACCTTTAACCCAACTCTATCTGGTGATCCAGTGACCAAAGCATTCTCATAATCACTAAATACTTGGCTTGACCTTGGTCTAGTCTGGAGATCACGCAAATGAAGCATTCATGTAATCTCATAATCTTTCCTCGACCCATGGTTTGATCCAGTGAACACGTGATGACTGCTTGATCCATTTTCATTAACGGTCCAAATTCTATCTCCAAGCCTTTAAACTTTAACTCAATCTTGATCACGAGATCATGCGACTGAAGTATTCGCTAGATCTCGGAACATTTATCTTAACCTCGATTACATTCAGAGAACATGAGATAGCCTTTATTTGCCAAGTCACTAGATCTTTCACTTAACCCCAGTCATATCTCAAGATTACACGCTGACCATTGATCTTGTCCTCATCTTGTAGCTATCATTGAATCATTGAGCCCAAAACTTAACTCACCTTTAATCAAGCAATTCAGCGACAAAGAGAAAAAGTTTACTTGCCCTTAACTGTGATTAGATTCAGAGATTACACGGCCAAGGCAATCTCTAAATCACTAGATAAATCCTTGACCTTGGGTTAAATCATGAGAACATGCGAAAGCCTCAGTCGCCAGATTGTTGAATGATAAACTTAACCGCCTAGGACTAACCCTTCTCTGACCTTAACTTAACCCAGGCCCATCTGGAGATTACGCGAACAAAGGACTTCACTGAATCTTTTCTTTACCCTGGGTTACATTTGGAGAATTAGCACCAATCACCTGATCAAATCTACATCTATGACTCACATTTAATCTCAAAAAGCCTCCCACCTTGACCGGATATCTAGAGAATGAGCGAGTGAAGGAAAACATAACCACCCGCTAGGTCACTGAAGGTTAAGTCACTAACTGCAAGGACTTGGAGAATATGCAACCACTACATTTGCTGGATCGCTAGATGATAGACATAACCACCCAAGAACTTGGAGATTAAGAGAAAACCTTAGTCGTGGAGTCGCTGAATAGAAATTTACCTGTCCGGGAAAGGAAATAGAACATGTGCAGAAAGGGGACTTAAGTGGCCCAAAAATTTAATGAGAAAATAGATTTTGGCTAGGGTTCTAGACTTGGAAAAATTTCAAAAACCCTTATTCATGGATTTAGACCTATTTCTTAGACCTTAAAAATTAGTATATCTCCCTGGTTTTTACACATTAGGCCATGCGATTTGGAATGGAACTTGTATACAGCTTGGACTATCCATGGTTAAGCTCGTAGGCTATAAAACCTTATACTTCTTTTTCACAAATCAAAACAATTTTGTAGCAGGACATGACAACTTTCTTAGGATTTTAGCAGGAATAGGCCATTTTCTTAGGATTTTTACATTTACTGGAAAATGGACTAACAAGAAGCATGATTCAGGAAATGCCTATGAGGTAGAATTGCCTAATGAGATGAATATTTCACCAGTATTTAAAATTTTAGATCTGATAGAGTATCATGAAGGGGGTGTTGAAGATGAGATCATAGAAGCACAATGGAGTATTCCAGCAACTACTTTAGCTACCAAGGAGATTGAGGATATACTTAATAGTTGTGTTGGTAGAAGCACAAAAAATAGGACATATGAAGAATATATGGTCAAATAGAAAGACAACCTGTAGAAGATTCATCATGGTTGACAAGGGAGGAGGTTAACCGTCTTAGTTTTCCTCTGCACACCTAAGACCTGACAAGGTTACTTCTCAAATTACCCTGGGTGTCTAATGCAAGAGCATCCTAGATGTAAGGGAAATCTTGCATCACAAAAAAAAAATATTTTTGGTTTCTTTTCAATAAGATCTATCTTGTGCAGAGATGCTATTTTTGGAAATTTACTATTTTTAGTAAGTTTTTTGTTTGAGCTTAGAATTCTTTATTTTATTTCCTGGAGGTTCACTTTGGTCATAGCAGTCTGCCAATAAAGTTTCATTTCCAAATCAAGTCTAGTTTTGAAGATATTGAAATTTTTTGGTATTAGCAGTAGGGTACAAAAACTTTGAATTCAATTTTGAAGGCTTTATGATGTAGAGGTGGGGGATGTTGGTGGAGTTTCTACTCCAACTAATCAAGATTTGAAAGGTTCAAGCCCTCACTAGGCCTCCCAAACCCCAAGGCTTCCAAATATCCAATACCACACCACTGACTCACACACCTTCCCAAACACCAAGATGGTTGTTTCTAACCTTAACAAGATTGATTCAACAAGATTCAACAATTTTTAGGGTTCTATGCAATACTCAACACCCCAAACCTCTTTTTTTTTCTAGTAGGCCTAATTGTTTCCCTAGTAGGTCTTCACCAACAATAAAGTGGATTTTCCACACAAGTGTCTCAAAACACTAGACAAATAAAATAGGTATTCAGATACCCTTTTCAGCCTTCCTTAATATACCTCAACCTTAGAATAGGTTTTTTTGGACCAAAATACCCCAACTCACACGGTGCCCCTATTTCAAGCACACAAATGGCCTATTTTACAAAGAAAGTACAAATTAAACTTACTCCTAAGACTCAAGACTCTCAAAAGTCTCTCAATATGGTTCAAAACAAAGTAATATCAACTCACATAGACCCTTTGACCAATACAAATGCAAAACCCCCAATATGGTTACTCCCAAGCCCTCAAAATAAGGGTTTGTCCAATCTACACACTCCAAGCATTTTTGGACTCAAAAAATAGTTGATTCACCATTCAATGGTCATATCCAACCACTTCAGGTCATAAAACATGCCCCTCATGAAGGTAGAGTTCTCTCACTGTTGTACCTATACCTTCATTTTCTTTACCAAAACCATGCAATCAGACATCCTTCCGGTGACCACCCTACAAGTCAGTGTTATCCTTGCATTCCAAAAGGTTAGATCAATAATATATAATGTTATGATTCATCCCCCAATCATAGTACACAAAATGGGGATGGATCTTCAATCCATTTCTTAAAACCTTGCCAAAATAAGGACTGTCACGACACAGTCAATCTTATGGGCACAATAACCAGTCAAAATGCTATCAAATGGATTCAAAACAAGTTTATAAACATCTAACAATGATATCCAATCTTAAATTCAAAATAACATCAAAGAAAATGACAAACTTTGCAAGTAACTCTTGTTTTATTGCATCAAAAATCAGTACAGGCCTGCATATTCTTCACGAGTATGTACAAACTCTTCCTCATGACAAACTTTGGATTGAAACAAGTCTAAATAGACATCCTTTAACTTCCCAAACTGATCACATTTAGTTGGAAGTATTTTAAATGCATTAAACACTACTAAACTCACTTTCCCACCTTTTCCTAACTAGCCATTAGGATTTGAAAATTCAAATCTTAACTTACAATTTATTACAATTTAAGCCTCAAAACTCATCCAATCAAATGGATCTTAATATCAAAGGACCAAATAAACTAATTACGGCCCTAATTACCCAATTTATCCTCATGGAGCACTAATGGCTCTCCTTTACATTATTTTCTCCTAAGGTCCTTATCAGACCCTTTAGGATTTTTACAAATTCTATCATATTGATCATTGCATAAAACTATAATAGGTTTCAAGACTTCCCAATTAACTTGTAGTGGTGTCTTCTTTCTCTTCTCCATGCTCTGACCAATAGGTTCCTTCTTGTTCTTAGGTGTCTTCGGGGATGCTCTTGCATCATACACCCTAGCTTCAAAAGTACTCTTGTCCCAAGAGCCAATGCTCTTTGTCTTCAAACCACCCATCCTTCTAGATGGTTTTCTGCATCCTTGTACCCTTCTAGGCATCTGTAACATCTTCTTATTACCTACATTCACTTTTTTAGCAAAATAATCACATAAAACATGTTTATCACTGCCATACTATTATTTGGAATAGTCGACATGCTGCTTGTTTTTCTGCCTTCCAAGGCCCACACAAACCTTGTCTTTACCTTCCAATGCACTTCCTTTTCTCTGATCAACTAGAGGAAACCATACTCCTCCAATAAGTATGGCATTTTCTTGATTGTTAGTATCATCATTCTTCATGTTGTCATCATCACCGTGCTTCCTCATTAACAAAGACTACCTCATAGTTTGATCCTTAACCAAGGACTGATTGTTAATGTCTCCCAAGTACTCTCTCTTACCAAAACACACAATTCTAACCTTACCATCACAAGGTAAAGGTGTTATAATGAATCTCTTCCCTTTTTGACATACAACATATGTATTTTCAAACCCATTGTGAACTGTTCTCCTAGAAGACTACCAAGGCCTACCTAGTATAATGCGGCAACATTGCATAGGTACAACTTCACAAAGTACCCTATCATGATATTCTCCAATATTAAATTCAACATATGTCTTCTCTCTAATCATCAAATTTTGATCATTATTCACCCATGAAACATTATAAGGTTGCTTAAGTGGAATTTTTTTCAAATTAAGCTTCCTTACCATCTCATAAGAAACTAAATTCTCAAATGATCTAGAATCTATGATCATGTTACATACCTTTCCATGGCTTTTACAACGTGTTCTAAAAAGAGTTACCTTTTTCTTCTCTTGCTGATGCATAGGTTTCTTCATCACCATCATTTATTCACCTTCTTCTGGGTCTGCCATCTTTGATCCTTGTTGTGATTGTTTGTCTTCTTCCTCTCCACCTTGTGTCAAGTGGACTCTCTTCTGTGTTCTTGAAGTCAACCTCTTTCTTAGGAAACCTATAGTATTGATGCCCAACTTCTCCACAAGTAAAGCAATTACCGGTGAATATTCCACTGCCTCTACCATAACCAAATTTTCCTCCTCCTCCCTGTCTTTCATCAAAATTCATGCTCTTGCATTTTTCATCACTAGGTTTTCCCTTATCATCATAAGATCTGCTTCCCCTTCCTTTTTTTGGACTACCTCTACCACCACCATTCTTATCTTGTTTTCTCCTCAACTTTTCAGCTTTCACAACCAATTTGTAACATTCCTCAACTGATCTAGGGGTTTCAAGACTTAATTCATCTTGGATATTGAATCTAAGTCCCCCCAAGTATCTTTCCATCTTTTCTTCCACATCCTCTTCATGTCCAAATCTAATGTCTAGCTTCTGGAATTCTTCAATTTACCCTTGTACATCTAATTCTCTTTGCCTAAGACCTTGCATCTTCTTATACATCTGCACCTTGTAGTCACTAGGTAAAAAATTTGTCTTCATTTTGTCCATCATAGCATACCAAGAAGTAATCTTTTACTTGCTACTCTTCCATCTCTCTGCTTGAACACAATCCCACCATAACAAGGCATGTCCTCTCAACCTTGACTTTGCAATTCTTACCTTTTGCTCATCTTCAATGTCCTCACACTCAAATTAGTTCTCCATAGCACTGAACCAATCAATGATTTCCTCATCATCCATCTTACCTACATACATGGGTAAGTCTGATCTTCCTTTTGCATCTCCACTCCTTATGGCTTTAGAAAACTTAGCCATTCTTGCATCTTCAGGATCTAGTTGTGTTTCCTCTCTCAAAGGGATCTCTTCTTCTTCCTGATCTTCACATTCATCAGCATCTTCTAACCTGCTCCTTCCTCTCTTCTCAAGTATGGTCAATCTATCAATCAAGGTCTCATCTCCTTGTCCTTCTCAATCTTCTCCCTTATCTCTTGTTCAAGGGCTTCTCTCATTATTTTGTTCTCTTTTATTTTCTCCTTCACAAGCTTGGCAAGTTCAACATTAGTGACCCTCTGAGGGATCCCATCATCTTCTACTTCTGACATCTCTAATGTAAAAGATAAACTTTGGAACACTCAAGGAGGAAATGGACACTCCAAGGCCTCAACAAAGAATCAAGTACACCAAAGACCCCAAAAGTTTTCCTCTCTCTCTCAACCTAGGATTTTCCTAGGCTCTGATATCAATTGATGTTGAGGTGGGGGATTTTGGTGGAGTTCCTACTCCAACTAATCAATATTTGAAAGGTTCAAGCCCTCACTAGGCCTCTTAAACCCCAAGGCTTCCAAATAGCCAATACCACACCATTGACTCACACACCTTCCCAAACTTCAAGATGGTTGTTTCTGACCTTAATAATGTTGATAAATATGATTCAAAATTTTTTAGGGCTCTATGCAATACTCAACACCCCAAACCTCTTTTTTTGTCTACTAGACCTAATTATTTCCCTAGTAGGTCTCCAATGACAATAAAGTGGATTTTCCACAAAAGTATCTCAAAAAACTAGACAAATAAACTAGGTATTCAAATACCCTTTTCATTTCCTTAACATACCTCAACCTCATAATAGGTTGTTTTGGACCAAAATACCCCAACTCACATTGTGCCCTTGTTTTAAGCACACAAATGGCCCATTTTACAAATAAAGTACAAAATAAACTTACTCCTAAGAGTCAATACTCTCATAAGTATCTCAATATGGTTCAAAAAAAAGGAATATCAATTCACATAGATCCTTTGACAAATACAAACACAAAACCCCCAATCTGGTTACTCTCAAGCCCTCAAAATAAGGTTTTGTCCAATCTAAACACTCCAACCCTTTCTGGACTCAAAAAATGGTTGATTCACCATTCAATTTTCATATCCAAACACTTCACATCATAAAATATGCCCCTCATAAAGGTAGAACTCTCACTATTGTACCTATACCTCCATTTTCTTCACCAAAACCATGTAATCAGTCATCCTTCCAGTGACCACCCTGCAAGTCAGTTTTATCCTTGTATTCCAAAAAGTTAGATCAATAATATACAATTTTATAATTCATCCCCCAATCACAGTAAACACATAATGGGGATGAATCTTCAATCCATTTCTTAAAACCTTGCCAAAATAAGGACTGTCATGGCACAGTCAGCCTTATGGGCACAATAACCAGTCAAAATTCTATCAAATGGATTCAAAACAAGTTTATAAACATCTACCAATGATATCCAATCTTGGATTCAAAAGAACATCAAATAAAATGACAAACTTTTCAAGTAACTCTTCTTTTATTGCATCAAAAACCAGTACAACCCTGCATATTCTTCACTAGTCCATACAAACTCTTTCTCATGAAAAACTTTGGATTGAAAATAGTCTAAATAGACATCCTTTAACTTACCGAATCGATCCCATTCAATTGAAAGTCTTTTAAATGCACTAAACACTATTAAACTCACTTTCCCACCTTTTCCTAACTAGCCCTTAGGATTTGAAAATTCAAATCTTAACTTACAATTTATTGCAATTTAAGCCTCAAAACTCATCCAATCAAATGGATATTAATATCAAAGGACAAAATAAACTAATTAAGGTCCTAGTTACCCAATTTATCCTCATGGAGCACTAATGGATCATTTTTACATTATTTTCTCCTAAGGTCCTTATCAGGCCCTTTAGGAGTTTTACCAATTCTATCATATTGATCATTGCATAAAACCATAATAGGTTTCAAGACTTCCTAATTAACTTGTAGTGGTTTCTTCTTTCTCTTCTCCATGCTCTGACCAATAGGTTCCTTCTTGTTCTTAGGTTTCTTTAGGGATGCTCTTGCATCACTTTAGAGGCTCTTAAAGGGGTCAAAAATTCAACTGATTAGAGCTTGCGCTAGTTAAGTGTTGTAGAGCACTTTGTGCCACTTCCAAAATGGGTCATAATAGTCAATCAGGTCAACGAGTGATTGTAATACCCCAAAAATGGGCTATAGGTTCATTAACCTCCTACATCATCAAATCGAATGAAATCGACATCAAAGTCCTAACCTAAGGCACATCTACACATCAGTTTATCAAAACCCTAATTGATTTTATCTTAATTCTGCATCAGGGAATATTCCTAATTTATCTAATTATCCTAATTAAATATTATTTGGCGATAAATCACATTTATCCTAAAATTTGATTAATTGATTATGTTGAATATTTAATTAATTAATTTAATTATGCCACTTAATTATTTAATTAGATTTAATTATATTTATTCGTAATTCATATTATTTAATTTTGAAAATAAATCAAAAATCTTATGAACAATTGATTAAATTGTTATTTAATTGATTAAATCCAGTTGTCAATATTTAATAATATAGTTTTTGAATAAAAGTTTGATTTAATAATTGATTAAAAACCATAAATTAATTGTTTTAAACTCAAAATCAGTTAAGTTGAGAATAAATCACTTTATTTTTAAAATTAATTCATATTAAATCATGCACAATCAGAAAAGCAGTCAACTTTAAATCAATTTTCAATTTCAATTTGTTAACTTTCTAAACTCGATATCTGATGATGTGTTGAAGAAGTGAACTAAACTCTATTTTGAGTCAAAAAGTGCTTTTGCATGATTTTATGAGTTGATCTCTTCCTAATTTCTTGTTAACTCAAAAATCAACCTGAGTTTATCAAGACTGATTTATGGCTTTTCTCAAGGCATCCTCAAGCCCTGGATTTCTATAAAAAAACAAGGCTCAGCTCCTCACAAAAGGATCCCTTGAATTTGTATATGAAGAATCAAGCCTTTACGAACAAGGCGACACATTTCAAATCATTAACTAATTCTGTCAATCAAATCTTTCCTTAGTAATCAAGACAACAACCACATCTAGTTGTTGATTCATCAAAAGACCTTGTCGCTAGGGGCACATCACTTGGGGCATATCATATTCACCAAGATCCATATCAATCTGGTATTCTCTTAATCTTGTAAATTGTATCAGCTCTTCGTAACCACGATTCATTAGTGTTATTTCCTTGATTCTTCGTAACTGAAGGGTTCAAATTTGGAATCCTTTCGATTCCTTTGGACAATCAAGTCTAGAGTCAAGATAGTCACTTCCTCATAATCATAGGTTCAGAATAAGGCATTTTATCACTTCTTCATAATCATCGGTTCATTGTTGCTATAGTTGACATCATCTCGATTCTTGGTCAATCAGGACCTGAAACAACATCTTCCAATCTTTGAATTGGTTTCTGTCTTAGAATCGGTTAATCTCTTAGGATCAATTTCTCCACCACATAATTGAGTCCACATCTTTATAAAAAATAGATTAATCTTTGAACCACTGCACTTGGCACAGTAATTCAAAGAGGGGCAAAATGTAATACCCCAAAAATGGGCTATAGGTTCATTAACCTCCTACATCATCAAATCGAATGAAATCGACATCAAAGTCCTAACCTAAGGCACATCTGCACATCAGTTTATCAAAACCCTAATTGATTTTATCTTAATTCTGCATTAGGGAATATTTTTTGAATATTTATAATTTATCTAATTATCCTAATTAAATATTATTTGGTGATAAATCATATTTATCCTAAAATTTGATTACTTGAATATGTTGAATATTTAATTAATTAATTTAATTCTGCCACTTAATTATTTAATTTGATTTAATTAGATTTATTCCTAATTCATATTATTTAATTTTGACAATAAATAAAAAATCCTATGAACAATTGATTAAATTGTTATTTAATTGATTAAATCCAGTTGTCAATATTTAATAATATAGTTTTTGAATAAAAGTTTGATTTAATAATTGATTAACCCATAAATCAATTTTTTTAAACTCAAAATCAGATAAGTTGAGAATAAATCACTTTATTTTTAAAATTAATTCATATTAAATCATGCACAATTAGAAAAGCAGTCAACTTTAAATCAATTTTCAATTTCAATTTGTTAACTTTCTCAACTCGACATCTGATGATGAGTTGAAGAAGTGAACTAAACTCTATTTTGAGTCAAAAAGTGCTTTTGCATGATTTTATGAGTTGATCTCTTCCTAATTTCTTGTTAACTCAAAAATCAGCCTGAGTTTATCAAGAGTGATTTATGGCTTTTCTCAAGGCATCATCAAGCCCTGGATTTCTATAAAAACAAGGCTCGGCTCCTCACAAAAGGATCCCTCGAATTTGCATCCTTACTCTGATGAATTTGCATATGAAGAATCAAGCTTTTGCGAACAAGGCGATTGTGAGATTTTTGTTATTGTTTTTGAGGGTTCATAGCATTCATTCATTCATAACACATCATTGTTAGATTAATTTGCACATCATTCCAATTTATTCTAGATTAGTTTCATATCAAGTTTTTCATCTTATTGCATGCAAAATCCAAAAAAAAAGAAGATTAATTTGCATTCATATCTATTTTCTTTCAATCATTTAAATCCTTCATTTAGATGTTGCATTGTCACTAATCTCGGTCTGAATCTAAGAATACCATACTCGCACCTACTAGAAGGCAGTAAATCACCTGGTTAGCTATCTTGTTCTTATTTGTAGATTTCTTGATTTACTAACCTCTAATATTTTACTGAAGTGTTGTCTCTTCAGCTAGGTACAATTTTCACACACACATTTCTTGCACCCACCATGGGGCCCTGAAACGGGTATCCATTTCATTTCTATCAATTTTATATCATTTTTCTATCAAAAATGCAATTTTTATTTTCTGCCCGTATAATTTTTGTACGACATTTGATAGATTGTCGTGCCAAGACCCCCTGACTATTGTATGACAGTTGGTGTTTTTGAGAATTGTGCATGTTGTCATACATTATCATTTCAGGACTACTCTGTCATGTGTGCACAGACCCACTGTCATATCGTGCTTGGATTGTCATGCGGGAGGTAAACCATTGTCGTACGAGTTTTGGTACCAGAGATTCAATTGTCGTATCATATTTTTAGTATCTTTCAGATTTGATTTTTAGATTTGGACTGACAGCTAACCCTAACAATTGAGATCTTCTATTTCTGATTGATACTTGCTATTTTTTCTCACGGGAAAGTGCAACAAAATTGCAAAATAGGTAAAATCTACTAAGCGTGTTGCGAGGGAATCCAATTATTCTACTACATCTGATAACACTTTAATTTGGGACATAAAATGAACATCTCACGTGTCTGGCTTGGGCATCTTTCCTGCTTTCATAAATCACACTTCAGTTTTGGGCTCTAAATTGAACATAGATTTGCTTTCTGCATATCTGTTACACATAGTAATTAGGTCCTATGAACACTATTTGCTGAGTTCTTGAGAGAGTGGGCTTCATTCACTTGTTTTGCATGCGAAGCTCTTCTCAAAGATAGATCCCCTTGTAGGTAGGGAGGATATTGTTGTTATCTCATGTTCTACTTGGTTTGGTCCTCAACTTTGATCGATATATTCTCTCTTGGTCCTACTTAGAGAGCTTGGTATATATTGTTGTTGACATCACAAATCTTGGTGAGGTAGTTTCAGTCTTAGCATGTCAAAGAATCTATCTACTGTGTTTGCGTAAAAAAGAAAAGGCTAGAAAATTATGCTCTACTCCCTTTTTGGGTAGTATCAGAAACTCAGATCCTTGAATCTGGACCAAGTCCCCATGTGGTCTATTTTGTGAGTCACCTTTAGAGAGGGTTAATCATAGTGGGCATTCCCTTTATTGGGTCAACCACGTGGATGGAACCTCAAGAAATAATAGCCATTTTCTCCATGGTAGCAATAGTCATTATATAAATATCTTTGTGGAAGAAAACTCCATAGGTGTAGTCTCTTGTTGGCTGTCAAATCTCCTCAGCAGCTCCTGATTGATTAAATTATCAGACTGTGTCAAAAAACCCCGGTGCACCTAGATTAGATTTTTCCCTCTTGAGATTACAAAACTTGCAGAGTCAGACCATTACTAAAAATCCTAGTGAGACCAAATTTTTCATTTTCTAGGACTATGTGCGTAATTGCAAAACTTTTTGAGAACATACACAAATAGCACTCTCAAGGATTAGAACAATAAGTCACTTGATTGTTATGTGCAAGGTTACTTTGTCCCTTGCTCATTGTTTTTAGACATGCTTGAATTCCCTTGCTTGTTGTTCTGTGTGCTTGATATCTACTTCGTTACTTGAAACGAATGAACCTGAGATGAACTATTACACAGATATTCAAACCTAGACAAAAAATTTTGCAAACAATCTAATACTGAAATACTGAAAAATTGAAAATCTAAAGAAAAATTTCTTTATGGAGTCCAAAATCATCCCACAGTCTCAGAAACTCGTACGATTTTTGCCTGAGTATCATACCAGAACCTCTAGATTGTCGTACGTGAGATTGTATATTGTCGTATGGGTATTGTCACCAAAGTTGAGCAAAATTTTACCCTGGTGTCAACTATCGTACAAGCCTTGTCAACTGTGATGCCAGAGCTCACCCAGACTCATACAAGCCTGGAGAAACTCGTATCAAAATCTTGCAAAGTTGTACATTACATGATGTACATTACAATTTATGACATTTTCCATACTCATTATGATGATTAATTAGATAATTAATGTGATATTTCAATTTAAGTACATATGCTAATATGAAATATTAGGAAAAATAACAACTAAGGATTAAATTATGATTAGTTGTGAATTTCATTGAAGGATAAATGTTAGGTGATGAATTATTGATGACTCTTTTCACTTATGGTCATTTTGATTTAATGAATTTTGTGAGGATGCAATCGATTTTATATGCTTACATGAGTAATTAAGAAATGGAGAGTTTATTTGATTATGATACGATGATATTTCCATTGTGAATTGAAATTTAATTACTTATGTGAAGTTTATGAGTGCACATGATGATAGGAGAGAAGAAGGTTACATTGAATATGCGAAGTGAATTTCAATTGATTATGTGGTGTTACAATTATTTCATTAGATGATGTACATTAAAATTTATGACATTTTTCATACTCATTATGATGATTGATTAGATAATTACTATGATATTTCAATTTAAGTACATATGCTAATATAGATATTAGGAAAAGTAACAACTGAGGATTAAATTATGATGATTGTGAATTTCATTGAAGGATAAATGTTAGGTGATGAATTATTGATGACTCTTTTCACTTATGGTCATTCTGATTTAATGAATGTTGTGAGGATGCGATGATTTTATATGCTTACATGAGTAATTAGGAAATGGAGAGTTGATTTGATTATGATACGACGAGATTTCTATTGTGAATTGAAAGTTAATTACTTATGTGAAGTTTATGAGTGCACATGATGATAGGAGAGAAGAAGGTTACATTGAATATGCAAAGTGAATTTCAATTGATTATGTGGTGTTACAATGATTTGTTAAGTTGAATGTAATTGATTCATATATGTTGTGGATTTATATTTCTTGGACTACTAATGTTGGATTTAGTGTGTAGAAAATTAGACCATGGTATTATCGGGGAACAAGCATAGACCTATGTTAATTCAGTTAGCCAAGGTTGCATCTAATAAGAGACAAAACCTCATTGTATCATTTTTTATTTGTGAACGTAATGAGCATTTGTATATTAATTAATATATTTATTTGTAAATTTAAATTGATTTGTGAATGCTCAAGTGGATATGCCACATGGCTTGTGATGTGTAATTCATGTTGTGTCAATTGACACTTGTAAGTGTACTTGTGGCCATGACATGTCCTTTTGAGGATTGGATGCCCATCAACCTAGGATAGTACCCTTGAGGATCCCCATGTGAATCCCTTGATTAAGGAGCTTGAGGTAGTGTCTTTTCATGGATTTTGAATTTGAACTTATCATGAGATTTTGGGAGGTCAAAAAGGTGCCTAGGGGTGTGTTTAAGTCACTTTTAGTTAGCCCACTTGGTATACCTATTGGAAAGGGTCATTTTTTACAATAGGACAACACCATCCATTATAATGGTAGTCCTATTTCCACCTTTTAAGCTTACCTTTGTAAGAGGCCATTTTTAGTAACCATGTAAGGGGCTTAGGGAAGACCACCCAATGAGAAGGAAACCTTATCCCTAGGGGTTTGTGGGAAGATGTGTGGAGGCCTTTTTAGAGGGGACTCTTATTTTAGAAGAGTTTGAACACCCACTTTCTAACTTAGAGACTAGTTAATTTTGGAAGAGCTGGCATAGGAGAAAGCTTGGTAAAAAAGGGATCTCATCTTCAACACTCGCCATTTTTTCTTGGACTTAGGTTGGTGGCTCCACTTAAATTCTCATGTAGATTCATTTCTTTTGTATATGAGGAACTTGGTATTTTGTTTCTTCATGTTGCTTGATGTTGAGAATCTTGTTGTTTTGTATGTTAGTAGATGTATGTGTAAATCTTGTGCTTGTTTTTGTGCAAGTCATTTTCTACTGTAAATGTGAAGTTTTGTGATATAGATTCCTTGTTTTGTGATGTTTGTATGGGAGTCTCAAGGCCACACTCACCCATGGGGGGGAAGAGTAGTCTTGGGGGTGAAGGGATATTTTCTTGGGACAATCATGGGTGTAGAGTCTCTCCTTGGAAAGGAGAGGGAAAAAGCATGGAAGTATGGGCTCCATGTAGCCATTTGTTTTCTTGTCATTTTGGGGGACATAAGGGATTTGTATGGCTTGATGCCTTGGGGGTCATAAGGATTTTTGTTGGGCTTGAAAATGTGGTTGAGATGTGTATTTGGGAAAGCCATGTGTAGGCTTGTCTCTTTATTTTGAAATGGGCTTTCTCCCCATTGTTACATAGTCCACCTTCACCCCAAGAAAAGGGTCATTGTGAGACCCATTGTTCATATCCTTGGTTGGGGTTTTTATCTATTTTTTATTTTGTTGATGTTGTTATGGATTTTCATGTTTGTAACCCCGTCTATGTGTTGGTTCCCCTAGCTCGCGGGTGGCCTCTTAGAGGCCTTGGTTGGGAGGTGAGCTTTCCCATGGTCAAGCTCTATGTTTGTTTTATTGTGGGTTTGCAAGGATGTAGAGTTGGAGGCATAGCTAAGTTTTGAATTTTTGTGGCTCTTGAGAAAGATTTGAATCATTTGGAAGAAGAAAAAGTTTCATGTGTATTGTCTTGTTCTCTTGTAGAGTCCATTTGTAAATTGGAGAAAAATGTATTCTAAATTTTACACTATGAATGCTCAAAGAGAAATAATGTATTACCTAAAAGTTCATTTTCAAGAGTTGTAGAAATCTGAAAACTATATCTATTTCACATTATCAATTTAATGTATTTATTTGTAAAATTTTTGATCCACCATTCTATTATGTTTATGCAATATAGTGAGTTCTTTTTTGAGTATATACATATAAATGTGTTAATGTATTTATCTGGAAATACCCCTAAATGAGTATTTCTTTTTCTTCTTCTTAGATCCTTATGAAATTCCTTTATGGTAAATGCAAAATTATTGATTTTTTTTTATGTGCTGCAAATTTACATTTCCGCAAATGTAAGAACAAAAAAAATATAGTTTTACCATATACACTATGTAGATGTATACTAATTTTGTGACTTTAAAAAAAATAGAGAGTATATTGATTTTAAAAAAGAGAAAAAAATTCATATACATATTTTTCCTTTAAATATGAATAATGAAATTTCATGCCTCTGTTGCTTAATGATTAGAAGAGAGACTTTTTTTTAACATCAAATTTGAACCTTTGTTTTTTTTAGGATTATTTACAGGTTGTTTAAAAAAAGTGTATGCACTCATGTTTTTACTGTTCTAGTTTACTATTCTATTTGAGAAAAAAGGGGTTTATCTATGACATTTCTTTCCTTTATTGTTATAAAGTTTATAAATTAATAATTTTATTTACTATTTTATTTATTTCTGTTAAAAATATATATATATATAAAATTACATATACAATGTTAACAGTACTTATTAAATAAAAAAATATTGATATTAAATAAGTAATATTTTAAATAATTTATAGAAAAAAACAAACTATGAAACAAAATAAATTTTTTAAAAAAAATTAAAAGGGAGGGTTTGGAGGCCGGCACTGCCGAACCCCCTATCACCCACGTCTGCTTTTTCGATTGGGTGTCGCCACAGCCATGGCAAGGAAGCCACGACTGGCAGCAACAATAGTTGCCATGAGTGCGTTCGGGGGCTGGGTCGAGCCTTTAGCTCCCCCCCCGCCCCATTTTCATCTTTTTTTTTTAAAATAAAAAAAAAAAAAACTTAAAACATGAAAATTAACTATCTTTGCGTACCAGAGATATCAACTTGCAAAAAAAGGAAGAACTATTCAAATAGAAACGTGGGTTTTTCTATAAAAAAAATATAAGAACAAAATCTTTCATAGGAACAACAAAAAAAAAGGGGAGATTTACCTTCTTTGTTGAAGAGATAGGCAAATTGATTTTGACTGGCCGGATCTCTAAAAAAAAATATGAAATAACATATTTATAAACATATATACAACATGTATATAAGTTTATAAATATATTATCCATAAGAAGCTTGAAACTTCCATTAATGGCATCCTTCTTTCGCCTGCAACAAGAAAACAAAAAAAAACATGAAGGAAAATGCATATTACCCATGTAGGGTTTGAAGGGGGAAGAAGAGAAGGAAGAAAAAAGAAAATAAGAAAAGTTTTTGGGGGTGGTCATTTTTACCCTAGCCCTAATTTCAAAATTAGGGTTAGGGCAAACATGAGTCAATCCAAATTTGACTTATTCTTTCCCCCTCTTTTATTTTAGCTTCTTGTTTTCTTTTAGAGTTTAACTTTGACTATCTTAAAAGGTTAAAAGTCATTTTGGTGGGAAATAGGAACTCCTACATTTCAATTTATTTTTCTTTTTAGAATTTTAGTGTGAATAGATTTTTGCTTTATTTTATTATTTAATGTATATTTAATAACTTCCAAATTGATTTTTACCTATGACTATAGTTAAATTAGTATTTTATTCTGTCCAGCTTTTATTTATTTATTTAATTTGGGTTTGTGATGTGACAAAATTTTATTATTAGCTAGGTAGTTCGTTTAAGAAGATTTTATTTATTTTATTTAAAATGGAAACCTTAGGCAGAGTATTAAATTACTTATGTAGAAGTAATTTAATTTTTGTTTTTATTATATAACTATAGCTATATAACTATTGTAATTAAATGGTCCCCTTTATATGACATTATAGTGTGAAATCTTCTATCTTAATTTTGGAAATTTGAAGTAATATGATAATTAAATATTACAAGGTCATGTTATCACCAAGAGATAACTATAATAAATCATTAGTTTAATTAGTATGAATTGATCTCAAACGTTAGGAGTGATCATCTTATTTTCTATAACTTTGCTAAGATTATTTTCATAAGGTTAGAATAACCCTAACTTTTCTCAAGAGGGATGTTGGTGGGTACATAATTCCCTCGCCATGAATCCCCTCGAAAACAAACGTATAGATTTCCACTCTTGAGTGTGGTGTTATAACCGCCAAACACACTCTTAATAATTTATACTATAAATATTAATCTAATTCTTGAAATTTAAACCTTTAACCTTCAATCAGCTAATAATTTAACCCTTTTAAAATTAAAAAAGTTGGTGTGTTTTTGCTCGTAGAAATATGGGCATGACATTTTGGTATCAGAGTCAGGTTACGTAACTTTGGAGGAATTGGGTCCCGTAATCACTTGATGTGCGTAACACTAGGGAAAAATGGTTCCAATAAACTCTTGAAGGCCCACTAATTTTTATCAGAGCATAGCTGGGGAAAATACCGAAAATCTAAATTTTTTTTCAGAATTTTCTCTGTGTTAGTAAATTACATTTTTGAGGGTCTTCTGTGCATTTCTGGATTTGGATGCCATCAAAAAGTACCAACAAAATGTTGTTAATTTTGAAATGTGATTCTATATTTTTTGAATACCTTTCCAACGCATTAAACATTTCGTAATTCGGAGCTAGGACTAGAAAGTTATGCCTTCTCCAAGTAGACCTATTTTTATACATAGATTTTTGATAAATTTTAATAGTTTTATTAGATTTTTTTTTAATAAAAGTATGATGGCCCTTCATTACATTATCAAGGGGATTCTTGTGACCCTTGGGATCCATCAAATTATTATAAATTCCAATTCCAAATAGAATGCATCACTTTTTGGTTTAATTTGATCCCATAATTCAGCTTAATTTTTCTCTATAGGAGATAGACTAGGAACATGAAAATATTTTAATAACTCAAGATAAGGGGTCAATGTAAATTGAAAACATTTTATTGCATAAGATTTTCATATAAACTAATATAACGAGTATACCTAGAAGAATTACTTAAGGGGGTTATGAGCGGATGATGTGTAGTGTTAATGTAACCCAATCCTTATTTCCTTTATTTATTTATTTTATAAAAAGAGATAAGAGAACTTAATTAAAGGGGCACTAATCTACGGGAGAAGTAAAGTTGTCCACTCAACCCTACCTTTGAGATTTAAGTGTATTAATTGAGGGAAATATTGAAGTGTAATCACCACGTTACTAAATCTTACCTTATTATGATTATTTGACCACATTAGTAACATTAAGGCATGGTTGTTCACTCAACACATATGGAAGGATGCATTAGTTATGATAGGATGCTCATAATGTTTGAACGAAGAATTAGTCATAATGCACAACATTGAAAAAATATAACTTCCTAGGAATGATCTCTGATTATATGAAATGGGTTCTTTAAGAGAAATTTTTATTTTAGAATACAGAATCAATGTCCAACAAACCTCTTTTCTTAACGATGATACGATGGACCTTTTGTAAATAAGTGGAAAACCCTAATTGAGGTAC
Organism: Chamaecyparis obtusa; assembly: GCA_027943335.1. NCBI lineage: Eukaryota > Viridiplantae > Streptophyta > Pinopsida > Cupressales > Cupressaceae > Chamaecyparis > Chamaecyparis obtusa. The sequence continues at coordinate 811,274 of BSBK01005098.1, read as the reverse complement.
ACTACCAAAATGATTCAATGATTGGGGGTAGAAATGTAATCCTAAGACCCTTTGTATCCTAACATATTGTAAGGTATTTATGAATTACATATAAGGAAGATGAAAAATTTGTACCTATGACCTTGTTGTTGTTGTTTTTGAAGATGATTGAAATAAAGTAGGAAACTATTAACAATCTGTGATAATTTAGAAGACTACGGAGATGGTATACATTTAACCTCACATAAATAACTTGACTTCTCAATGTTGTGATAATTATTAGTGCATAGGCATTGGAACCTTGATGCAATTATAGATAGAACATAATTTAAAAAAAAATTTGGAATCGTACCTTGGGGTAGTATCGTGTGTCTTGCAAATTGAGTTGGAGAATTAAATTGCTAGAACCTTCTTGCACAATAATTCACCTTTAAGTTTTATAGATGCAAATTTTGTGTGAGAAATTGTAAAATATCTAATTATCTTAGTAAGAGGACATTCATCTGAATATTTTCATGTTATTAATGTGTAGGGGTAGGAAACTACCATAGGGTTGTAGAATGTCTTATACCTTTATGTAGGAAATTTGGAATGGGAATGTAAATCCTTTGGATAGATGCGCCAAATCAAGTCGAATAAGAACTAAAATTTTATCATGTATAAGATGGAGTGCCTTGACCTAAAAGAACATAAGATAAAATTATAAGTGTGATACATTAAATCCTAATGGATAGTCATCAAACTTTCAAAGTATAAAATACTAATATGTCTTTACACCGTGTATAAAAATTGTAAGCAACCCTCCTCGCGATTTAATGTAGTATGTTGGGGATGTGAAAAATAAATATTAAGTGGAATAATGAAACATATGGAACATATACATAGTAATATAAATTAATTAACGTAATATTTTTATAAGTGAAGTTATATGTGTAGTACCTTGAGAAAGGGAATATTTCACCTTCCCTAGGGAAGGTAATGGTGGACATTGGGTGTCAACTCACCGAATAGAGCCACTTGAGAAGTTTTATGTAATTGTGATGTTAAAAATATTTGTATGACTTAATTATGCTATTTGATGCTCTCATGGTGCTCTTGCATTGGTCTCCATGTCTCAGGTCATTCCTTATCTATAAAATAGATACTCTTGTTAATGTTGTAATAGTGTTAGTTTATGTCTTATTGGCCTTAGTGAGTTGGCCATTTAAATGGTGTGTAAGTAAGATGATGTATTTCATGTTGTTGAGAGTGAGACATAAGTAAACCACGTTGCAGTGGGAACTTCTCTCTAGTAGAGGAGGATGTTGTGATGTGAATACCCTGATGATATCATTGGACGTATTGAAAGAGCTATATAGAGTAAATAGAACTATTATTAGTAAATATGCACTTGCCTTTCGATTTTGTGTGTGTCTGCCTCTCTCCCCAAAGAAAGGTTTTCTTGGGAAACCCCTAATGCTCTATCCTTGGTAAGGGCATAATTGGCCTACTTTAAATATTTCCATAATAAATGTATGTTGAGATTTTCTCGTCTCCCTCTGAGTGACCTCAAAAGGTCACATGGTTCTTGTAATGATTGTGGTAGCATATGAATTTTCTAAATTTACTTTTCTTTTATCTTACTTTATTTTGTTAGTTTATTTTTGCAAGTGCCAACAATGAAAAGTAATTAAATTTTGTGACAGGTTGCTTAGCCAAACTTTATTTTAATGTCCTTATTTACCTCAGGGACTCATATTTTACCTTTTGTATTAAAGTTTTACCAGTGTGGCCACTTTGAATCTTACTTTATTGAATCATCTATTCAAATTTTTAAATTATGGATTTCATGATTATTTGATGAGGCTCTTATGGTTGAAATTGTTGGCAAGTTCATTCTTGGTAGGTTGTATGAGGGAGAAGTTTTATTGGGGAAATCCATTATATTTTTATTATTATAAATATGGAGAAATTTTATAAAGACTTCCCTTCACACTATGCTCACCCTTGTCATCAACGTTGTCAATAACCATACTTGTAGTCCTGGTGAGAGTCACCCTTGGTTGTGTTATGTAAAGGCTATGTAAGCCTATTTTATGAATCTTATTACATAGATATTATGATTCTATCAACAATATAGTGTAAACTTGGTATAAATAAGGATTGGAAAGTGAGAAATTATATATATCTTATTTTTTATCTTTACACCAGATTTTGAAAATTTAAGGAATCAACGTTAAGAGTGATGTTAGGGTACATTTGGGTTTTGTTGTAAGGAAAAAGTTCCATGTTTTAGTACATTTCCATGGGACCTTAGATCCCTTTTGGTGCATTAGTGGTACTACCTTGCATGATCTTGTTTCTTGATGAAATTCGAGAATAATAAAAATAGACGAATTTAATAATAATAGAATGTGAAGTTTGGATAGGTAGTTCCATTGTACAATATTTTCCTTTTAATCTAAAAAATCTTCAAACAAGGTAAAACATATCCTTAACAGGTATTATCATTAGCTATCTTCATTGCACGAGTTTAAAGATTTGAAATCTATCCAAGAAAACTAAATAAGTTATCAACATGGGAGCTATGACCCTAAGTTGTGGTGACTTCCAGGAGGAAGGTCATGCCTAGGGGGGGAGGATGTGAGGTCTCACCCCAAGCCTACATAGCCTTGTCTTTGATCATTAGGATAGACCTAGAAATTGGATTAATATTTTGGATGATTTAAGAGATTTGACCTTCTTAATAGGTAAAGTATTTCATTAGATGATGTACATTACAATTTATGACATTTTCCATACTCATTATGATGATTGATTAGATAATTACTGTGATATTTTAATTTAAGTACATATGCTAATACGAGATATTAGGAAAAATAACAACTGAGGATTAAATTATGATGAGTTGTGAATTTCATTGAAGGATAAATGTTAGGTGATGAATTATTGATGACTCTTTTCACTTATGGTCATTCTGATTTAATGAATGTTGTGAGGATGCGATGATTTTATATGCTTACATGAGTAATTAGGAAATGGAGAGTTGATTTGATTATGATACGATGAGATTTCTATAGTGAATTGAAAGTTAATTACTTATGTGAAGTTTATGAGTGCACATGATGATAGGAGAGAAGAAGGTTACATTGAATATGTGAAGTGAATTTCAATTGATTATGTGGTGTTACAATGATTTGTTAAGTTGAATGTAATTGATTCATATATGTTGTGGATTTATATTTCTTGGACTACTGATCTTGGATTTAGTGTGCAGGAAAGTAGACCATGGTATTATCGAGGAACCAAAGCATAGACCTATGTTAATTCAATTAGCCAAGGTTGCATCTAATAATAGACAAAACCTCATTGTATCATGTTTTATTTGTGAATGTAATGAGCATGTGTGTATTAATTAATATGTTTATTTGTAAATGTAAATTGATTTGTGAATGTTCAAGTGGATATGCCACATGGCTTGTGATGTGTAATTCATGTTGTGTTAATTGACACTTGTAAATGTACTTGTGGCCATGACATGTCCACTTGAGGATTGGGTGCCCGTCAACCTAGGATAGTACCCTTGAGGATCCCCATGTGAATCCCTTGGTTAGTGAGCTTGAAGTAGTGTCTTTTTATGGATTTCGAATTTGAACTTATCATGAGCTTTTGGGGGGTCAAAAAGATTCCTAGGGGTGTCTTTAGGCCATTTTTAGTTAGCCCACTTGGTATACCTATGGGTAAGGGTCATTTTTCACCATAGCACAACCCATATTTGACCAAAGGACTCATCCAAAAGTTGGCTTTCCAATATGGCCGAAAATCAACTTTTGGGACCAAGTTTTGGTAAGAACACCATCCATTAGAATGGTAGTCGTATTTCCACCTTTTAAGCTTACCTTTGTAAGAGGCCATTTTTAGTAACCCTATAAGGGGCTTAGGGAAGACCACCCAATGAGAAAGAAACCTTATCCCTAGGGGTTTGTGGAAAGATGTGTGGAGGCCTTTTTAGAGGGGACTCTTCTTTTGGAAGAGTTTGAACACTCACTCTCTAACTTAGAGACTAGTTAATTTTGGAGGAGCTGGGATAGGAGAAAGCTTGGTCAAAAAGGGATCTCATCTTCAACACTCACCATTTTTTCTTGGATTTAGGTTGGTGGCTCCACTTGAATTCTCATGTAGATTCATTTCTTTTGTATATGAGGAACTTGGTATTTTGTTTCTTCATATTGCTTGATGTTGAGAATCTTTTTGTTTTGTATGTTAGTAGATGCATGTGTAAATCTTGTGCTTGTTTGTGTGCAAGTCATTTTGTGTTGTAAATGTGAAGTTTTGTGATATAGATTCCTTGTTTTGTGATGTTTGTATGGGAGTCTCAAGGCCACACTCACCCATGGGGGGGAAGAGTAGCCTTGGGGGTGAAGGGATATTTTCTTGGGATAGTCATGGGTATAGAGTCTCTCCTTGGAAAGGAGAGGGAAAAATCATGGAAGTATGGGCTCCATGTAGCCATTTGTTTTCTTGTCATTTTGGGGGATGAGGTATTTGTATGGCTTGATGCCTTGGGGGTCATAAGGATTTTTGTTGGGCTTGAAAATGTGGTTGAGATGTGTATTTGGGAAAGTCATTTTTGGGCTTGTCTATTTATTTTGAAATGAGCTTTCTCCCCATTGGTACATAGTCCACCTTCACCCCAAGAAAAGGGTCATTGTGAGACCCATTGTTCATATCCTTGGTTGGGGGTTTTATGTGTTTCTTGTTTTGTTGATGTTGTTATGGATTTTCATGTTTGTAACCCCGTCTATGTGTTGGTTCCCCTAGCTCGGGGGTGGCCTCTTAGAGGCCTTGGTTGGGAGGTGAGATTTCTCATGGTTAATCTCTATATTTGTTTTATTGTGGGTTTGCAATGAAGTAGAGTTGGAGGCATAGCTAAGTTTTGAAGTTTTGTGGCTCTTGAGAAAGATTTGAATCATTTGAAAGAAGAAAAAGTTTCATGTGTATTGTCTTGTTCTCTTGTAGAGTCCATTTGTAAATTGGAGAAAAATGTATTCTAAATTTTACACTATGAATGCTCAAAGAGAAATAATGTATTACCTAAAAGTTCATTTTCAAGAGTTGTAGAAATCTGAAAACTATATCTATTTCACATTATCAATTTAATGTATTTATTTGTAAAATTTTTGATCCACCATTCTATTATGTTTATGCAATATAGTGAGTTCTTTTTTGAGTATATACATATAAATGTGTTAATGTATTTATCTACAAATACCTCTAAATGAGTATTTATTTTTCTTCTTCTTAGATCCTTATGAAATTCCTTTATGGTAATTGCAAAATTATTGATTTTTTTTTATGTGCTGCAAATTTACATTTCCACAAATGTAAGAACAAAAAAAATATATAGTTGTACTATATACACTATTTAGGTGTATACTAATTTTGTCACTTTAAAAAAAAGAGAGAGTATATTGGTTTTAAAAAAGAAAAAAAAAATTCATATACATATTTTTCCTTTAAATATGAATAATGAAATTTCATGCTTCTGTTGCTTAGTGATTAGAAGAGACTTTTTTTTACCATCAGATTTGACCCTTTGTTTTTTTTAGGATTATTTACAGCCTGTTTTTAAAAAAAGTGTATGCACTCATGTTTTTACTGTTCTATTTGAGAAAAAAAGGGGTTTATCTATGACATTTCTTTCCTTTATTGTTTTTTTTTTTTGGAAAAAAATTATACTTATATTAATAATAATAACTGGTTCAAAAGGGCTCCTGGAGAAAGAACCAGTGAAGAAAACTTCGTTCGTGACCCATACATTTACAAATTGAGCCTCAGAATCTCATAAAAATCCTAAACTACTCAAAGCGCCAAGGTCAAAAAAAGACCAGATTACAAGTTTAAAATAGTCCTCCAGTACAAAATGGTAGAATGTCTCTGCATTACAACATATTCAATGTAATAAATCTAAAACTACCCGAAAACCCTGGCCAATTTGGAGGCCGAATTATATTTCCAAACCCCCATTACCCATTTACAGTTTGATGCACAAAATAAAGTGCCAAAATACAATCACATATTAATGGACACCCCTGTGAAAGCAGATTTGAAGAAAAGCAAAAAATGCTAGTGAAGGCCGAGGAAGGAAGAGGGCAACTGTCATCCCATGTTCATTAAAAACCTGATAGAAAAGACACTCCAAATAAACCTGCACAAAAATATTAATGACGACAAAAAAACTATACCGCAAGGCATCTTAAAGTATCACGGATTATACCCACCAGAACCAAAATGTGAAGGTGGAGATAAGAGCAAAGAGCTCCATAGTCTATCAGCTTGAGAGACAAGAGGGTCTCCCAAAACCAAAGATCCATGAGGTGACACCAAAGCATGAGTAGAGGAAGGTGAATCTGAAACACGAGTAGGGGAAGAACAAGATCCAATTGACAATGGCATCAAAGAATGAACATGAACTGGAAAATAAACCAAATTACTACCAAGTGAATTATCATCCACCATAGGAGAACCCAAACCCAACCTTGAGGCACGAGCATGTGTCAATAAACCAAGAAGAGTATACATTTTTGCAAATGCCTTTCCTTTATGACCCACATCAAAAGGAGTCCTTTTGAGAAGATGATCAAGATGCATAATGGAGGAAGAGGCAAGACAATCTTTAACAATAGCAAGCAACATGATATACTTGTCTGAATTAAAAAGAAGGTGACGCGGGAATACACCTCCAATGTGAGCATCTTCTAACCAAAAGTTATAATTCTGGACTACTAAAAGCAACCCATTATCGAATCCCCAATCATCCTTTGAATGCAACGAGCACATTTTGAGAAGTGAATAATAAACATGGAAGCCAAAGCTTCATCTGTAATATTACCTTCGAAGGGCACTTCCAGAGCAGAGCTTGAAAATTGAACATGAAGATTCAGTGGTCTAAATTCATCAGCATATCTATTCAACACCATGAGATCAAAGCAGAAAGAAAAGAGGCTAGGCTACAAGAGAGAGATTATAGCAACAAAAAGGGAGCCAAAACCGGTGATAACATCATAGAAACCATCATGAAAGGCACTTCCCCATTCGAAGACATGAATAAAATAAGTACCAACTTTTATTGATCGTACAGGGGAAATCAAGTAATGGTTGGAACCATACAGTGATGTAAAGTCTAACTCATGTGAACCCCATCATAAAGTAATCAAACATAAGGAAGGGTTGCGTCACCTCAATTTGTAATAAATGGAACACCAGATAGAGGGGGTTACAGGAAATGTTACACATGTGAAAACTATTAAATCAGAAACAAAACTTTAATTAAGTCGATATCTTAAAAAAAACATAATGTCAAAAATAAGATGAGTCACCAAATAATAATCCCAAGGTGACATAGCACATATAAAAGAATAAATGCAGATCTTGCACAATCATATACCAAAGATCTTCTTCGACATCTAGGACCTCAACATTAAGATAGAAATATCAACCAAATTAAGAAGAATCAATATGAATGAAATTAGAAATGGAGGGATGGGAGGCCAGTGTAACAAGGGAAGAAGGGTAGAAGAGGTGAGAATCATCATAACCTAAATTAGCAAGCAAATTTGCTAAACAATTTCCCTCTCTAAATGTGTGAGTTAAAAAACAATATGGGAAAGAGTCTAGGAGGGACCAAATCTAGGACAAAACATAGTGGATGTGCCTTGAAAAATAAACTCTTTGAACACAAGCATTAATAATTACTGAGGAATCACCTTCAACATGAAGGGATCTAATATTCAAATTCTTAGCAACAGAGAGACCATATAGCAGAGCAAGAGCTTCTACCAAATTATTAGTTCCTAAAGGGACAGGTTGAGCCTCAACATAAAGATCCGAACCAAGGCAGTCACGAAGAACAAAACCTATCCTTGACTTACCTGGATTGCCTTTAGAGGAGCCATCAAAGTTAAGTTTAATAAATCCATTTTGAGGGGGGGACCATTTGATTGAAGTTCTAGGATGTATTCTATCTTTAGGGCATAAGGGAAAAGGAAGGGAAGGAAACACCAAACCCTGCCATTCCTTGGCAATAATATTATCCCAAGAGGAAAATCCCTAATCAACTTTGAACTTACGAGTATAAGCATTAGTAACCTCAACAATAGAGTGATGAAGTCTATTAAGGACAATATCAATGATGGATGGAGAGTTTTGAAAAATCCATTTATTTCTCTCCCACCAGATGGCCCATAGGACCAAAGAAGGAGAACAAATCCAAATATAGGCAAACATATATTTAGGGAAAAAATATGGCCAAGATTGGAAGAGATCCCATATAGACAAAGGAAGAGGCATAGGGAAGTCCAATTTTTTAAAAACAAATAGCCAACATTCTTGGGCAAAAGGGCAATTGAGAAAAAGGTGATCAGTGGATTCTTGATCCTGATTACACAAAACACACGGAAAAGCATTTGTAATATTGAGTTTAGCTAATCTCTCACCTATAAGGACATAATTCTTCAAAACAAGCCAAGAAAAGAAGCCTACCTTAGGTAAAACTGACTTATGCCAACAAAAAATAAAAGTCCTCTGCCTAGGTTTATTATTTTGCCTATTCTGAACTATCTCATAACCCAACTTGATCAAATAATTTCCATCCGGGGATGGAGCCCAAAATAAGCAATCAGGAGACCTAGAAAAGAAAATAGATTGGGAAGAGAGAAATTGATTTGCAACAATGGCCTCCTGAGGGGAAATAGGCAGAAGGGAGAAGTCATTCCATATGACTAGACTAGAATGAATAGAAACTGCAAATACATAACTAGAAAAATTGAAACCCCAATATGAAGAAGCCACTTCCCAGATGTTTAGAAAAGGTTGAAGGGTGCATAGAGGTGGCAAGACATTCCATGAGTCAAGCCAAAAATTAACTGAGTCACCATTGTGGACTTCCCATGAAATAGAAGATGTAATAACATGTCTAGCTTTCATCATAAAATTCCAAATGGCCGAACCTTTCGGAGGGTCAAGAGCAGAAAGTACTCTAGATGGATCTAAATTATCAAGGTATTTCTCTTGCATCAAATGACACCATTTAATGTAAGATTGGGAAAACAATTTCCAAACCAAATTTCCACCAAAAGATAGATTACGAGATGACAAATTATGAAGGCCCACTCCACCGGTTGATAAAGAGGAGGCCATGTCTAAAAGTGATACAAGTGGGATTTTCTTCTCTCCTAACATATTGGCAATCCAAAGGAAATCCCTAATTATTTTTTCAATCTAAGTAATAACTGATTTCGGGGCTTGAAGAACTAAAAAGTAATAGTTAGGAATTGCTGATAAAACAATTTTGATTAACAAAATTCTCCTAGATAATGAAAGCCACCTTGCTTTCCAAGCCAGAACCTTGGACTTAATACAACTGACAACTGACTGCCAGTAAAGTGTTTTATTTTATCCTACAAAGAAAGGAACTCCTAAATAAGTAGAAGGAAGTTCATCCAGAGGGAAACGTAGAATGTCAACAAGCCTTTCAACTAACAATGGTTGCATATTAAAGAGATAAACCTTGGATTTTTGGCTATTAATTTTTTGACCGGATGCTAAACAATATAGATCTAAAACTTTCTTAACTTGTTTAGCCTCTAAAATGGAAGCCTTCCTAAACAGAAGTGTGTCATCAGCAAATAAATAATGTGTAACCAAAATAGATGTATTCAGAATGGGGACACCAAGCCATAAACCTACATTATGGGAAGCATTAATGGCTCGACTAAGAGCCTCATCCATGATGATGAAAAGAAAGGGGGAAAAGGGGTCTCCTTGTCTGACACCCTGAGAAGATGAAAAGAAACCAGCAGGTGCTCCATTGATTAGTATAGAAAAATGAGCTCCAGCAGTACAGGTCTTAACCCATTTACACCATTTATTGGAAAAACCAAACCTTGACAGAGCTTTTAACAAAAAAGACCAATTACCCTGTCGTATGCCTTCATCATATCCAACTTAATGACAAAGGAAGGAATGGAATGTGAATTGATGGAATGGAGGGTTTCATGGGCTAGAATAGCCCCATCCGTGGTGTCCCTACCAGGGACAAAACCCCCTTGTTCATGGGAAATAATCCTTGGGATGATAGGATGAAGACACAAGTAAATGGCTTTAGTAATAATTTTATAAATTGTGTTGCAAAGAGAGATAGGATGAAAATCAGCAAAAGTTTGAGGGTCACTGTTTTTAGGGATAAGAACAAGGTTTGTAGTGTTAAGCATTTTAGCATAGCTGAGTTTTTCCTAGACTCCTCTAGAACAACCAATAGGTTAGAACAAATGATGTCCCAAGTCTTCTGAAAGAAGAGGCCTGTAAAACCATCCAAGCCAGGAGCCTTGTCAAGAGACAATGAAAATACTACATTTCTAACTTCTAGTAAAGTAAAAGGAGCCATTAAAATCATATTGTCTACGGTTGTAACAAAAGGAGGAATATCCTAAAGAATATCATCAAAAAAATTGTCATCAGGTGGAATGGATAGAGAGGGAGATAACAAATTGGAGAAAAATCTAACTCCTTGTTGCTTAATATCCTCAATATCAGAAAAAACATTTCCATGTTCATCTTTAATAGAGAAAATTGATTTGACTGCTTTCTTGTGTTTGGCTGAGGCATGAAAAAACTTGGTATTCTGATCACCTGATTGCAGCCATAACTCACGAGACTTTTGCCTCCAATATTCTTCCTCTCTAGCACATAATTCAGACCACTCAGACTGAAGAACTTTCTGTGATTCAAAAGATTGAGGGTCTAATCCATTGGCTATGATGTGTTGATTAATTTCAGATAGCTCCTTCTCTACTTTTGATTTTTGTTCAAAGATGTTTTTAAAAACATTAACATTCCAAGCCTTGATGAGGTTTTTGACAAATTGCATTTTTTTAAAGAATTGGAACATCATAGTCCCATTCACCTGAGGTGCAGCTTGCCACCACTATTTTAAAAGAGAATGAAAAAGAGGGTGTCTGAACCAAACCGATTCAAATTTAAAAGAGGATTTACAAAGGCTTAATAAGGGTAAATTAGAAGATTCAATATGTAATTGAATAGGGAAATTATCTGAATTAGAAAATGGCAAAATGTCCAAAGATAAAGAAAAGTTTTCCAATTTCCAAACATGAGAGCCAAGAAATCTATCCAACCTTATCGCTATTTGTAGAAAACCCAACCTACGATTTGTCCATGTATAAGAACCATTTGAAGGTATGATGTCAAAAAGGTCATTATCCAAAATAAAATTATTGAAATGGCTACTGGACAAAATAAGTGCACTAGAAATGGAGAAAGGGAGAGTTGTCATGCCCCGCAAGGGAACCGGGGAAGAGAACACAGATTCTCTTTGTAAAAGAAAAACCTAAGTAATGATTTATGAAAAATTTTGAAACTTTTAAAAAGAAATGAATAAACAAGATTAACTTAAATTCCTCCCAAGGTTCCCTTCTATTTAATGCATGATTCATTTAAGTCCATTTAGTAAACTAACAACAAGATTTATTTCTCAAAGCAAACTGCATCATATCTTTAAGAAATACAAAATATTTTCATTTCAACTTTCCATTTAAAAATCATCTATATTCCTAAGTATCCTTTATGGACAATATAACTTTTAAAATTTATCCAACTCATTTGATACATTACAAATATACTACATTTGATTTTTCAATAGCTTCACTTAAACAACAATAATGAAAGCATGTTACAAAATTTGGAATGTTACAAAATCCTTTTCTTCTCCAACATACATCTTAAACATAAAGTTCACATCTCCCTTTCCCTTTTCCCTAAATCTACCCATTCTAGATACATCATTTTAAATTATATCATTGATTACATTACATTCATCTCCGCTTAGGAGGTAACAATAACTTTACATCATGAAAGATAATTACAAAGCCTTTATTCTTCAAAAACTGGTACATAAGCAAGCATGAATCTTCAAACATTGCATCCGCAAAAGATACCTCGATAAAATATTTACCACCCAACCATGTGGATACCCAAAGGCCCACTCCCCCGTGCTAGGAGATAAACACCAAGGTCCACAAAGAAGGAATAGCTAGGCCAAACCTAGGGTCGAGTTACCTTTCCCAAATAACAAATGAAAAGAAGGTCAAAGTATAAATCTTTCCCCAAAAAGGTTCTAAGGCTTGGTAGAAACTCTAAGCAACAACCTAAGTGAGTGTCATCGCATAGCCCTCGCCCCTTGGGTTGTCCTAGTACTAGCCACTCTGGGCCCCGGCCCCCAAGTAGGCACATGCGGGATCGAATGCCTTTCATATAGACAAGCGCCATTCGATCGTACCTACGCATAGGTACCTTCTCCCACTCCCATCCATAGCCTTTACTAGCGCTAATGGCATGGGCGAGGCACATTTAATCTTTTTAATGTTTGAACCCATTCCCATAAGTTTAATTAAGTGTTCACTTGTTAAATAACTCTTCAGTCGGTTATCCTGGTTCTAGCCACTTAGGGCCCCGGCCCCGCACTGAGAGCCACTCACTTAGTGTTCTTAGGTTTTCTACCCATAACCCACACATCACAATTACAACATACATGTAGTTAAAACACTTTAAAGGTCTACACCAAATCCATATATCAAAATAACATTTTCTTAAATTTCAATCTAAGCCTGAAATCTGACTAACCCTGAAATTTGGCTAAGTCTAGTTTTATGAAAATCTAAAATCTAGAAGTCGTAGCTTAACTCCTAGGAACTTGAAACCTATTCCAATCAATTCAAAGGGTACCTAATCCCTTTATACAAGTATAACTTAAAGTATAAGAAATTAAAGTACATAAACTTATACTTAAATGTTATACATGTTAAAGTATAAGAAATTAAAGTACGTAAACCTATACTTAAATGTTATACATGTTATACTTGTATAAAGCGAATACCTAATTATTATACTACTAGGCGTGACTATACACTTGTTTCAACCTACACAGTAATATAATCAAAATAACCAATGACATAATACATTACACTATTAAAATAACTATTGAAACTGTTTAACGTTTATACAAGAATTACATTATTAGAATCCCTATTTCAAACAATAATAACTAATTAATTAATATTTAATAAATGAATAAAAGTTAACGCTAGAAGAGAATAACGAAAGAAGGAATCGGGCTTGCAATAGTTTATTAGTACCGCAAACTATTTTTGCATATAGTTTCGAAGATTCATATAAATCGGTTCTTGGCATCTAGTTTATAAAAAAAAATCAAAATTTGATAACCGATAACCAAGAATCGGTTTGCCTTAAATACACCAAACTCTGTAACAAGATGTTTCCTCTTTTAAATCCTATCTAAACTTCCTAAACTGTATTTACACAATGATTGCATTACGGAATCAAAGATCATTGCGGATGAAACTTTACATGTTCCTTTGTTTAGACTATTCATTTCATTGACAGGTTATTGTTCATTTGTTTAGACTATTTGTTTAATATCGTAGTTGAATATCCATATTATTTTATGCATCAAATGTTATGAGTAATATTGTTATAGCGGTAGGAACAGTTTCTATATGATAATGAAGATCTCTGTATCGATTTTTAATTGAAGAATACTAATGTTGACTGAAATTGCTTAATGATTTATGTGAAATGGGATTTGAAAACTGATAATCAAAGATCGGTTCCTTGAAGAAGTTTAAAGCTTATTGGAAGAAGGCTCATAATCTTTTTTAGAATCGGTTTTTTTGTTGACAATAATGGTGAAATAGAAACCGTAAAGTGCATTTTGGATTGGTGAAATCTTTGTTATATTGATATCATAAAGAAGAGCAGTGACAAACATCTGCAACAATTAAAGAGGATGGCTGAGAGGAGCAACACCATTGAGCACCAATAATTACAATCACCGTACGGTCCAACTTTGCTACATACTTACAATCTTGTAAAATATATTGATATCGATAAATAAATAAATAAATAAATATGTATTTATGATTGTATACTGTAATTTTTGAAGATGAAATTATAGAGAAAAACAAAATTGTATTTAAATGTATTTATGAAATTTTTCTTTAATGTATTTATTTTCATTTGGTTATGAATAATTAACATAATAGATATGAAATTCTTATCTACAGTAATATAAATTGCAGAACCAATAATAATAATGTAACATAATATTTACATTAACATAATAATATTATTGCAACATAATTTTACATTAACATAACCTAATATAATAATGTACAAATATAATATATATTACAAAATAAACTAACAGAATACATTGACATATAAACGGCTCGCAGAATATACAATGTACAATTATTTTGCACATAAGGATACAAATAGACAGCAATCAAACAAAACATTCATAATATAAAAGAGAATAGTCTTTCAGTATGGATTCCAACCTGAAATCCTGCGGAGACCGGTTCAACAAGAAATTTGATCCTCTCAACTTTTCTAGCCCTCCTTCAATCCTTCTAGATGAAATCGCCAGCCTCTATTCGTCACAATCCAAATGCCAAAACTTTCAGAATATGAGAAATTTCTCTCCTTCAAATAATATTTTATTTTTTTTCCAATTCTCTTTTTTTTTCACACAGGAAATCTTTCTTGTAAATAAAATGGAGGAGGTGGTTGCACGGGTAACCCAACTGTGCAACCATCCCAACCTCTCAATCATTAATAATACGGTTGTGAAAACTTATTCTCGTAAAGGGATAAATTAATTTATAAAACTATAATCTATTAACATAATTAAATTTATATTTCCTTTATTTTAGGAAAGTTAAATAATAATAATTATTAAGTACAATCACATCATAAGCTACTTTAATTATTCATTAATATAATATAATAATTACCTACCAATAATTCTATATAAATATATGTATGCATATGCATATGTGTGCACCCATATGCCTATGTGTACATATATTATTATTATAAAACATATTTTCAAATCCATATTCTTACCAAATCTAATAGTGATATATATATATAAGATGAAACCTACCATTATTTTTATTGCTATAGACTCTTTGTCATTATTAGTATTATAAAATAATACCATAAATAAGGCACATTATTAATGTTAAATATTAAAAATAACATTGTTATAACATATATTATTTATTATTAATGATATTAAATCACACGATTTAAATCACATACTAACTCATTCCCAACAACACACTAGTATGTATATACGTAACTTCTTATAATGATAAATTACTAAGTCATATCTATCGAAATCTACTAACAACATTGAACATACCATGAAGACAAGAACTAGCTACCAGATCCACCAATCCAACAACTATGAGATCACATAAAACATCCACACAAGGGATTGACTTGACACTTCCCACCTAAGGATAAAATGATCAAAGGTGAAGTTTCTCCCTGTGGAACCTGGTGATATCTCTGTAACAACAACAACGGTCAAGGATTTTGAGGGATTGCTCAGACTTGTGAAGCCAGGTGGAGACGATACCCTGTACCTGCAATCCTGCATCACCAAGAAGAGATACATATATATACATATGGAGATACAAATCATATATATGCAAGCAGATGACCAGGATCGATACATCGTGTGGACCTCAACTAAGTGAGTAACTACGACTTTGTCCTGAGTCATAAAAACACATCAGACAGATATCCATGAAACATAAAACATCATGATAATGGTTAGATTCAAAACATTGGGTTAGATCCATAAAACATATAAAAATAGATGGTTTTCTAATCTCATAAACATATAAATGATAACCATAAATGAGCATATCCATCATATCATCATCCACAAAATATAAATGCAAATGTATAGTCCTGACCATCATAATAAAATGTCCAAATCAGAAAAGTCCAAGTATCACCATAGGAGAGGTATTACAAGAGTTGCAGATAGGTTTGGTTCACTAAGAAACCTATTAACTCCCAAGCTATCAAATTTGGAGACTCGTCTCTCTGAGATGATAAAGGTTGAAAGTTCAATGACAGTATCCACTCTCACTGAGATTAAAGAAGTAGAGACAGCATCATATGCATTGAATTGATTAATCCATGTCAGTGAGCTACTGATAAGTTCATGGATTGAGGAGATTAAGACCTTGGAAACATCTTTCCAAGATGTCTTAAGTCTAGTAAGTAGGCACTAGACCACCTATGCTTTAGTTTTGAAATTTTGAGAATACCTTTGCCATTGATGTCAAAGGGAGAGGAAGGAAAAGGAAAATGAGGAAGAGAAATAAATATGTAAAGAGAAGAAAATAAAAAAAAAAGAGAAGGAGAAGAAGAGAGTTGCTCTGTGACACTTAGTCATTTTTCTAAGTGTTGCCATCAATGCCAAAGGGAGAGATTGTTAGCATGTAATGTTTTGGAGTATTGGAAATCATCTAAGGGTTGTCATTCATGGCAACACTTATGATAATATGATCGCATGTTGAGGAGATTGCCACTGGATTCATTGTTATAAAGTTTATAAATTAATAATTTTATTTACCACTTTATTTATTTCTGTTAAAAATATATATATATATATATATAAAATTACATATACAATGTTAACAGTACTTATTAAATAAAAAAAATACTGATATTAAATAAGTAATATTTTAAATAATTTATAGCAAAAAAAAACTATGAAACAAAATAATTTTTTTTTTAAATTATAAATAAATTAAAAATTAAAAGGGAGGGTTTGGGGGCCGGTACTGCCGAACCCCCTCTCCCCCCACCTCTGTTGTTTCAGTCGGGTGTCACCACAGCCGTTGTAGGGAAGCCACGACTGGTGGTAGCAACAGCCACCATGAGTGTGGTCGGGGGTTGGGTAGAGCCTTTGACACCCCCCCCCCCCCCCATTTTCATTTTTTTTTTAAATTTTAAAAAAAAAAAACTTAAAACATTAAAATAAAGGATCTCTGCGTACCAGAGATATCAACTTGCAAAAAAAGGAAGAACTATTCAAACAGAAACATGGGTTTTTCTATAAAAAAATTATAAGAACAAAATCTTTCATAGGAATAACAAAAAACAAAGGAGATTTACCTTCTTTGTTGAAGAGATAGGCAGATTGATTTTGACTGGCCGAATCTCTAAAAAAACATATGAAATAACATATTTATAAACATATATACAACATGTATATAAGTTTATAAATGTATTATCCATAAGAAGCTTGAAACTTCCATTAATGGCATCCTTCTTTCACCTGCAATAAGAAAACAAAAAAAAACATAAAGGAAAATGCATATTACCCATGTAGGGTTTGAAGGGGGAAGAAGAGAAGGAAGAAAAAAGAAAATAAGAAAAGTTTTTGGGGGTGGTAATTTTTACCCTAGCCCTAATTTCAAAATTAGGGTTAGGGCAAACATGAGTCAATCCAAATTTGACTTATTCTTTCCCCCTCTTTTATTTTAGCTTCTTGTTTTCTTTTAGAATTTAACTTTGACTTTCTTAAAAGGTTAAAAGTCATTTTGGTGGGAAATAGAAACTCTTACATTTTAATTTATTTTCCTTTTTAGGATTTTAGTGTAAAGAGATTTTTGCTTTATTTTATTATTTAATGTATATTTAATAACTTCCAAATTGATTTTTACCTATGACTATAGTTAAATTAGTATTTTATCCTGTCCAGCTTTTATTTATTTATTTATTTATTTATTTTGAGTTTGTGATGTGACAAAATTTTATTATTAGCTAGGTAGTTCATTTAAGAAGATTTTATTTATTTTATTTAAAATGGAAACCTTAGGCAGAGTATTAAATTACTTATGTAGAAGTAATTCTTTTTTGTTTTTATTATATAACTTTAGCTATATAACTATTGTAATTAAATGGTCCCCTTTATATGACATTATAGTGTGAAATCTTCTATCTTAATTTTGGAAATTTGAAGTAATATGATAATTAAATATTACAAGGTCATGTTATCACCAAGAGATAACTATAATAAATCATTAGTTTAATTAGTATGAATTGATCTCAAATGTTAGGAGTGATAATCTTATTTTCTATAACTTTGCTAAGATTATTTTCATAAGGTTAGAATGACCCTAACTCTTCTCAAGAGGGATGTTGGTGGGTACGTAATTCCCTCGCCAGAATCCCCTTGAAAATGAACATACAGATTTCCACTCTTGAGTGTGGTGTTATAACCGCCAAACACACTCTTAATACTTTATACTCTAAATATTAATCTACTTCTTGAAATTTAAACCTTTAACCTTCGATCAGCTAATAATTTAACCCTTTAAAAAAAAAATTGGTATATTTTTTCTTGTATAAATATAGGCATGATAGAAAGAGACCGATTTATGTGACTTCCATCGAAACAAGGGTCATAAAACCAATAACTACATACGCTTGAAGCATCTCATACAAGACAAAATTGATAATGGAGAAATTATAATTGACAATCACAAAACCAACAATGGTCATACGACATTCACGGAACCATTTCTGAAACATGGTCAAGGAGATTCATCTTCTCAGCCTAACATGGGTGCTAAAGTCAACTACACCTACTCTGGAAACAATACTATCATAAACATGGTTGAACCATACCTATCTGAACATTGCAATGTCATCACTATTATAAGAAAGGATAGAGATAATCAATCAGCAAATGCAGTAACTCGATCACAAGCTCAGGCACATCTACAAGGACAAAACTTGGGTTCATCAAATGCCCCTAAAATCATCTAATCCTAAAGACACAAGGCCAACATCATATAGTATTGTCCAACAACTCCAGCATACCAATGCAAAAATATCGATGCTTGAGTTGCTTCGGATATCTCCTGCTCATAGGGCTATTCTGGATAAAACTCTGCTCGGTTCTAATGTTGCTGACAATCTTGATCTAAACAGATTCCAAATTATGGTTGGTCATCTGATATCACCCTAGTATATCTCCTTCTCAAAGGAAGATGACAATTCACTGAGTCATCCGCATAACCAGCCCTTGCACATTGAAGTCTTGATCCAAAACCATCGTGTCAAACAAGTGTTGATAGATGGAGGCACTGGTCTAAATATCTATTCCTACAAATTGATCACACAACTGGGATTATCAAAAGATTCTATTGATCCTAAAAAGAATATAACCATAAAATCATATGATGAGCAAGAAAGATCTTCTAAAGGAACAATTGTCCTACCTATCAGAACAAGACCTGTTATCAAAGACATCACTTGTCAAGTTCTAGTTCTTCCATTGGCTTACAACATTCTTCTAGGGAGGCCTTAGATACATGAAATGCAAGCTATTGCATCAACATACCATCAATGTGTGAAGTTTCCTTATGATGGAGTGGAGGTCACAATTCCAGTTGATATATCCACATCTTGCAATGCCTTGAAAGAAAGTGCTAACAAACTTGTTCCACATAATAGAGAATCTTTCACAAAGAAAACAGACATTGCATCTACATCCAAGATGGAAGACATTGCCAAAGAATTCAAAATTAAGGACATGGGTATCGGAGAATACACAATGGAACCAGTTCTATCTCTCACATCTCTCCTATTGTCCCCAAAATCTTATGGACCACCATCAGACAAAGTGAAACCTACTGCTAAAGAACCTCAGGTCATATTTGATGGAAGTTTTATCACAAAAAAAGTGTCCAAGCAAGAATCTAATGAAGAAGAAGCTATACTAGTGTGTGCTATAAAAGTGTCACACTTTTGTGAATCATTACATCCAAGAACACTCAACAATGAGGTCTCAAATAGTGATTCACAACTCTCTATTTGTGGAGTGCAGAGGTTGTATATGAGGCCCTCAGATCAACCTTGTTAAACCCATGCAAGTACACCAAGAAATGAGAGATTCAAGGATGAGAAGCAATAATGCTAATCTCCATTGATCTTCAAGTTATTGCATGTAAATGAAACTAATCTAGATGATAACAATGCAAAGAAATAAACTATGCTATTGAAATGCAAGTTTTACTCTCCTTTACTAATTAACTATGTGAAGATTAAGCTAAAAAAATGAAGGAAACTAAGCTAAGATGCTATGAAGATTAAGCTAATGTAAATATGAAAGCTAGAATGTAATAATCTTCAAAACTTCAAATATCACCAAGAAAACCTGCAGCATAACAATAGTCTGAAAATTTGAGATCTGAAATGAGGAGAGGGTTCCTTATATAAGAAAATGTGGAAGAGAATGCATCTCCAGGAGCAATGTGGGATAAATCAAAAAAGGGGAAACAAAGCTCATTTTTTTAGAAAATGTGGAGAGAAAAGGAATTTTCTTTATTTTTAATTATTTGTTTCCCTTTTTCATCACAAAAGAGCTTTAAGAGGATTATTTATTTATTTATTTAAAAGAATGATTCTCTTTTAATTAAATAAGATAATATTATATATTTAAAAGGGAGATATTATTTAAACAAGATAAAATCATTTAATTAAAAGGGATTTTAATTAAATAAAATTATTTTATTTAAAAGATATTCTTTCAATTAAATAAGGCTATTTTATTTATTTAAGAGAGAATATTTCTTTTAATTAAATAAATTGATCAAACCTTAGGAAATATTGAAATAATTGAACTAATTCGGATTAATCATAGGAATTGATTTGAATTTTGCAAAGTATTGATTCAAGAATTTGATAATTTAATAAATGGGACCCAAAGTCTAGGTGACCATTTTAGGGTGTATACATTTGCCCCTCTTTCACTAATGTGAGGTCGATTTGGGATCACATGCATTCAAAGAATGGAATTGAAGTGTGAGATTGATTTTGGATGATAAAACAACCCAAACGTGTGTTCGACAGATGGGAACACATCAAGACAAAGATAAGCTGATTGAAAAAGACAAGGCCAACACCCCTATAAATAGGTAATTGTCAAGTCTCAAGCAAGGTTTGATTGATAGGTTTGATAAAGCTGAATCAAGGATTGAAGTTTGATAGGTACTACCCCCCTCGTGATTGAAATCAAAATGAGAAAGAGGAGAAATAGTAAATTGATAAAGTTGATCAAATCGAACTAAAGATAAGGTTCTTGATGTAAGGTGAAAGATATGAGGATCATAGAACCAAGGTAGATCAGTAAGAAAGATTATTCCCTAAGGTTGAATCAAAAGAAAAGAAGTGGCTTCAAAGTGAATGGAAGATAGAAGTTTGGAAGAGATGGAAAGAAATGGAGAGAAGAAAGAGAATTTTCCCCACTAAAGAGGATGCCCCAAAATCAATCAATTGTTTAAAATAGGAAATTTCGATTGAGATCATGAAAGAAGATAAGAAAATGAGGATCAAAACGTGATCATAGTTGATTAAAAGTCCACAAGAAAGATGAAGGAAAACCCTCTCAAACTCATAATGTAGCCTAAAAATGCAAATTAATCATGAAGTCTAACAATGCAAGCTACATGAAAATGCAAATGTGTACTTTCAATAGGGAAACTGTAACATAGGATTTTGTGTTCATCATTCATTAGAGAATGTAAAGAACTTATTTTCATCATTGGGCCATTATTAACGGACATCGGAAAATCACACAATCATCACTAGTCACAATCGCAACTATGAAGATATGAATATGATTTATATCGAATGGGAATGTGGAAATATTCTAACATGAGCATCGAAGACATAAGGGTCAAGATGACTTCAATGTTAGCTCACCCAATTTAATGTAGCAAAACCACTCTCGCATCAAGGCATAGATGTCAGGATGACCATAAGAACGGTTGTGCAAAAATAGTCAAGGATGATGCCTCAAATCTCTTAAGTGTGTCAAGGGAACAACAAGAGACACTCAAGAACTTCGAGACTACTCCCACAAGCAGAAAGAAAACCAAAACATGCCCCATGCCCCAAGTCCTCTAGCTATGCATCTGGAGAGACGTATTAGATAAGGACACTCAAAAAAAATCAATAACAGTCAGCACACAAAGAAAAGATCATGTCATAGCTCAGGCATTAAATGTTGTGTTTAAAAATTTAAGTGTGTTCACTGATACTAAGTTCCAAGGATAAAGGTTGAATGCTTGCAAGTAGGTAAAATCACTTGACAAAATTGGATAAGACTAAACTGATAAGTGTTGAAAAACACTCGATGTCAAGGGTTGTGTGGAAAAACACAATTCAAGTGGTGTTGAAAAACACTATTTGTGAGGTGTCCTAAAGACTGACGCGTCCAAGAGACCAAAGCTAACACAGTTATGACCCCTAAACAAAGACAAAGACCAATTCCAAACCAAGGCAACAAGGACAAGGCATGATGGAGAAAGGCTAAGTGTCAAGTACGCATGCTAAGAAACAGGGGTGTAAAGGCCTCAAGTAGTGCCCATTTCCAGGTTTTCACCACTTGGATTTTATTGGAATTTTTTCAGGACTTTTTATAATTTTTTGTATTTTTGCTACCAAGGTGCCTATTTCCAGGTTTTCACCAAGGCACTTTTTCTATTTTTTTTTTATTTTTTTATTTTTTTATTTTTTTGGTGAGACATCAAAGCGCCTATTGCTAGGTTTTCACTAGGATGCTTTTTTTTCAAGACATTTTCTAATTTTTTAGGATTTTTTCAACATCATATATGAATTTTTTTGGTATTTTTTCAGGATCAATAAATATGTACAAAGGATGCCCCCAGATAGAATGGGCATCATGGATAGAACTTCTTCAAGTGCAAGATATTGATAGGCTCAGGGAGCTACCCCCCCTCTTCAATGGATAGTAAAAAAGAACCTATCCCAAAAGTTGTTGTGATGATGTAGGGTCCAAGCCAATTGGGTTCAAATTTTCCCTTTTGTTCTCTATGTTATTGGTTCTTAGGGTTTTCTCGTAAGACAAGATCTCCCACTTGGAATGCTCTAGGGTGAACCTTTTTGTTGAAGGCTTTGGACATCCACTTTTGATAGACCCTCATATGGTCAAATGATGCTTTACACTTCTCATCTAGAAGTTCTAACTCTTGTAGTCTCATGCCGCGGTAGTCTTCATCGGTAACTAGACCTTTGAGAGAGACTCTAAGTGAAGGAATCTCAACCTCTAAAGGTAACACTGCTTCAGCACCATAAGTAAGGGAAAAAGGAGTAGCCCCTATTGGAGTATGAATACTCATTCTATAAGCCCATAAGGCTAGATTTATCTATAGATGCCAATCTCTACCATTCTTATGAACTGTTCTATGGAGAATTTTAAGAATGGTTTTATTTGAAGCCTCTGCTTGTCCATTTCCTTGCGGGAAGTAAATGGAGGACCAATGTTGTTTTATCTTGAATTTCTTGTAGAGTTGTGTAAGGTCCTTATTTTTAAACTAACCTCCATTGTCAGTGATTATCTCAGATGGCACTCCATATCGACAGATGATATGGTTCAAGATAAACAGAGAAACTTTCTTGCCTGAGGCAACAGAAAGTGGAACGGCTTCTACCCATTTGGTAAAGTAGTCAGTAGCAGTGATGATAAATTTATGTCCACCTAATGAGTTGGGATGAATCTTCCCAACAAGATCAAATGCCCGGTGTTGAAATGGCCAATGAAATATGGAAGGAATGAGCTCCCTGCCTGGAGCATGTATTAGGTGACCGTGTTTTTGACATTTTTCTCATGATTTCGCAAAAGCTACTGCATCCATCTGCATGGTAGGCTAATAGTACCCAACCCTAAGCAACCTTCAAGCCATAGAAAGACCATTAGAATGTCCCCCACAAATGCCCTCATGAATATCAACTAGTGCTTGATCAGATTCCTCCTTTTTTAAGCACCTAAGAAGTGTCCCATCTACACCCCTCCTATACAAATCACCAGAGATGAGGGAATGGTGAGAAGAGTTTTAGGTAAGGTTTCTCCTTTTAGATCAGTTAAATGTATCAGGGATGATGCCATCATGCAGGTATGAGTAAATGGCACCGTATTGGGATGACTCATGACCAACAAGGATATGGATGACATGGCTTTCTTGGGAGTCATAGATGGGATAGTGTAACTCTTCCACCAGAAATTCAAATCTAGACTCATGTTGTTCTAACTGAAGAAAAGAAGAAAGTGTAGCCATAGCATCAGCTGCCTTATTTTATGCTCTGGGACTTGCTGAAATGTAACAAATGTGAAATACCATCTCAATGAATCAACCATTTTCTTATAAGGGACCAATTTTTCATCTTTGGTTTGGTATTGTTCATTAACTTGGTTGATTATCAATTGTGAATCCCCATAGATGTGTAGTTCTATGATATTCCATTCAATAGCCATCTTGAGTCCATTTGTCAATGCTTCATATTTAGCAATGTTGTTTGTGCATGGGAACAATGGTTTGTAGGACTTAGGAATTGTGTACCCATGAGGAGAAACAAACAACACTCCAGCTCCTGAACCATTCTGCATAAAAGAGCCATCAAAGAACATCTTCCATGTTCTCTCATTCATGTACATTAGGTTCTCATCTGGAAATTCAACTTGAATAGGCATGCTATCTTGAGTTGGGAAATTGGCCAATTGATCTGCAATGGCTTGGCCTTTTATAGCTTTGCGCTCAACATACTCTATGTCAAATTCTGAAAGAACCATCATCCATTTAGCACGTCTACCTATGAGGGCAGCCTTACCAAGAAAATACTTGAGAGGATCAATTTTTTCTATGAGGTGTATTGTATGTGCAAGCATGTAATGTCACAACTTTTGGGAAGCAAACACAACAGCAAGGAAAGCTTTCTCAATACTAGTGTAATTGACCTCATATGCAACAAGGGTATGATTGATGTAATATATGGCTTGTTCTTTCCCAATGTCATCAAGTTTAGCTAATAATGCCCCCAAGGAAGATTTTGTTGCTAAAACATACAGTATGAGAGGTTTTCCTAGGATAGGAGGCATCAAAATTGGAGGATTTGCCAAGTATTCCTTAATCTGATCTATGCTCCTTTGACAATCCTCATTCTAGACACATTTGACCCCCTTATGCAAGTTCTTATTGAAGGGTTGAGCTCTATCTGCCAATTGTGAAATGAACCTCCTAATAGATTGAAGACGTCCTTGTAGACTCCTCATTTGGCTAATGTTTTTGGGAGGTGGCATATCCAATATTGCTTGAACTTTCTCTGGGTCTACCTCTATTCCTTTAGCTAAAATGATAAATCCTAGAAGCTTTCTAGAGGTGACTCCAAATGCACATTTTTTTGGATTTAATCTTAACTAAAATTGCTCCATACGATCTAGAATGACTTCTAAATCGCCTAAGTGTGTGTCTCTTTTCTTTGACTTAGCCAGGGTGTCATCCACATAATCTTCCATATTCTTATGCATCATGTCATGGAAGATTATTGTCATAGCTCTTTGATATGTAGCTCCTACATTTTTCAATCCAAAAGGCATGATGTTCCAACAATAGGTACCCCATGCGCAAGTGAATGTAGTCTTTTCCTGGTCCTTAGGAGCTATTTTAATCTGATTATACCCAGAAAAACCATCTATCAAGGAATATATCTCATAACCCACCGTCATGTCCACTATCATGTCTATGTTGGATAGTGGAAAATCATTCTTTGGGCATGCACTATTGACATCTCTGAAATCTATGCAGATTCAAATGGATTTATCATGTTTTGAAACTAGTACAATGTTGGATATCCATTCTGCATAGTCAATAGCCCTTATAAATCCTACACTAAGGAGTTTTTCCAATTCTGTTTTGACTAAAAGAGCAATGTGAGGATGCATTTTTCTCAACTTCTATTTGACTGGTTTAACACCTGGAGCTATGGATAATTGATGCATAATGAGATTAGTGTCCAACCCTGGCATGTCTGAATAAGTCCAAGAAAAGTTGACTTTCTTTCTTTGTAGGAACATAGTGTAGGCTTCTTTCTCTTGAGATGATAAGGATTGAGCCAAATGTACAATCTGTGGAACCTCTTTTGTACCCAAATTAACTACTTGTGTAGGTTCAACAAGCACCGACGATCTGTCCTGGAAATAACTAGGGAGACAATCAAGTACTCATTTGTAGGTGCCTCTGAGAGGTTTTCACCTTTGGATACATCATTTATTTTTACTTTTTTCAGTTTTGACACTGCCACATAGTGGTTTTCGCCATCATAACTCCTATTCTTTTTATTTTATTTTCTCTTTATTTTTTGACTAAGGTACTTGATGTCTAGTTTAGTCATGCTGGTAGTTGATTCGCTGGTAGAAGAGACTACAGGTTCAATGGTGTTTAGGTAACAGGTTATCTCATAGTCATTCTGGAAATTTAAGAGCTTAGGCTCTTGATAACATTTGGACCAATCAATGAGATGAGGATTAGCAAGGGGCAAGTCAATGGCTAGTTCAATTTTATGGATATGGATGGTATCATCTTTGGTGACCGTAGAGTTAGAGTCTGTCAAGTATTCTTCTAAGTTACCCAAATCAGGATGCAGCCTAACAAGCAAAGAATCATCCACTAATGCAACACACAGGTTCCAATCCTCTAGCCCTACATGTGACTCGTCAGCTAACTCAGGTTGAGAACTATAGGAATGGATGACATCAACACCCATGTCAACTATGGAACAATTAGAGAGAGAGTCCCACTCATAGTCATGTGAGTCTATTTCTAAATCTCAGCTGGGATGTTTACACCAAAAAGGCTTGGGATGCCTTGATGTAGAAGCTTCAATGTCATGAAGGGTAACACCTTCTCTTGGGTCAATGTTTGATCCATCTTGTTCTACACTTGCAACTGTTGCACGAGTGGTTGGATTATTTGAATCTCCCCAAAGGAGACTAGTAGAAGGAATCCAATCATCACACATGTCTTGCTGGTTTGTCAAATTTGGTATGTACTATGATTCATCCTCACTATCCAACTCATCAAGGATAGGAACAGTATTCTTGTTATTATTCAAAAAACCTAGGCCAACCGTCTTCTTAGACCTACATCCAAAAAGAGCAAGATTGAGAGGTTCGGCTCTAGCGTCTAATCTATGACTAAGAGGGCCACATCCATGATAGCTCATTTTTTTGACTAATGTATATCCTCTTCCATAATCCTTAGGAGAAGGAGAGAAGTTCTCATTATGCATATACTTCTCCTCTTTGTAGATCCAATCTTTAACAGCTACTTCTTTCTCATCCTGGATAGGCATTGAAGACTCGATAAATGTGTCAAAAAAAGTCATGGCTGAAGAAGAATGTCTCATCTCTTAAGAAGGCTTACCATAAGACCTAGGGGAAATGGGCATCTTTGTAAAGGAGTTAAGTTGGTATCCCCCCATACCAAGGTCTATTGATTTGAACTTATCTTTGCACTATGCTAGAGTTGCATTGAAATCCTCTGCTTCTTTGTTGAGGGGAACATGGGTCCCTGCCAAAATGGAGTTGATAGATAAGGTCCTATCCCCAGGTATACAAACTTCTACTCCATTGTAGGGGAACTTAACACACTAGTGGTAGGTGGATGGCACTACTTTCATCTCATGGATCTAGGGCCTACCAAGCAAGATATTGTATGCCAGAGGACCAGCATCAACAATTTGGAACAAAATGTCTCTCTCAACGGGGCCAATCCTGACAGGAAGAACAACCAACCCCTTGGAACTCCTTTTTGCCTCATCATAGGCTTTTATAGTGATCTTCTTTCTAGTATCGATCACTTCCTCCAAATAGCCCAAAGTTTTTAATAGACTCAAAGAATAGATATTGAGCCCAACACCCCCATCTATCAACACATGCCTGACATGGGTTTTATGGATCATGACTTTGATGTGAAGGGAAAGATTATGCGGGTGGCTCAAGGCTTTATCATCATCTTCTGAAGATGTAAGGTAGTGAGGGCTAGTAATATGATTAACCATGCCTTGGAATTGGTCAACATCTAAATTGTTGGGAACATTGGCTGTGCGCAAAGCATCCTCAAGGACTTGTTTGTGTCTTAGGGACAACTCTAAAAGCTCCAAGATTGAAATCTAAGCTTGTGTTATTTGTAACTGATCAACAAGGTTATAATTTAGCTTGGGGTTAATAGTTGGCTTTGTGGTGGCATTCTTGGATACCACTGGCTTTGGTTTATTGGGATGACCTAAACTAGGCCCCCTAATGACGACAGGTCCTTGACTTCTTGTGACAGCATTAAGAGCCTGGGATGACATCCTAGAGTGAGGACCCCTCAGCACTACAATAGGTTCTTAATCAAAGATAGGGGGAGAGTTCACATAGGAGCCATAACCATAGGGATCCTTGTTCCTCATCATGTTTACACTTTCCTCCACAACTTTGAGCATGTTGACCACATTTTATGTAGCTGTGTAGGTGTAGTTGATTGCAGCCTTGCCATCCTTGGTTTTAGAGGTTTCCCCCTTCTCATACTTAGGCAATGGCTCTTTAAATGCTTTGTGATCAGCATTGGTGTTCAGACCATCCACCTTAAGCTTTCCATTTTCAATGAGATCTTGGATAATGTGCTTGAGTTTCCAAAAATTCTCAATGGTATGCCCAATGCCATGATGAAACTTGCAAAAAGCTTTCTCATCACACCAATGTGGCTTAATATTAGGAATATGGTGCTTTGTAGGATCTTGAGGATGTGCAAGATTGTTGGCAATAAGCATTTTGAAAACATCCTCATAGGAATCACCAAGCTTTGAAAATTGTCACCTCTCTTTCTTGGGCTTCTCTTGGTACCTTGGCCTGCTCTCTTGTTGAGGAGGTGCATTGAGCTTCATAGCTTGAACTACATAGGACAAGTGGAGGACACCTTAATCCTTAGGTTGGGGAGAGTCCACAACTCCATCATTGACCACTTGTTTCTTTTTGTTCTAATGCACATTCTTCTCCTTATCCTTGCTGGAATTATTATTGTTTTGACCATTGTTGTTATTATTGCCATGTCTGGTCAAAATTCCTTTCTCTTTTAAGACATCCTCAATTCTACACGCAGTTTTGACCATGTTATTGAAGGAATTGAAGATCATCTTTTGAACCTCATACCGCATTTCAGGCACCAAGTTGCTGACAAGGATGTCAATTTTCTCATCTTCATTAATGGTCCTAGGATAACAAGACCACTGTCACCTCCACCTTTGCAAGAATGAGACAAAGGGTTCCCCTTCATTTTGCTTTAGATTGCATAGGTCCAACATAGTGATAGATCTTGAAAGACTGTACACAAAGTGTTGAACAAATCTATGAACAAGCTCTTTGAAAGTCTTGACGGGGGGAGTTATGTTGGTAAACCATTCCATTGCTTGCCCCTTAAGACTCCTTGGGAATAACCTCATCAGATAAGAATCATCTTGGAGAAACTCAAAGCTCATAGTGTAAAATTGGTGCACATGATCATGTGGATCACCACTACCATCATATTTGTCATATTGAGGGAGTTCAACCCTTCTATGAAAATCCTTCATGCTCACACTCTTGTCGAAAGGATTAGGACAAATCGAGTCTAGTGAGAATAAACTCTTAGGTGCCAAAAGCTTTTCCATCATTTTCTTCATTTGTCATATTTCTTCTTCTTGTGATGGACTTTGTTTCTTAATTTTGTTATCAACATCAAAATTATAAGGAACTCTTGCACCCTTGTTGATTAGACTTTCAAGGAACATATCTTTGTTTTGTTCCAAGTACTTTTCCACATATTGTTGGAAGAGCGGCTCTTGTTGCATTCTCATGAAGTCCTGAGAATTAAGATCAAAGTTTGAGCTACTACCCCCATGTTGAGAACTATGATGAGCATGCTGTGAAGGCTACCTCGAGTGCCTAGGAGGTGTTTGTCTCCTATAGTGAGCATGTTGTGAAGTCCTTCTTCCTCTAGGACTAGGAGATCTTGAAGGGGTTCTTGAACACCTTCTACTGCATGGTGTTTTGGAAGGAGTGGAGGAAGGAGAGTTGTTGCCACTATTGGCACCCCTATTGTTAAATTGGGTATTAAGATGTTGGGCTAAAAGCCTATCTTGCTCTTCTTGAGAGGTTTTCCTTTCCAATTCTAACAAAGCTTGTCTCTCCACCTCAAGTTGTCTAAACTTTTCTTGCTTCACAGCTTGCTCATCTAGAAAGTCTTTCTTCTCACACTCAATCCTTTTAAGCCTTTCACTTGTATACCCTGAGGTTGTTTGAAGTGGAGAGTTTGGTCTTGACTATTTGTACAAATCATTGGTATATGTTTCATTCACATGAGCATCACTAGGTTCATTGTCTTGGTCTTCGTGTTGTGACCATTGTTCTAGGTGAGCTCATCTCTCATGCCTTTCAGCTATTTGATGCACATCTAGATATCTAGTATTGATGGGGGGTGAACCAGGTTGAGCATCATGAGAGGAATTACCAAATAGAATGTTGTCTTTGTGTCTTTCATAGAGGTCATCAAGGTTTTGATCCATAGCTTCCCTCTCCTACCGAGTCATGGTATAACTCATATCCATACCTGAATGGGAAGATGCTAAGGGGGTCCTCAACTCAGTAGACTTTCTCCTAGGTGATTGGTCAAGTATGGGTTCATTTCCCTTATGCTTTTGACAAGTTTGGACTGGGGGTAATTGATTAAAGACAACCTGTGGTCATTTCCCTTGACTCACTTGATACCTTGTCATAACCGACATGAAAGGAAAAGCACTCAATGATAAGACAACCCTAAGATATGTTGGTATCAAACTAGGATAGTAAAAGTGTTCAATTGTCCAA
Source organism: Chamaecyparis obtusa (assembly GCA_027943335.1). Taxonomy (NCBI): domain Eukaryota; kingdom Viridiplantae; phylum Streptophyta; class Pinopsida; order Cupressales; family Cupressaceae; genus Chamaecyparis; species Chamaecyparis obtusa. The sequence goes on along the minus strand of BSBK01005098.1, from coordinate 780,664 downwards.
AAGAGAGATGGTGAGATAGAAAATTGCAAAAGGTGTCAATCAACACTGCCACAGAGGTGCCCAATCAACAGATAAGTATCCTAGCACATATGGATTAGGAGGATGATTTTAACTGAGTTATATCTGATTGAAATTGATTTTGGGTGGAAATGAATTGGACAAGAGACTACTAAGACTCTCCAAGTATGTTATCAAAGAATCCAAGGGTGTATCTACTCAACAAAGATGATTTATGACTTACTGATTCCAAGCAAGGTTTCTTGTAAAATCAAAGGTCACTAATTCAAAAGGTCAAAAATACAAGAATCCCAAGTGAAAACAAATTTCCAACAGTAGGGTGAGTAGCCTGATCTGATCTGGATCAACTAAGGAGGATTCAAAATGACTGAAAATAGCTCACTATTTTGATAGACCAGGGTACAAGTTTGCGTGAGGTAATGTAGTCCCGCACGAGGAAACACCAAGGATCACACGAGGAAATGAAATCCCACGTGAGAGAATACCAGGCTCACATGAGAATGTGCATAGCCAGGTGACAAAATAGGATCAAGTTGCTTAATCAACAAGTTTGTAAACTCGGGAACTCAATTTTTTGTTCATTTTAAAATATTAACCAGGCATATTAACAGATTTTCAGCATTTATCAAGCACATAGAACAGCAACCATGGAGTTTTAGCAAGAAAACATCTTCAAACAATGAGCAAGGGACAAAGCAACCTTGCTCATGAACATGAATATTAACTTAGTATGCTATTCCTTAAAGATACTACTTGTGTATGTTCTCCAAAATGTTTTTCCAATCACACACATAGTCCTAAAAAGAAAAATTTGGCTGCACTATGGTTTTTAATAATGGCTTGACTCTACAACTTTTACAATTTCAAGAAGGCGAACTCCAATCTAGGCACACTGGGGTTTTGACACATTCCAAGAACTTAATCAATCGGAGATGCTAAGGAGATCTAACAGCCCATCAAGAAACTGTACCCATGGAGATTTCTTCCACAAGGACATTTGTATAGCGGTTGTCACTACCAAGGCAAAAGTGGCTATTACCGCTTGAGGTTCCATCAACGTGGTTTACCCAATGAAGGGAATTTCCACTATGGTTAACCCTCTCTAAAAGGTGACTCACAACAAGGACCACATGGGGACTTGGCTTAGATCCAAGGGTCTGAGTTTCTATTACTACCCAAAAAGGGAGTAGAGCATAATCCTCTATCCTTTTCTCTTCACCCAAACATAGAAGACACATTCATTCTGACACGCTAAGACTAAAACTATCTCGCCAAGATTCATATTGTCAATAACTCATGATCTATCAACCTCTCCGGAGAGAGAATGCATCAATCGAAAAGTCAAAGACTACAAATCTAGTAGAATGCAAAGATAGTTCTAGTAACCTCCCTACCTACAAGGGTTCTCTCGTTGAGAAGAGTTTCACTGGAAACCCACTCTCTCAAGAACCACAAATAGTGTTAATAGGGCCTACTTATCTATGTGGAACACTTATGCAAGAAATGAATCTATATTCTTTTTAAAGTCCAAAATCAAAATGTGGTTTATGAAAGCGATAAATCACTCAAGCCAAACACACAAGAAATTAATTTTATGCCCAAAACCAAGTGTTATAGAGATCAACAAATTACCTTGGATTCCAAGCAACGCAAGGTCACTGACATGCTATCTCAGAGAATCAAAATCCAGAACAATCTCAGCAATCTAGAAAGGTCAGAAAATAGGAAATAGAAAGTAAAACTAGCAACTCTAGAATTCTAGGTCTTTGTTGTCATGGAATTCCAAGCGAGACAGTACCTAGGGTCACACGAGAAAGTACCAAACTATGCGTGAGAAAGAACAAGCCTGTGCGAGAATGTATGAAGGCTCACGTGAGAAAGTACAAGAGCTCATGCAAGAAAGAACACAGGCCCGCATGAGAAAACCCCTTTGTCATGTGCAAAAATGCTAGTACTGACAAAAATTTTCCCGATATAGTTAGAAACTTTGCACAAGATTTCATAACAGTGACGAACGGAAGTACGGATAGAAAATTAAAAAATCATAGTTTTGATAGAAAAACTACTATAAAAAAAAATTTCTTTTTTGCAAGCAAAAAAGAAACAAAAAATAACGTCCTGTAGAGAATACCACCCTTAACCTCAAAAACTATTTCAAAAACACCAGAACAGGAAGTGGAAATTTATAAAAAGAAGGACAAAACAGAGTCATTCTACCCCACGGTGGGTGCCAAAAATGTGTGCTATAAAAGTGTCACACTTCTGTGAATCATTACATCCAAGAACACTCAACAATGAGGTCTCAAATAGCAATTCACAACTCTCTATTTGTGGAGTGCAGAGGTTGTATATGAGGCCCTCAAATCAACCTTGTTAAACCCATGCAAGTACACCAAGAAATGAGAGATTCACGGATGAGAAGCAATAATGCTAATCTCCATTGATCTTCAAGTTATTGCATGTAAATGAAACTAATATAGATGATAACAATGCAAAGAAATAAACTATGTTATTGAAATGCAAGTTTTACTCTCCTTTACTAATTAACTATGTGAAGATTAGCTAAAACAATGAAGGAAACTAAGCTAAGATGTTATGAAGATTAAGCTAATGTAAATATGAAAGCTAGAATGTAATAATCTTCAAAACTCCAAATATTGCCAAGAAAACCTGCAGCACAACAACAGTATGAAAATTTGGGATCTGAAATGAGAAGGAGAGGGCTCCTTATATAAGAAAATGTGGAAGAGAATGCATCTCCAGGAGCAATGTGGGATAAATCGAAAAAGGGGAAACAAAGCTCATTTTTTTAGAAAGTGTGGAGAGAAAAGGAATTTTCTTTATTTTTAATTATTTGTTTCCCTTTTTCATCACAAAAGAGCTTTAAGGGGATTTTTTATCTATTTATTTAAAAGAATGATTCTCTTTTAATTAAATAAGATAACATTATATATTTAAAAGGGAGATATTATTTAAACAAGATAAAATCATTTAATTAAAAGGGATTTTAATTAAATAAAATTATTTTATTTAAAATATATTCTTTCAATTAAATAAGGCTATTTTATTTATTTAAGAGAGAATATTTCTTTTAATTAAATAAATTGATCAAACCTTAGGAAATATTCAAATGATTGAACTAATTAGGATTGATCAAAGGAATTGATTTTAATTTTGCTAAGTATTGATTCAGGAATTTGATAATTTAATAAATGGGGCCCAAAGTCTAAGCGACCATTTTAGGGTGTATACAACTAGCATGGTTATACAAATATGAGTCTCAATCCCAGAAAGGTCAGAAATGTGACTCTAAAACACCTAAAATCCCTATTAAATCTTATGGACCAAGTCATAAACTCATGTCTAAGATGGGATACATTGGAAAAGGACCTCTAGGCATAAGAGGCAAAGGCATTGTAACACCCGTTGAACACTGTGGAAGGATGACTAAAGATATTACAGGCCTAGGATATTAAAAGAATCCTTTTCATCTCAACAAAAATTCTCCACATGTCTTAGAATAGATTGAACCATCAACAAAAACTTAGCTAGAGGAAGAAATACCACAATCAGACAGTGATGATTCAGACAGCTCTGAACTTATTCCTTATGAATGTTTACCTCAAGAAATACTAGACCTTTTTAAAGATGAAGAAAAACCTAAGGAGAATATCAATGTGGTAGCTACACAAGAACCTACTACTAAACAAGAAGAAGGTAAACCTATTACAACAGCTAAAAATTTGGGATACAGTAGTGAGTTTGAAACAGACTCCCATGTGTATGAATTCAAATCAAAATCTGAAGGTAATCTTGCTTGGGGGATTCATCCTGACTTTACACATGTTCTCAGATTTCCCAGAGGTCTAGATGAAGAATCAGAAGATGAATCAAATGACTATGAATGGGGAGTTATTCTAGAAAAAGATGAACTTATCACTGAGAAATACATTGATGTCATTCACCAATATTCACCTAAATCTGACGTGAGTCTAGAGCGAAATGATGAACTTAACGAGACTGGTCCACCTACTGTTGAAGTAGAATCCAATAATGACATTGAAACTATTCGTGAAATGAACATTCTAAGTAGTAATATCACGTTCAAATTTGAGAGCCAGGTTAGGACCAATGATGACAACACCATATTCATGAAAACCAATTCCCAATCCTTCCCTACATTGACTATCCAACATCCAGAGCTTATTGACCGAACGTCTATTGATCCAAGCCAAGATATCTATACCTTTTGAAATGACTATGTCATTTCCTATTACCTCAATGCAATGGAACCTATGATGACTTCCATCAGTCAACCAAGCATTAGTATGATAGAGTTGAATATCAAATATCTTAGTCAAAAAAATAAAAGAAATAAGAAAAAGAGTTCCGAGGGTGAAAACCACTTTGTGGCAGTTTCAGAACCTAAAATAGTAAAAATAAAAGATGTATCCGAAGGTGAAAACCTCTCTAAGGCACCTAAGGATGAGATATTTGATGTCCTTCCAAGTCATTTACAAGACAAATCTCTAGTATTGATAGAATCAACTCAATCTATCAACTTGGGTACAATAGAGGAACTACAACTTATTCATGTAGCTCAATCCCTATGAGAGGAAGAGAAATAAGAATTTGCTACTTTCTTAACTAAGAAAAAGATCAAATTTTCATGGAAGTATTCAGATATGCTAGGGTTAGATCCAAATTTGATAATGCAACATCTTTCTATAGCTCCAGGAGTCAAACCTATTAAACAAAAATTGTGAAAGATGCATCCACATGTTGCACTCCTTGTCAAAGTATGCAGAATGGATCTCCAACATCGTTCCAATTTCAAAACTAGATAAATCTATCAAAGTATGCACAAATTTTAGAGATGTAAACAAAGCATGCCCTAAGGATGATTTTCCAATACCAAACATCAATATGATAGTGGACATGACTGCGGGCTTTGAAATGTACTCTTTAATGGATGGTTTCTATGGATATAACCAAATCAAAATTGCTCCAGAAGATCAAGAGAAAAAAAATTTTACATGTGCATGGGGTAAACTTTTGTTGGAATGTCATACCATTTGGTCTTAAGAATGTCGGTGCTACATATCAACGGGCTATGACATTAATCTTTCATGACATGATGCATCGAACTATGTAAGACTATGTTGATGACACCTTAGCTAAGTCTATGATAAGATCAGAACATCTGAATGACTTGAGAAAAATACTAGATAGAATGGAGAATTTTAGTCTCAGACTGAACCCTAAAAAGTGTGCTTTTGGTGTCACTTCTAGAAAGATTCTAGGCTACATTGTTTCAAAGAAGGGCATTGAAGTAGATCCTACTAAAGTCATTTGCTATCATGGAGATGCAACCTCCTAAAAATATCAGTCAAATGAGAACCTTACAAGGAAGAGTGCAATCAATCAGACGTTTCATATTTCAATTAGCATACATATCACAACCTTTTACAAAAACATTACATAAAGGTGTGACTTTTGCATGGAATGAGGAGTGTGAAAATAACTTCAATCACATCAAGTAATATCTATCGAATCCTCCTACTTTGATGCCTCCTATTTAGGGGAAGCCATTGATTCTATATGTCTCTACCCCAGATACATCACTGGGGGCATTACTAGCACAACGTGATGAAACCAAGAAAGAGAGAGCTATCTACTACATTAGCAAAACATTGGTAGCTTATGATAAGAACTATTCAATGATCGAGAAAGCTTGTCTAGCTGTGATTTTTGCATCGCAGAAACTAAGAAATTACATGTTAGCTCATACATTGCAATTGATAGCTAAGATAGATCCATTAAAATACTTATTGAGCAAAGCTGCCCTCATAGGTAGATTAGCTAAATGGGTGATGCTATTGAGAAAATTTGACATAGAATATGTTGAAAGGAAAGCTATCAAAGGACAAGTCATTGCAGATTAGTTGGCTAAAGAACCAATGTTTGATGATACACCATTACAGATGGAATTGCTTGATTCATCCATCATGCACATATCTTATAGGACATGGCATCTGTTCTTTGACGAATCTTATACACAGAATGGATTTGGAGCAAGCATATTATTCATAACACTACAAGGTTACTCAATACCTAAAGCATTTAGAATAAAGTTTCCTTGCAAAAATAATATTGCTGAATATGAAGCTCTACTTAATGGCATGAGGATAGCAATTGAGTGGTGAGTAATAGAGTTTCACATTCATGGAGACTCACAGCTAGTCATACACCAAGTCAATGATGTATACCAGACAAAAGATGAGAAACTAATTCCATACAAATGCATGATAGATGACTTAAAGAAATATTTCATATCTATCACATTTGAACAAATTCCTAGAACAAAGAATAAAGCTGTTGATACTATAAGAACACTATCATCTCTACTACAGCAGCCCGAACATGAGCTACGTTATGAGTTCTTGGTGGAAGCACTATCATTTCCTGCATATGATTCCCCCAAAACCTACATGATTTGCACTGTTGTTGGTCATGATTCTTCCATATACAAAAACCTTTTCTCCTACCTTCAAGACCAAATCATCCCTGACACCTTCAACTGCCATGAGAAATGCTACCTTATCTGAAATGCATCCCGGTATGTCATCGTTAGTAATGATCTATATAAACAGAATCTAGATGGTACACTTCTTAGGTGTTTGGAACATGAAGAGTCTCAACGTGCATTAGAGGAAGTCCATGATGATATATGTGGATCACACTCTAATGGTTTAACACTAGCTCGAAAACTTATTAGTGCTGGGTACTATTGGCCTGAAATGGAAAAAGAGGCTATCAAGTATGCTAAGAACTGTCAAAAGTGTCAAGTACATGGAAACTTGATTCATGCACCAGGGAGAGATCTTATTCCCTTTACTACACAATGGCCTTTTCAAAAATGGGCATTTGATCTTATAGGAGCCATATATCCACATTCTTCCAATGGCACACCCATATTATACAACTACAAACTATTTTACAAAATGGGTAGAAGTAGTTCCTTTGACTCAAGCAACCAGCAAACAAATTTCAATGTTCATTCTGAACTACATCATATGTCAGTATGGAATTCCACATTCAATAGTCATAGATAATGGTGGCCAAATCAAGAATAAGGACTTGGATGCCTTGTGTGCTAAATTCAAGATTACACAATATTGGTCATCCATATACTATCCTCAAGGGAATGGACTAGCAGAAGCCTCAAACAAGAATCTGTTAAAAATCCTTCATCACATAGTTAATAAAATAGGAAGAGACTAGCATCTCATGATCAATCTAGCTCTCTAGGCCTACAAAACAAGTATCAGAATGCCCACTGGGGCTACACCATTCACTTTAGTTTATGGGTTTGAAGTGGTACTACCTATTGAGGTTGAAATCCCATCACTAAGAATCAAAATGCATGGTCTAGTAACTGATGATGACTATACAGTGTCTAGGTTGCAAGAACTTGAACTACTAGATGAGTGCAGACAAGCAGCATATGATCATCTTAGAGTATATCAGAAGAGAATGTCTAGAGGCTATAACAAGAAAGTCAGACAGAGAATTTTAGGTTGGTGATCTAGTCTTAAGAGAGAATCAAAAAAATCAATCACATAGAGAACACAAGGGGAAGTTTGAACCCAACTGGTTGGGTCCCTTTATTATCACTACTACTTTTGGCTCTAGAGCCTATCAACTCTCAATGACTAATGGAGGACAGCTCCGAGAACCAATCAATGGTCTCCATCTGAAGAAATTCTACACCTAAGGCATTCAGTCTTTGCAAAATGTCCTAAAAAAAATTAGAAAAATTAGAAAAAGTCCTTAAAAAATGATCATCCTGGTGAAAACCTAGCAATAGGCGCCTTGATGTATCACAAAAAAAATCAAAAAGTACAAAAAAAAAAATTGAAAAGATAAAAATACAAAAAAAATGAGAAAAAGAAAGAGTGCCTTGGTGAAAACCTGGAAACAGGAACCTTGGTAGCAAAACTAGAATCTCTGCCAAGATGGTGAAAACCTGGCAAATGGGTGCCACTTGTTCAAAATGCTCCATCTATCAGCACAATCTTGGTCTTTCCCAACTTTCAATCTTGCTTTAGTTTGTACATATCTCTTGGTTTGTTTCCCCATTCCTATTTTCAATAAAGTCGGTCTGTACACCAATCAACTAGAGCGTCTGTATCCTATCAATGTTCAAACTTGGAGGAAATCAATGTCATAGCCTATATTAAAATTTTTTTACTTCTAAAATGTGATTCTATATTTTTTAAATACCTTTCCAACACATTAAATAGTTTGTAATTCGGAGCTAGGACTAGAAAGTTATGCCTTCTCCAAGTAGACCTATTTTTATACATAGATTTTTGATAAATTTTAATAGTTTTATTAGATTATTTTTTATTAATAGTATGATGGTCATTCATTAAATTATCAAGGGGATTCTTGTGACCCTTGAGATCGAGAAAATTATTATAAATTCCAATTGTGAATAGAATGGATCACTTTTTGGTTTAATTTGATCCCATAATTCAGCTTAATTTTTCTCTATATGAGATAGACTAGGAACATGAAAATATTTTAATAACTCAAGATAAGGGGTCAATGTAAATTGAAAACATTTTATTGCATAAGATTTTTATATAAACTAATAAAACGAGTATACCTAGAAGAATTACTTAAGGGGGTTATGAGCGGATGATGTGTAGTGTTAATGTAACCAATCCTTATTTCCTTTATTTATTTATTTTATAAAAAGAGATAAGAGAACTTAATTAAAGGGGCACTAATCTACGGGGGGAAGTAAAGTTGTCCACTCAACCCTACCTTTGAGATTTAAGTGTATTAATTGAGGGAAATATTGAAGTGTAATCACCACGTTACTAAATCTTACCTTATTATGATTATTTGACCACATTAGTAACATTAAGGCATGGATGTTCACTCAATGCATATGGAAGGATGCATTAGTTATGATAGAATGCTCATAATGTTTGAACAAAGAATTAGTCATAATGCACAACATTGAAAAAATATAACTTCCTAGGAATGATCTCTGATTATTTGAAATGGGTTCTTAAAGAGAAATTTTTCTTTTAGAATATAGAATCAATGTCCAACAAACTTCTTTTCTTGATGATGATACGATGGACCTTTGGTAAATAAGTGGAAAACCCTAATCGAGGTACACTACCAAAATGATTCAATGATTGGGGGTAGAAATGCAATCCTAAGACCCTTTGTAAACTAACATATTGTAAGGTATTTATGAATTACATATAAGGAAGATGACAAATTTGTACCTATGACCTTGTTTTCGGTGTTTTTGAAGATGATTGAAATAAAGTAGGAAACGATTAACAATCTGTGACAATTTAGAAGACTAGGGAGGTGGTATACATTTAACCTCGCATAAATAACTTGACTTCTCAATGTTGTGATAATTATTAGTGCATAGGCATTGCAGCCTTGATGCAATTATAGATAGAAGAACATAATTAATTTTATTTTTTTTGTAATCGTACCTTGGGGTAGTATCGTGTGTCTTCCAAATTGAGTTGGAGAATTAAATTGCTAGAACCTTCTTGCACAACAATCCACCTTTAAATTTAATAGATGCAAATTTTGTGTGAGAAATTGTAAAATATCTAATTATCTTAGTAAGAGGACATTCGTCTGAATCTTTTCATGTTATTAATGTGTAGGGGTAGGAAACTACCACAGGGTTGTAGAATGTCTTATACCTTTATGTAGGAAATTTGGAATGGGAATGTAAATCCTTTGGATAGACGCACCAAATCAAGTCGAATAAGAACTAAAATTTTATCATGTATAAGATGGAGGGCCTTGACCTAAAAGAACATAAGATAAAATTATAAGTGTGATACATTAAATCCTAATGGATAGTCATCAAACTTTTAAAGTATAAAATACTAATATGTCTTTACACCATGTATAAAAATTGTAAGCAACCCTCCTCATGATTTAATGCAGTATGCTGGGGATGTTGTGAAAAATAAATATTAAGTGGAATACCGAAACATATGGAACATATACATAGTAATATAAATTAATTAACATAATGTTTTTATGAGTGAAGTTATATGTGTAGTACCTTGAGAAAGGGACTAGTTCACCTTCCCTAGGGAAGGTAATGGTGGACATCGGGTGTCAACTCACCGAATAGAGCCACTTGAGAAGTTTTATGTAATTGCGATGTTAAAAATATTTGTATGACTTAATTATGCTAGTTGATGCTCTCATGGTGCTATTGCGTTGGTATCTGTGTCTCAGGTCATTCCTTATCCATAAAATAGATACTCTTGTTAATGTTGTAATAGTGTTGTTTTACGTCTTATTGGCCTAAGTGAGTTGGCCATTTAAATGGTGTTGAAGTACAATGATGTATTCAATGTTGTTGAGAGTGAGACATAAGTAAACCACGTTGCAGTGGGAACTTCTCTCTAGTAGAGGAGGATGTTGTGATGTGAATACCCTGATGATATGATTGGACGTAGTGAAAGAACTATATAGAGTAAGTAGAACTATTATTAGTAAATATGCACTTGCCTTTTGATTTTGTGTGTGTCTGCCTCTCTCCCCAAAGAAAGGTTTTCTTGGGAAACCCCTAATGTTCTATCCTTCGTAAGGGCATAATTGGCCTATTTTAAATATTTCCATAATAAATGTATGTTGAGATTTTTCGGTCTCCCTCTGAGTGACCTCAAAAGGTCACATGGTTCTTGTAATGATTGTGGTAGCATATGAATTTTCTAAATTTACTTTTCTTTTATCTTACTTTGTTTTGTTAGTTTATTTTCGCAAGTGCCAACAATGAAAAGTAATTAAATTTTGTGATGGGCTGCTTAGCTTAACTTTATTTTAATGTCCTTATTTGCCTCAAGGACTTGTATTTTACCTTTTGTATTAAAGTTTTACTAGTGTGGCCACTTTGAATCTTACTTTATTGAATCATCTTTTCAAATTTTTAAATTATGGATTTCATGATTATTTGATGAGGCTCTTATGGTTGAAATTGTTGGCAAGTTCATTCTTGGGAGGTTGTATGAGGGAGAAGATTTATTGAGGAAATCCATTATATTTTTATTATTATAAATATGGAGAAATTTTATACAGACTTCCCTTCACACTATGCTCACCCTTGTCATCAACATTCTTGATAACCATACTTGTAGTCCTGGTGAGAGTCACCCTTGGTTGTGATATGTAAAGCCTATGTAAGCCTATTTTATGAATCTTATTACATAGATATTATGATTCTATCAACAATATAGTGTAAACTTGGTATAACTAAGGATTGGCAAGTGAGAAATTATATATATCTTATTTTGGATCTTTACACCAGATTTTCAAAAATTAAGGAACCAACGTCAAGAGTGATGTTAGGGTACATTTGGGTTTTGTTGTAAGGAAAAAGTTCCATGTTTTAGTACATTTCCATGGGACCTTAGATCCCTTTTAGTGCATTAGTGGTACTACCTTGCATGATCTTGTTTCTTCATGAAATTTGAAAATAATAAAAATATCTGAATTTAATAATAATAGAACGTGAAGTTTGGATAGGCGGTTCCATTGTACAATATTTTCATTTTAATCTTAGAAATGCTTCAAACAAGGTAAAACATATCCTTAATAGATATTATCATTAGCTATTTTCATTGCACAAGTTTAAAGATTTGAAATCTATCCAAGAAAACTAAATAAGTTATCAACATGGGAGCTATGACCCTAAGTTGTGGTGACTTCCAGGAGGAAGGTCATGCCTAGGTGGGAGGATGTGAGGCCTCACCCAAAGCCGACATAGCCTTGTCTTTGATCATTAGGATAGACCTAGAAATTGGATTAATATTTTGGATGATTTAAGAGATTTGACCTTCTTAATAGGTAAAGTATTTCATTAGATGATGTACATTACAATTTATGATGTTTTCCATACTCATTATGATGATTGATTAGATAATCAATGTGATATTTCAATTTAAGTACATATACTAATATGAGATATTAGGAAAAATAACAACTGAGGATTAAATTATGATGAGTTGTGAATTTCATTGAAGGATAAATGTTAGGTGATGAATTATTAATGACTCTTTTCACTTATGGTCATTCTAATTTAATTAATGTTGTGAGGATGTGATCGATTTTATATGCTTACATGAGTAATTAGGAAATGGAGAGTTGATTTGATTATGATACGATGAGATTTCTATTATGAATTGAAAGTTAATTACTTATGTGAAGTTTATGAGTGCACATGATGATAGGAGAGAAGAAGGTTACATTGAATATGCGAAGTGAATTTCAATTGATTATGTGGTGTTAAAATGATTTGTTAAGTTGAATGTAATTAATTCATATATGTTGTGGATTTATATTTCTTGGACTACTGATGTTGGATTTAGTGTGCAAGAAATTAGACCATGGTATTATTGGGGAACCAAAGCATAGACCTATGTTAATTCAGTTAGCCAAGGTTGCATCTAATAAGAGACAAAACCTCATTGTATGATGTTTTATTTGTAAACATAAAGAGCATGTGTGTATTAATGAATATGTTTATTTGTAAATGTAAATTGATTTGTGAATGTTCAAGTGGATATGCCACATGGCTTGTGATGTGTAATTCATGTTGTGTCAATTGAAACTTGTAAGTGTACTTGTGGCCATGACATGTCCACTTGAGGATTGGATGCCCGTCAACCTAGGATAGTACCCTTGAGGATCCCCATGAGAATCCCTTGGTTAGGGAGCTTGAGGTAGTGTCTTTTCATGGATTTCGAGTTTGAACTTATCATGAGCTTTTGGGGGGTCAAAAAGGTGCCTAGGGGTGTGTTTATGCCATTTTTAGTTAACCCACTTGGAATACCTATGGGTAAGGGTCATTTTTCACCATAGGATAACCCATAGTTGACCAAAAGACTCATCCAGAAGTTGGCTTTCCAAGATGGCCGAAAATCAACTTTTGAGACCAAGTTTTGGTAAGAACACCATCCATTAGAATGGTAGTCCTATTTCCACCTTTTAAGCTTACCTTTGTAAGAGGCCATTTTTAGTAACCCTGTAAAGGGCTTAGGGAGGACCACCCAATAAGAAGGAAACCTTATCCCTAGGGGTTTGTGGGAATATGTGTGGAGGCATTTTTAGAGGGGACTCTTCTTTTGGAAGAGTTTGAACACCCACTCTCTAACTTAGAGACTAGTTAATTTTGGAGGAGCTGGCATAGGAGAAAGCTTGGTCAAAAAGGGATCTCATCTTCAACACTCACCATTTTTTCTTGGATTTAGGTTGGTGGCTCCACTTGAATTCTCATGTAGATTCATTTCTTTTGTATATGAGGAACTTGGTATTTTGTTTCTTCATGTTGCTTGTTGTTGAGAATCTTGTTGTTTTGTATGTTAGTAGATGCATGTGTAAATCTTGTGCTTTTTTTTGTGAAAGTCATTTTTTGTTGTAAATGTGAAGTTTTGTGATATAGATTCCTTGTTTTGTGATGTTTCTATAGGAGTCTCAAGGCCACACTCACCCATGGGGGGGAAGAGTAGCCTTGGGGGTGAAGGGATATTTTCATGGGACAGCCATGGGTGTAGAGTCTCTCCTTGGAAAGGAGAGGGGAAAAGCATGAAAGTATGGGCTCGATGTAGCCATTTATTTTCTTGTCATTTTGGGGGACATAAGGGATTTGTATGGCTTGATGCCTTGGAGGTCATAAGGATTTTTGTTGGGCTTGAAAATGTGGTTGAGATGTGTATTTGGGAAAGCCATGTGTAGGCTTGTCTGTTTATTTTGAAATGGGCTTCTTCCCCATTTGTACATAGTCCACCTTCACCCCAAGAAAAGGGTCATTGTGAACCCCATTGTTCATATCCTTGGTTGGGGGTTTTATGTGTTTGTTGTTTTGTTGTTGTTGTTATGGATTTTCATGTTTGTAACCCCGTCTATGTGCTTGTTCCCCTAGCTCGGGGTTGGCCTCTTAGAGGCCTTGGTTGGGAGGTGAGCTTTCCCATGGTCAAGCTCTATATTTGTTTTATTGTGGGTTTGCAAGGATGTAGAGTTGAAGGCATAGCTAAGTTTTGAAGTTTTGTGGCTCTTGAGAAAGATTTGAATCATTTGAAAGAAGAAAAAGTTTCATGTGTATTGTCTTGTTCTCTTGTAGAGTCCATTGGTAAATTGGAGAAAAATGTATTCTAATTTTACACTATGAATGCTCAAAGAGAAATAATGTATTACCTAAAAGTTCATTTTCAAGAGTTGTAGAAATCTGAAAACTATATCTATTTCACATTATCAATTTAATGTATTTATTTGTAACAATTTTGATCCACCATTCTATTATGTTTATGCAATATAGTGAGTTCTTTTTTGAGTATATACATATAAATGTGTTAATGTATTTGTCTGCAAATACCCCTAAATGAGTATTTCTTTTTCTTCTTCTTAGATCCTTATGAAATTCCTTTATGGTAAATGCAAAATTATTGAATTTTTTTAATATGTGTTGCAAATTTACATTTCCACAAATGTAAGAACAAAAATATATATAGTTGTACTATATACACTATGTAGATGTATACGAATTTTGTGACTTTAAAAAAAATAGAGTATATTGGTTTTAAAAAAGAAAAAAAAAATTCATATACATGTTTTTCCTTTAAATATGAATAATGAAATTTCATGCCTCTGTTGCTTAATGATTAGAAGAGAGACTTTTTTTTACCATCAAATTGACCCTTTATTTTTTTTAGGATTATTTACAGCATGTTTAAAAAAAGTGTATGCACTCATGTTTTTCTGTTCTGTTTTACTGTTCTATTTGAGAAAAAAAGGGGTTTATCTATGACATTTCTTTCCTTTATTGTTATAAAGTTTATAAATTAATAATTTTATTTACTATTTTATTTATTTCTGTTAAATATATATATATATATATATATATATATATATATATATATATATATATATATATATATATATATATATATATATATATATATATATATATATATATATATATATATAATTACATATACAATGTTAACAGTACTTATTAAATTAAAAAAATATTGATATTAAATAAGTAATATTTTAAATAATTTATAGCGAAAAAAACTATGAAACAAAATAAAATAAAAAAATTTAAATTATAAATAAAATAAAAATAAAAGGTAGGGTTTGGGGGCCGGCACTGTCGAACCCCCTCTCCCCCCCTCTGTTGTTTCAGCTGGGTGTTGCCACAATCATGGCAGGGAAGCCACGACCGGCGGCAGCAACAGCCGCAATGAGTGCGATCGGGGGCTGGGTAGAGCCTTTGGCTCCCCCCCCCCCCCCATTTTCATCTTTTTTTAAATTTAAAAAAAAAAAAACTTAAAACATTAAAATTAAGGATCTATGCATACCAGAGATATCAACTTGCAAAAAAAGGAAGAACTATTCAAACATAAACGTGTGTTTTTCTATAAAAAAAAAATATAAGAACAAAATCTTCATAGGAATAACAACAAAAAAAAGGGAGATTTACCTTCCTTGTTGAAGAGATAGGTGGATTGATTTTGACTGGCCGGATCTCTAAAAAAAATATGAAATAACATATTTATAAACATATATACAACATGTATATAAGTTTATAAGTATATTATCCATAAGAAGCTTGAAACTTCCAATAATGGCATCCTTCTTTCACCTGCAACAAGAAAACAAAAAAAAATGAAGGAAAATGCATATTACCCATGTAGGGTTTGAAGGGGGAAGAAGAGAAGGAAGAAAAAAGAAAATAAGAAAAGTTTTTGGGGGTGGTCGTTTTTACCCTATCCCTAATTTCAAAATTAGGATTGGGGCAAACATGAGTTAATCCAAATTTGACTTATTCTTTCCCCTTCTTTTATTTTAGCTTCTTGTTTTCTTTTAGAGTTTAACTTTGACTTTCTTAAAAGGTTAACAGTCATTTTGGTGGGAAATAGAAACTCTTACATTTTAATTTATTTTCCTTTTTAGGATTTTAGTGTAAAGAGATTTTTGCTTTATTTTATTATTTAATGTATATTTAATAATTTTCAAATTGATTTTTACCTATGACTATAGTTAAATTAGTATTTTATCCTGTCCAGCTTTTATTTATTTATTTAATTTGGGTTTGTGATGTGACAAAATTTTATTATTAGCTAGGTAGTTCAATTAAGAAGATTTTATTTATTTTATTTAAAATGGAAACCTTAGGCAAAGTATTAAATTACTTATGTAGAAGTAATTTAAATTTATTTTTTTATTATATAACTATAGTTATATAACTATTGTAATTAAATGGTCCCCTTTATATGACATTATAGTGTGAAATCTTCTATCTTAATTTTGGAAATTTGAAGTAATATGATGATTAAATATTACAAGGTCATGTTATCACCAAGAGATAACTTGTAATACCCTCTCCTATGGTGATACTTGGACTTTCTGATTTGGACATTCTATTATGATGGTTAGACTATATATTTACATTTATGTTTTTTGGATGATGATATGTTTATCATATGATTGATATGCTCATTTATGGTTATCATTTATACATTTATGAAATTAGAAAACCATCTATCTTTATATGTTTTATGGAGTTAATCCAAGGATTTGAATCTAACCATTATCATGATGTTTTGTGTCTCATGGATATGTGTCTGATGTGTTTTCATGACTCAGGATGAAGTTGTAGTTACTCACTTAGTTGAGGTCCACACAATGTATCGATCTTGGTCATTTGTTTGCATATATCTGATTTATATGTATATCCATATGTATACATGTATCTCTTCTTGGTGATGTAGGATTGCAGGTATCGGGTATCATCTCCACCTGGCTTCACAGGTTTGAGCGATCCCTCAAAATCATCGATCATTGTTGTTGTTACAAAGCTATCACCAAGGTTCCATAAGAAGGAACTCTACCTCTTACCATTTTATCCTTAGGTGGGGAGTTCCTGAGTCCGTCCCTTGTGTGGATGATGTATTTATGTGTCCTCTCAGTTTGTTAGTTTTGTGGATCTTGTAGATGGTTTCTTGTCTTTTGTATTCATTGAGAATGAGGTTTTGAGTATGGTAGCTCTAATTGTCTTCATGGTATGTTCAATTTTTATTAGTAGATTATTGATGTGAATTATTGTTCATATGAGGGTATGATTTAGTAATTTATCTTTATTAGTAGTTACTTATATGTACTAGTGTATCTTGTTAGGAATGAGTTAGTATGTGATTAAATCATGTGATTTTAATATCAATAATAATAAAGAATTTATGGTAATAATAGTGGTAAATTCCAACGTATGTTAGTAGTTACCTAATATATATATATCTCTCTATTGTATTTTGTAAAGAATATAGATTAGTGTATAAATAAATAATATGTTTTATAATAATAATATTCATAATATTTAAACATTTGTAATATTAATAATAATGTGTCTTACTTATGGTATATGTACCATAAGCTTATGGGTGCACACATATGCCTATGAATACATATATAAATATATATTATTATATAATAAATTAATTATGTGAAGGAAAATATTATGAGACTATGGTAAGTCTATGTTATTTTTATATTTGGGAAATGCCTTTGGTAAATTACCATAGTAAGTAAGTTAGTAAAAGCATTTCTAAAATCTTTATTATCTATTTTTCCATCCTCAAATTTAGGAGACAGATTAAAATCTTATTAAATAAAATTTGTTTATCCCTTCACGAGAATGGTTTTGCAAACTATATTATTAACGAATAACTGGTGGATAGTTGCATCGGTTGGAATACCCGTGCAACTACTCCCTCAAATCTATATACAGAGAGATCTCCTGTGTGAGAGGGGGTTGGATATGAATTTGGATTCAAGAAGAGATATTGTATGGTTGAGCATTTTATTTGTAGGAAATTATATTTGTGAGGAGAGAATTCATTATTCTCTAATATTGGCATTGGTTGCTTCCGGTCGAGGCTGGAGATTGCACCCAGAAGGACTTGAAGGAGTGCTGGAAGAGATTGAGAGGATTGGATCCTTCTTCATCAAATCGAATCTCCGCAGGACTCCAGGTTGGAATCCATTCTAAGAGATAACTCTCCTTTGTGATATGTATTGGATAAGAGTCTGGTTGAATGTTTTCTCTGTGTGTTTTGTTGTCTACATAAATTTTAGAATGTTTATGTTATATATATATCATTGTGCCTATATTAGTGATTTGGAGATTAGGATCATGTTTAAATGGAATTATTTCCTATGTTGTATGTATATGAATATTTCTGCATTTGTAAGAGTCTGTAGAATCCTTAGTATTCTCCTTGTATCTCCTTTCTTATTCAGAATGTCCATGAGTGCTTCCAAGATTTAGAACTATTATTCCAACCTTACTATTCCATATTTGTTTTAGCACCACCTTTCTTCATCCAGATCTGAGGCAGGATTATGGAGTCAGATCTGTCAGTCGTTCTATTTAACTTTATGTCATTTTGTAGAAATGTGCAGTTCATGTAAACAATTTGTGTAGCTTTGTGATCCCGGATTAGGATTATTTATATTTAATTTTCTGTCATTAAACAATATGCGCAGTATTTATATTTAATTTTCTATCATTAAACAATATGCGCAGTATTTATATTTAATTTTCTATCATTAAACAATATGTGCAGTATTTATATTTAATTTCCTATCATTAAACAATATGCACAGTATTTATATTTAATTTTATGTCATTAAACAATATGATATAATCTCGGGTTAGGGTTAGGCAGGATTATTTATACAAGTATAACATTTAAGTATAAGAATTTCTTATACTTTAAGTTATACTTGTATAAAGAAATTAAATACCTTACAGGATCTTTGAGATAGGTTTCAACTTCATAGGAGATAAGATGCAACTTCTAGATTTTAGAGTTTTCAAAAAATCAGACTTCGTTAAATTTCAGGCACAGGAGGTTTTATGGAGCATTGTGTTTTGGCATATGAAATTTTGTGTAAACTTTATATATGTTCATTACTTGTTTGGTGGAGGTTATATGGTGCATTTAGATTCTTTAATAGGGTTAGGATGTGTGTAGGAAGCAAGATTAGGGTTTAGGATTGTCTGGAGGATCGGGGCTATTCTAGGCCTCCCTTAATGCTCCTAATTTTCCTAAGCATCCCTAAACTCTCCTATTATTTTCTATTCTTTAATTCAAGTTCTCAAAAGTGTTTATGATGTGTTTTATTTCTTGTATGATGTACTTGTGATGTGTGGGTTAAGGGTAGAAAACCTAAGAACACTAAGTGAGTGGCTCTCAGTGCGGAGCTGGGGCCCTAAGTGCCTAGTACCAAGATAACTGTCTGAAGAGTTATTTTAATAATTGATAATTTAATTAAAATATATGGGAATGGGTTCAAACACTAAAAAGATTAATGTATGCCTCACCCATGCCATTAGTGCTAGTAAAGGCTATGGATGGGAGTGGTAGAAGGTGCCTATGTGTAGGTACGATCGAATGGTGCTTGTCTGTATGAAAGGTATTTGGTTCTGCATGTGCCTACTTGGGGGCCAGGGCTCGGAGTGGCTAGTACTAGGACAACCCAAGGGGTGAGGGCTATGTCATGACACTCACTTAGCTTGTTGCTTAGAGTTTCTACCAAGCCTTAGAACCTTTGGAAAAAGATTTATACTTTCATCTTATTTTCATTTGCTATTTGGGAAAGGTTACCCAACCCTAGATATGGCCTAGCTATCCCTTCTTTGTGGACCTTGGTGTTTATCCCCTAGCATGGGAGAGTGGGCCTTTTGGTATCCACATGGTTGGGTGGTAAATTTTTTTATTGAGGTACCTTTT
The DNA here is from genome assembly GCA_027943335.1 of Chamaecyparis obtusa. Taxonomy (NCBI): domain Eukaryota; kingdom Viridiplantae; phylum Streptophyta; class Pinopsida; order Cupressales; family Cupressaceae; genus Chamaecyparis; species Chamaecyparis obtusa. Next base: position 760,787 of record BSBK01005098.1, on the reverse strand, counting down.
GCGGATGCAGTGCTTAAGGATTCATGCTTGCATAATGTTCCAGTTATGAAGAGTGAAGACTTGTATTTATCTTTCATGACGTAAAATTATTGTTACCTCCCAAGAGGAGATGAATGTAATGTAATCATTAATGTATTTCAAAATGATGTATTTGGAATGGGTAGACTTGGGAAAAAGGAAAAGGGAAAGCATGAACTTTATGCATAGGATGTATGTTGGAAAAGAAAAGGATTTTGTAACATTTCAAGTAAAGTAGTATGTTTCTCATTATTGTTGATTAAGTGAAAAGCTATTGAAAACAAATGTAATATTTTTAGTGTATCAAATATTTAGACGATTCTATTATATGGTATTAATGCATAAATGTTATATTGTTCATAAAGGATACTTAGGAATATAGATGGTTTTAAATGACAAATTGAAATGAAAGTACTTTGTATTTCTTTATAAAGAATCTACAAATGTTGTGATGTAGTTTTCTTAAGAAGTAAATCAAGTTGTTAGTACACTAAATGGACTTAAATGAATTGTGCATTAAATAAGAAGGGAACCTTGGAGGAATCTAAGTCAAACTATGTTTTGTTTATGTAATTCTTTTAAAAATTCAAAAAAAATTCATAAATCATTACTTACGTTTTCTTTTACAAAGAGAATATTTGTTCTCTTCCCTGGTTCCCTTGCGGGGCATGACATAACTATAATAAATCATTAGTTTAATTAGTATGAATTGATCTCAAATGTTAGGAGTGATAATCTTATTTTCTATAACTTTGCTAAGATTATTTTCATAAGGTTAGAATGACCCTAACTTTTCTCAAGAGGGATGTTGGTGGGTACGTAATTCCCTCGCCATGAATCCCCTCAAAAATGAACGTACATATTTCCACTCTTGAATGTGGTGTTATAACCACCAAACACACTCTTAATACTTTATACTCTAAATATTAATCTACTTCTTGAAATTTAAACCTTTAACCTTCGATCAGCTAATAATTTAACCCTTTTAAAAAAAAAAGTTGGTGTGTTTTTGCTCGTAGAAATATGGGCATGACAGAAAGAGACCAATTTCTGTGACTTCCATCGAAACAAGGGTCATAAAACCAATAATTGCATACACTTGAAGCATCCCATACAAGAAAAAATTGATAATGGAGAAATTATAATTGACAATCACAAAACCAACAATGATCATACGGCATTCACGGAACCATTTCTGAAACATGGTCAAGGAGATTCATCTTCTCAGCCTAACATGGGTGCTAAAGTCAATTACACCTACTCTAGAAACAATGTTGTCATAAACATGGTTGAACCATACCTATCTGAACAATGCAATGTCATCACTATTGTAAGAAAGGATAGAGATAATCAATCAGCCAATGTAGTAACTTGATCACAAGCTCTAGCACATCTACAAGGACAAAACTCGGGTTCATCAAATGCCCCTAAGGTGCCTTTCAATCTTTCATCTACTTCCTGTAGACTATGATTTTGAACCTGTTACCTGTTTTGAAAGGCTGAAACATTCAAACATTAGACTAATCTAACATGTTCATGAACTAAAAATAGCATAAGACATGAAAACAAAACCAAAGCCACCTCAAAATTGTTGCTAAAAACAAGTGCTATAGAGAAAATGTTTGATTTGCTTCAATTAGAGGGATGTGGGTGTGCTCTCTAAGCACTTGGAGAGGGATTTATGGTGATGCATAAATGATGAGAAAAGCTTGAAATATGAACTAAGATTAATCCATTAAGCTATTCTAAGATGTGTTAGAAAACATGAAAAATATGAAGAAATCTAACAATTAAGATGTATGCTAAGATGATCAAGCTAAAAATGCTCATGATAACAATGCATAAATAATAAAAACTAAGCTAATAATTTGCTCTTGGAAGGAGGAGTATTTATAGGATTTCCTAAGGGCTTGGGTTAGGAGGATAGGTTAGAGTTTGGGGTAAGGTTAGGGGTTGAGTCAAGGGGATAAGGATGAAGACTTTCTAGAAGAGTCTAGGCTTTGGATGAGGATAATGACTTTCTAGAAGAGTCTAGGCTTTCTAAGGATAAATATGGAATTTAGGAGATAAATAAAGATTTATTTATCTCAAAAGCTTTAATGAGGTTGAGGCTCATTAGGGGAAGGGTTATCTCCTTGTGACAAGTGTCATAAGGGGATTGGGTTGAAAGATGGGAGGAATGTGCACAATTTGGGAAATGTGCCTAAGGTCAAAAGGTGTAAGAAAGGGGTGAGGGGCTTCTTAAATGCACCATAAATGCATGTAAGAGGGATAAGGAGGCCTTAAATGCCTTCAATGCATGTAAGAGAAGCCTCTAAAAGTTTGTTGACTTTGGGTCAAGCTTAGGAGTTGGCTAACCTTGTTTAGGGAATGTGACAAGGTTAGGGGGAGGATTAGGATTAGGATTAGGGGATTTTAGGATTAGGATGGGTGAAGAGGTTGGGTTGAGAAGTTTCTAGAAGAGTCTAGAGTTTTCCTTGGTTTAGGGAGAATGAATAAATGTTTATTCATTCCAAAGGCTTTTGGTTTTGGGAATATTTATTAAAATATATTTAATAAATATGAAAATTAAATATTTAATCTTAATTAAATATTTTGAGTTGAGATTAGGGTTAGAAAGGATGGGATTAGCCTTTAATCAAAATTAAAGAAGGATTAGAATATTTTGGAAGAGGTTAGTGGTCTTAAGGAAATTGGCCAAGTTTTGGTCAAAAAATAAATTAATTATTTATTTTGGGATTTTTGGTCAATTTATTAATTAAATAATTAATAAATAAGGAGAATAATGTTTAAATAAGATTTAAACATTTTTGGGAGGGATTTCTTAATTAAATGTTTTTAATTAAGATAAAGGGATTTAATGACATAAAAATAAATTAATTAATTAAATAATTAATTAATTAACAAATGATGATGTCATCAGGGATTTTTCAAAAAATAAAAATACTTTATTTTCTAAAGGATTTTTAGGTGTCTACACTTCCAAACAGAGGGCTGCCTCAAAATCATGCAGAAAGGATTCTCAGACGTGTACAACCAATTCTACAATGATGCAGAACGTGTTCCTGGATGTGTACAACCAATTCTACAATCAATTAACATGCTTCTAATCATTCAAATGCTAGATTTTCTTGCCAGATTTCAATTTTCATCCCAAAGGGGGCATGGTATTACACATCATTAACTAATTATGTCAATCAGATCTTTCCTCAGTAATCAAGACAACAACTATGTCTAGTTGTTGATTCATCAAAAGACCTCATCACTAGGGGCACATCGCTTGGGGCATATCAAATTCATCGAGATCCATATCAATCTGGTATTCTCTTAATCTTGTAAATTATATCATCTCTTCGTAACCATAGTTCATTAGTGTTATTTCCTTGATTCTTCATAACAAAAGGGTTCAAATTTGGCATCCTTTCGATTCCTTTGGACAATCAAGTCTAGAGTCAGGACAGTCACTTCCTTGTAATCATAGGTTCAAAATCAAGCATTTTATCACTTCTTCATAATCATCAGTTCATTGTTGCTATAGTTGACATCATCTCAATTCTTGGTCAATCAGGACCTAAATCTGCATCTTCCAATCTTTCAATTGGTTTCTATCTCAGAATCGGTTAATCTCTCAGGATCAGTTTCTCCACCACATAACTGAGTCCATATCTTTATCAAAAAGATATTAATCTTTGAACTACTGCGCTTTGCACAATAATTCAAAGAGGGGCAAAATGTAATACCCCAAAAATGGGCTATAGGTTCATTAACCTCCTACATCATCAAATCGAATGAAATCGACATCAAAGTCCTAACCTAAGGCACATTTGCACATCAATTTATCAAAACCCTAATTGATTTTATCTTAATTATGCATCGGGGAATATTCCTAATTTATCTAATTATCCTAATTAAATATTATTTGGCGATAAACCACATTTATCCTAAAATTTGATTAGTTGAATATGTTGAATATTTAATTAATTAATTTAATTCTGCCACTTAATTATTTAATTAGATTTAATTAGATTTATTCCTAATTCATATTATTTAATTTTGACAATAAATCAAAAATCCTATGAACAATTGATTAAATTCTTATTTAATTGATTAAGTCCAGTTGTCAATATTTAATAATATAGTTTTTGAATAAAAGTTTGATTTAATAATTGATTAACCGATAAATCAATTATTTTAAACTCAAAATCAGTTAAGTTGAGAATAAATCACTTTATTTTTAAAATTAATTCATATTAAATCATGCACAATCAGAAAAGAAGTCAACTTTAAATCAATTTTCAATTTCAATTTGTTAACTTTCTAAACTCGACATCTGATGATGAGTTGAAGAAGTGAACTAAACTCTATTTTGAGTCAAAAAGTGCTTTTACGTGATTTTATGAGTTGATCTCTTCCTAATTTCTTGTTAACTCAAAAATCAACTTGAGTTTATCAAGAGTGATTTATGGCTTTTCTCAAGGCATCCTCAAGCCCTGGATTTCTATAAAAACAAGGCTCAGCTCCTCACAAAAGGATCCCTCAAATTTGCATCCTTACTCTGACGAATTTGCATTTGAAGAATCAAGCTTTTGCGAACAAGGTGATTGTGAGATTTTTGTTATTGTTTTTGAGGGTTCATAGCATTCATTCATTCATAACAGATCATTGTTAGATTAATTTGCATATCATCCAATTTATTCTAGATTAGTTTCATATCGATTTTTTCATCTTATTGCATACAAAATCCAAAAAAAAAAGAGATTAATTTGCATTCATATCTCTTTGCTTTCAATCATTTAAATCCTTCATTTAGGTGTTGCATTGTCACTGATCTCAGTTTGAATCTGAGAATACCATACTCACATCTACTAGAAGGCAGTAAATCGCCTAGTTAGCTATATTGTTCTTATTTGCAGATTTCTTGATTTGCTAACCTCTAATGTTTTACCGAAGTGTTGTGTCTGCAGCTAGGTATAATTTTCACACACACAATGATGACTTATGGTCTCAGAAAGTTGCACTACCTAAAATGGAATAAAATGAATTTCCTTCAAAATTTTGTTTTGAGTTCTGAAAGTTATTTTGAGCCGACTCTAATGTAATAAAAATGAAAAATAAATAATTCTAGGGTTGGTCGGCCTCAATGGCTAAAAAATTCTAGAACCTTCTTGGGCGGTGGAAAATTCTTGCAGTGTTTTCTAGGTAGTTCTAGGTAGTTATTAGAGGCTTTTTCTTATATAATATTGTAAGAAAAATGTCCATGTGGCTTTGCATATTGTAATTCTAAAATTTGTAATTCCACTTGTGGAGATAATAAGAAGCCTATTTTCTATTCTTGCAAAAAAAAATTGTCTCTATTTATGTTATGTGTTTGTGGTATTAAGGGGAACACCCTTCATCATCTCTCTTACTAACTTTCCACATCATTAGAATCTTCCAACTCATCGTAGCTCAACATTAAATTTCATTCTCATCATCTTATTTGATTTATGTTCCTTTCTCGATGTCCTTTCAGCTGAATTTCAGTTAACTTCACTCGGTGACTAAAACCTTTCTCTCGGTGTCTTGACTTCCTCTCGCTTTACCAAAAATTTACTTGCTTTTACCAAATGGATTTTTCTCTTACCAAATGACCTTTCTTGCTCGGTAGCACAACTGTTTTGCTTACTGAATTGACTAATCTTCTTTACCATACTTTACCAACTTGATATAATTGAATGTTAGGTAGAAAATAATTATATCAACATAACCTTACCATTATCTAATCTGTATTAGTTTCCCAATTAATTTCTTCATCTTCTCATCATTCCACTTCTTCATCTTCTTAACTTTACTCAATTTATATCATATTCTAAATGATATGGAAACATAATATAAATAAGATATCAATTATTTGACATCAATGACAAGATAATAACTAATCTAATCATTCTACTATTTTTGTTCCTCTGCTTGGTCGGTCTTCATCATCATTTTATAATCTCTCACATTACTATCAGTTATAGTAATAATATCCCTCTTTGACATTGATGGTAACACTTATTATTAATCTTCAGTGTGCAATTGATGATGGTAACATTATCTATCTTGTCTTTGTCTTGTACTCCCTCTAAGTTTTAACTTCTTCTTTGCTTGATCTTCCAACTGTAATCTTTCTCCACCTTGGATATCTCTCCATCTTTGTAGTCTTCTCCATCTTTGTTTCAGTAATCTCTTGTACATTCTCCTTTTTTAGAAACTTCTCTCTTTCTGTATTTCATTGTTCAATCTTTTCTTTCATTAAATATTCTATACTATCCCTCTTTGACAACTTCTATTTCTGATCTTCTCTCTCAATAATCAATTGATTTATCTCTCTCTGCTTTATTCTCCCTCATTTTGGTAAACTTCTCCATGTTTGACAATAATGCCAAAGAAACATATACTTCTCAAATCATACCTCAAATGTATAGATTCCTCAATTCTTCCATAAACATCTTTCACAACTTCAGGCTTCACCTAAAGAGTGAACACTAGCATCAACTCACAAAATAGATATTCTAATGAGTTCCTGAATTGATGCAACATGCATCTTGCCGTAGTTAAAATTGGATAGGGGAAGAACCCCTAACTTACCTTGGACATACTCAAAAGCATTATTCAATAGTTGTTTGGTAAATATATCAGCTATATGTTCCTTTGAATTCACATACTCCTATATCACATACTTGTCTTGAACTTGTTCTCTCAAGTAATGATACTTGATAGAAATATTTTTTGTCTTTAAATGCATAACTAGATTTTTTGATATGTTAATAGCACTTTTGTTATCACATGAAATAGTAATAGGATCAGCAATCTCTTCTTGTATACCTTTGAGTAATTGTTTGATCCACTATGTTTGAAAAATTCATAGCTGCAACAACATACTTAGCTTCAGCAATAGACTATGAAATGCAACTTTGTTTCTTGTTTAACCATGTCACTAGCCTCTCTCCTAAAAAGAAAGTGTCTATAACACCCCGCCAGAGAACTCAAGAGAATTTAACCCTAAACATGCTACTAAGTTTGGTGAACAATTTTTTTTTCTAAAGTTAACAAACAAGATAAACAACAATGCGGAAGCAATTACCATTTACTCACATTGAAACAACATCAAATAGATTACAAGACTCAAGGGTTCCATGACATAGAATTACTTAAGAACAAAACACAACTAGAGAACTAACATCAACAAAAGATTCCATAACATATAAATTACAATTACAAGAATACAATGATAAATACCATTCTCATGGACATCCATGATATCCAAATAAACTAACATCCACTACACATGTCACAGGGTATGTAATAATAAAACTAACATAAAAGTACAATGACCAGATTAGGTATCACATGCGATACACTAATACAGGATTACAAATAATGAAGATAAGAAAGAAGCATCAATGAAACATCATAAGGAAACTATCTGCAGAGTCACCATCAAGCATCGGCACAAGGATGTCGAATATCAAATGGTAAAGAATCACTACCACCCATCCATGTAGAACCACAAAGGCCTACCCCACCATGCTGAGGAGATAACCACAAACCCCAATCGGATAACCAAACAAAACAAGGATAAAACCCTAAGAAGAAGGATTCTAAAAGAATTCTAACTCAAGATAAACATAACAAAGATAAAGGTACAACTCACTAAACTAGAGGCAACCGACACATGTAGAATAACCAAACTATGCATAGGAAGGTGTCATCATGTACGTCTAACCCTTGAGTTTTGTCCTGGTAATCTCTCTAGATCTCGGCACCCAAGTGACCATACACGGTATCAATGACCTCTCATACTGACGAAGTCATCAACTATGCCAACTCATCCCTTAAAAGGGGGCTAGTCATCTTCTCAACTCCACCTTAGTATGTACTAGCACTCAAGCATGGGTGAGGACTTATATCTTATTAGGTTCAATTAAATACCCCTTAATTATCTTAGGTTATCACTTGATTACTGATACTTACAATAAGTGATCCTGGTAGCCACTTATGGGCCCCAGCACTTATTGCAAGCCACCTCCTACTACATGTCTAGGTAAACTACCCTAGGCTCACAGATCTCTCCTAGATCTAATCAGGTATACAACTACGTAACCTCATATCCATTTTCACACAAAAGAACTAGATATGGTTACAGAGATACCATAAACAGAATACAGTATAACATGAGCCCAATGGTCAAACAGGAGTGATAATCAGATAGAGTACACACACACCAAACATAACTGATAACTTGAACATCTGACTCACACCCCAGCCTCTGTATTCCCCTAGGTCATCTAGTTCCCGACAACCCATATTGTAAAAGAAAACACAAAGAATACACAATCACATCAATTTGAACTGAAATAAAAATCATAATCAAATACATTCCATAATCATCATATTTGAATTTCAAGAATAAGGTCTGCTAGGAAATTCTGAAATCAATCATTTCAAATAATAATATAAGTAAAATGAATTCCCTGCAGAGTACCTAAGTTTCCAACATAATGAAAACGCTCAATTTCAGTAGATAATAACAAACGTTATTCTATGAATGTCATTAATTTAAAATTTACAAGGTTTAAATTTAAGTACCCTACAAGACATTCTTATGTTCAATTGAATAAAACATTAAATCAAAATTTTACAAGGAACTATATAAAGTATCAGTACAATTTTCCCTTTTAAACACATACCTAATAAAGCTCATAAATAAACAAAAGATTGAATTTGCATAGTCTAAACCCAACACTTATATGAAAATTAATTAGACTAATTAATCCAAATTTACTCATAATTCAATTGACCCAATTGATAAAAATTATGAGATAAAATAAAGAACTACAAATTTTAAAACAAAAGTCTAATATTAATTAAGTTTTAAATCATATAAAACACATTATATAAATTATACAATATAAAACTTCAACTTTATATTAAACATACTTTAAAAATTTTAATAAAACAAAATTAATAAATTAATAATATAAAATATAATTTAAAAATATTAATAAAATAAATTTAATAACATAAAATTTAATAATAACAATATTTATTAAATTTTTAAAAAACAAAAATTAAATAAAAAGAAAAAGAAAATTTCATTTAACGTGGGGGGTATCTAACCCCACCCGCACGGGCCCCTCCCTGTCGCACGGCACCCCAGGGTGCCGCCAGCAAAGGCTCTGTCGCACGGCACCCGAAGGTGCCACCGGCAGAGGATTGTCTGTCAACAGTACCGCCACAGTGTACCACCGGCTTGGGAATGGTGGGGGGTGTGGTGGCCCCCACCTCCCTTCATTCAATAAAAATTTTTACAAAATAATTTCTTTAAAAAGCTTTCCAATCACTTTTTATAAATAAAGATTTTTTTATTTCTTTTTTTACACACAATTTTGAAAAAAAAAAAAAAAGAAATGTCTTTTAAAAGGTTCAAGTCAATTTTTTTAACATTTTTTTTTTTTATAGCAAAAATATTTCCGAAAATGGAAAATATCAGGTCTGTGTTATTTTTTCCAAAAAAGGAAAAGAACAATATTTGCCTAATACACATGATAATTTGTTTTTTCCTTAATCTGTCTTTTTCACTATACATTATTGAATAAACACTCAACCAATTAAAAATAAGGGAAGCTATTTTTGTCCTTTACCAGTATTTTGTTTTAACTGTAATTTTTTTTACAGAGAATGAGTTTTTTTTTCCAGAATAAGGAATTTTCACCCAAATTGGGTTGTTGACAACAACCCACTAAATTAATTTATTCAAACTATAGAACTAACTATATAGAGATTAATTTTTTCATTTTCAAAGAGTTCTAGGATGAATTTTTAATTCAAAATCGGGCAGCATAACCCTACTGTGCCAAGTTTGCAAAAAAATATAAAATAGCAATCCTATGAGCTTTCTAAACCTCAAATTGAAAGCATTTACAGAAAATAGATCTATATTTACAAACTGAAACAAACATAGAGAAATTGTTGAAAGTACACAAACAAAACACAGGAAAATTCCTCAAAACCCTTTCTCAATTCCAATCCTAGAAACTGAATAAAATTGCCTGTAGAATGCTGAATCTCCCAAATCTGACAATAGGAAAGCTCAACCTACAAATTCTGAGTCACAATGCATACAAATCTCAAATCCAAAAGCAAGCAACCTTCACCTAGAATTCAAGCACACACACCAAAAGCTCGAGAACACAAGAAAGCACCAAAAACTCCAAAAGCTCCCTCTCTCTCTCCAAAAATGCTCCCACAACCTGATTCAATGCAAAATGAATACAAACTCCCTCTATTAGGGATTCAACTCCACTAATCATGCAAAACCCTAGATGACTCACACAAAGAACTCCTAATCCAACTCTCCCTATTTTGTTGAGAGAAATTACTAATTAATAATTAAAAATAAATATAATTGTGCACCACTCAACATAATCTCCTAAAGACAAGTTGTCACCATTTTTAGACAAATCACTTCCAAACTCAATAAAGCACATGTTAATAATAAAATCTATTATTAAATAAATTAAATACTTAATGCATCATGAATTCATGCAATTAATTATTTAATCATTTAATAACACTCACAAACATAGTAAAATCCAATTCTCAATAAAATACTCAATTAAATCCAAATAATCAATTATTTTCTTTTAATTAAATTTCATCATAATAAACTTAGGACATAATCAATATTAATTTCCAATACTAAAATAATTAACTTTAATTTAATTCACTCAATTAAATCCTAGGAGCATAATTAATCATTAAATTCAACTATGCACCTAACATTGATATTCACATAAAATAATCTAAATTAACATAATTCAACTATAATCAATAAATTAATAATCACCCACATAATCATAAATCAACTAAATCATGCAGAGTAAAAATCAAACACAATAAATCAAACAAACTTAGGAGAAGGGATCCACGAATTCATGCCAACCAGGTGAATTTGGGTAGGGAAGTCAAACCGACACTTGTCCAATCCTAGGACAATTAGGCTTAGGTTTAAGGTTTTGGGTCTGTGTATTATCTCCCCTCTTTACCATTGAGATGAATGTTTGTGGGCACGCTCACTCCTGCCAATTCAGGGAAGATGATGCCCTGTACCTGTAAACCTGTCACCACAAGATGAAACATGTACATACAATAGTATATATCAAACAATGATAGGGTACGGTTGGTCATGTGGATCTCGACTATGCGAGTAACTACGCCTCTGTCCTCTACCAAAGAAACACATCAAATAGATACAAACACATGACAACCATACACATGCCAGTATGGGATCAGTACCATGAATCAATATAAAACATAAACATAACATTAAATGATATCATCATCTAAACTATGCAATAACCTGATACACATTCAATGAACAGAAATCCATAATCTTCATTTATTAACATAATAATTGATCACATCAAAAATGACCTAAAAGAATTTGGTCAAACACTGAAACATAAAGAATCCTAAAAGCAAACTACAGGCGGGGTACTACAGTGTCACCACTTGTGTTTTTTCTATCATCAACATTACCTGCCTAATCAACATCAGTGTATACCTTCAAATCAAAATCTCCATTCTTATTGTACCATAATCCATAGTCCTCGGTTCCTTGTAGATATATAAATATTCTTTTAACTACAGACATGAGTGTTTCCTTTGAGTTTGCAAAAAACCTTGCAACAATCCTAACAACATGAGCAATATCAGGTCTTCTATGAACAACATACTATAACTTACCAATCATGGATCGATAAAGTATCTCATTTACTTCCTTTGTCTCATCTTTCTTTGACAATTTACAACCAATAGCCATTGGTGTTCCAACCGGTTTTGATTCTTCCATATTTAATGTCTTTAAGATATCCTTGATATATTTTAACTTTGTGATGTGAATCACATCTCTAGCTTGTTGAATTTGTAGTCAAATAAATAATTTAATCTATCCTATCATAGACATCTCAAATTTCTTTCTCATCTTTTCATCAAAAGATTTAGACATTGTTTCATTTCCTCCAAATATAATATCATCAACAAATATTTCAGCAATCAGAATCTGATCATTACTATCACATTTCAAGTATAAGTTGTTGTCACTTGCCCTTTAAAATCCAATCTTGACTAATTATTAGTGTAATCTTCATACCATGCTCGGGGAGCTGGCTTCAAACCATACAGTGCCTTGTGTAGTTTTCATACCATATCCTTGTTAGAGTTTTCAACAAATCTTTTAGGTTGTTCAATGTAAACTTCTTCTTCAAGAATTTCATTCAAAAATGGAGACTTAACATCCATTTGATAAATTTTGAATCCTTTATAGGAAGCATATGCAAGTAAAATTCCAACACCTTCTAATCTAGCAACAAGGGAAAATGTCTCACCATAATCAATACCTTCTTGTGTATACCCTTTGTAGACTAGTCTTTCTTTTTTCTGATCACATCTCCTTTCTCATTAAGTTTATTCCTGAAAATCCACTTTGTTTCAATCACATTCTTATCCTTGGGTCTCGGTACTAGTGACCAAGTGTTTTTCTTTTCAATATAATTAATTTCTTCTTTCATTTCATTAATCCAGTCTTCATTTTCTAGTGCATCCTTGACTAATATTGGCTCAAATTCAGAAATAAGACATGTATTATCTCTCAACTTACTTCTTGTCATTATTCTTGCATTCTTGTCTCTAATGATTTTTCTTGATGAGTGGTGTCTTCTCACATACTTTTCTAATATAGGCTCGGTAGACTATTCATCAGTGTTTTCATCTCTCGGTTGAGGTACATCTTGCTCTTCAATTTCTTCTTGTTGCAGCTCAGGTGCAGTGCCCAAAATTTCATCTTGTACATACACAAATCTTTGATAGTCTTATGGTTCCTTCTTGCTATCTTCTTCATTTCTTTCTACAAATTTATCAATCCTCACATTTGCACCTTCATCACCTTTAGAATCAAACTTTATATTTCTAGTATCTTTCAGAATATAGCATCTACTTCTAAAACTTTTAAAGTAGCTAACATTTGGTGTATTCCCATACCATAGTTCATAGGGGGTCATGTTGGTACCTTTCTTCAATTATACTCGGTTGAGTGTGTAGACAACAGTACTAATATATTATCTCCAAATTATTTGTGCAACCTCTTTGTCAATAAATAATGTTCTAGCACAATCAACTATAGATTTGTTCCTTCTTTCAGCTATGCCACTTTTTTGTGGAGTCCTCGGTGTAGATACTTGTCTTTTGGTTTCATTATCATTGCAAAATATAGTAAATTCATCAGAGGTAAATTCACCTTATCTATCATATCTTAATCATTTCAGTTGTTTACATGTTTCCTTTTCAACTATTTCTTTATACCATTTGAACATTTGGAATGCATCAGACTTTTATTTTAAAAATATTACCGACATCATCCTTGAGTAGTCATCAACAAAAAAAATGAAATACTGATCTCCATAATAGCTTTGTATTCTCATAGGGCCACAAAGATCAATATGAACTAATTCCAATATATCAGTTAATGAATAAGAATTTCTTGTAAAACTAGATTTTGTCATCTTACCAATCTAACATTCCTTACACATCACCTTGTCAGACTTTCTTAATTTTGGTATACCTCTGACTCTATTCCTATTACTTACTTTGATCATGTTATCAAAATTTACATGACAAAGTCTTTTATGCCACAATCACACATCTTTAGCTTTAACAAATAAGAAATTCTTGTTTCAGTATCAAGGTAGAATAGGTTACCTTTTAATTGCTCACCGATTCTAATTAAATCTCCAGCAGCACCATATATATTCACTTTTATGTTTTGAAACTCCAATCAGTGACCAGTGTTGTTCAGTTGTGCCACACTCAACAGATTTTAGTTTAGTCCTTTAACCCAATAAGCATCATCACATTTGATCTTCTCATTCAATATAATTGATCATTTGCCTTTTACAGGACATAGAGCATCATTGACGAATCTGAGAAATCCTCCATCATACTCTTGTAGGTTCTCAAACTTATGAATAAAACCAGTCATGTGATGTGAACATCCACTATCTATTATCTATGGGATAGCTTTTCTAATATGAGAAATAAGAGCTTTTTATTCTTCATACCTCTATTCTTCTAAATCATCTTTTATAGAAACATAGACAACTTCAAAACTTTCTTCAGTGTCCTCAGATTAATCATCAGTAACTCCTTCCTCATCTAGGTAACATGACTTCTTTCATTTTTCCTTGTAGTCTCTGAATCTTCGATGTCATTTTTCCTTCTTATCACTTTTGTCATTCTTGTCATTATCAGGACATCTAGATGTAATGTGCCCAATCTTGTTGCAATTAAAATATTTCAAAAGTAGTTTACCTTTATACTTTCCTTTATCTCTCTATAGTCTTCTTTCCAGCAGTGCTTCCAATTCTTCTTTCTCTTTCTCTTTGGTTAATATACCATCATAGTCACTTCCCCATGAACTATTGTGATTCTCTTTTTATTTTCTTGAACTTCCAATGGTTAGAGATGATTTAAGGCTATTTCATTAGTCTGTAGACTATTATCATAATTACTACATTCAAATGTATTCAGCTTACTGATTAAGGCATCAAGGGTAACAATGTTATTCGGTATGGATCTCAATTCTTGAATAGCAGATACTCGAATAGCATATCTTCGTGTAAGAGTCCTGAGAATTTTTCTTACCACTTCTTCACAAGTCAATGTTCTACCAGCACCTTTGATAACACTTACCACTTCTTTTATTCTACCACTATATTGTGAAATGTTATCTTCATCTTGATTCTCATTTCATCAAATTTTCCTCTCAAATTGTCAACCTTTTCTTTGTGTACATGTTGATCACCTCCATAAACTAGTGCAAGTTTGTCCCACATCTCTCTTGCAGTAATAAAGTCCTTAATATTATTGAATTCAACATCATTTAGGGAAGAGGAAATTTTGATCATTACTGAGTTGTGTCCCTTCTTTTATTTCACCTGATCAAGTGTCATTGGTCCATGAGGTGGTGGAGTGTAGTCAATAACCAGATGATTGAGTGTCATCTCTACAATCATAGATAGGTATAACCTCATCCTTCTTTTCCATGTTCAAAAAATTTCCTTGTTCAGCTTAGGTACTTCTCTCTTATACATCTTCGAATCTTTTACTCAAGTCCTTCAAATTTATCCCTTCAGAGTACTCAACTTTGATACCAATTTTTGGATTATGAAGGGGGGTTGAATCACTAATCCTTGATTCTTTGTACCTTAAAAAATTTTCTTTGATTAACTCGGTTAAACAAAGTTCACTATTTACCAAAAATAGTAAATAAACATTATCAATCATAATAACATTCACATAAATCATTCATCACATGTAACACCATTATTTAATGTGTAACCCAACTTTGGGAAAAACCACTATGGGAATTGTCACCCACTAAAGAAATACTCTTCTGAAGTATGCTCAGCTAAAATCCAATCCTATTAAATATTACAATGCACACTATCAAGTGTGATCTGGTCAAGGGATTTATCTTAGATATGTTAGGATCTTCACCCTATTAGGAGTGACTTGGTTAAAGGGCTTAAAACACTCTTTCTAGAATGTTACCTTTTTCAAGGATCTACAAATAAGACTGTTAGGTCCACTCGGTTAAGATATTTTCTGCTATGAATGTTAATAAGAAATAATAAATAAATTGACCTATGAATCTTCAACTATCCTTTGCATAATCATATCCTTTGTGTTCTCTTTATCTTCACTTTCCACTGGCTTCAACACTACATCAATTTTTTTCTTTTCCACTCGAAATCCATCTTTTCCTTCTTCACTACATCAGTTGGTGACTTATCAACTCTTCAATATGCCAGCCATTTGTCCATACAAACTAATCCTTTATATAGACCTTTTTTTCTGCTTAATCTCCTTTATCACATCTTATTTCAATTAATATCAACCATCCTATTTATATTACAAACTTATTCTTGAATTTGGATCTCAGTAACACATTTTATCATCAACTTGGAACTTGAACTTTCTTGAAACTTGTTCCATATCTTTTTGTCTCTTAGGTCTTACTGTAGATCATCACTCTGAATTTTTCTAATCATAGATCTCTCTAACTAACTTTCCTCATCATTAGAATCTTCCATTTCATCATAGCTCAAAATTAAATGTCATTCTGATCATCCTATTTAATTTATGTTCCCTTCTTGGTGTCCTTTCAACTGAATTTTGGTTAACTTCACTCGGTGACTAAAACCTTTCTCTCGGTGTCTTGACTTCCTCTCACTTTACTAAAACTTTCCTTTCTCTCACCAAATGACTTTTTCTCTTTACTGAATGACCTTTTTTGCTCGGTAGCCATAACTATTTTTCTTACCGACTTGAATAATATTCTTTACCATACTTTACCTACTGGATATAATTGAATGTTAGGTAAAAAAGAATAATATCAACATAACCTTATCATTGTCTGGTCTGTATCAATTTCCCAATTAAGTTCTTCATCTTCTTAACTTTACTCAACTTATATCATACTCTGAATGATATGGCAACATATAAATCAGATATCAATTTCTTGACATCAATGCCAAGATAATAATAGATCTCATCGTTCTACTATCTTTTGTTCCTTTGATCTTGGTCAGTCTTCATCATCATTTTAAAATCTCTCACATTACTATAAGTTACAGTAACATATTTTAGTTGTATTCTTAGTTGCTTAATGTTGGAGATATAGTCTTGGATGTGGTTGAAACTTTTTGGATCAAGATTCATCAAATCATTATCAATATGATAACCCCTAATCTTGTCAAAATTACCATACAAAATCTCAAGAGTCTTACAAGCCTATTTAGGTGTATTGCACAATTCAAGATGAAATTTTAAATCAAATGAGACTAGTGAACAATTGTAATCAAGAGGTCTCTCGTGATTGATCCCCCGTATTTCCTTCGCAACATCATTGGTTTATTTAGTAATATATTATTTTACATATCATGTGCTACCTTTTTCCGTTAGATAATTCCATACCGATTTTTTCCATGATTCATAATTATATGGAGTCTGGAGTTCAATTTGATTTTTCCCCATAAAACTAACACACAATAAAAGAAATAAAAACACATAAGATCACCCCTCAAATTCACTCCATCAATGATCCCCCATTATAAAATATATGGTTATGGCACTTTATAAACCAATATGTTTACAATGTTATTTGTTTTCCAAAGTTTTACAATATCCAAAATTGAACCCAAATACTAAAAGTATAGTTTAATCTCAAAATCAAAACTTCAAAATAACGCCAATTTGTAGTGCTTGAAAAAATATAAACTTCTAGAAAAAAAAAGACCTCACTCTGAGGTTATATGGGAAAGTTGTACCTAATTGAAATTCATAAAATGGGGATTGCCCTTTAGATCTGATGAGAAAACTAAAATTTTGGAAAATCCATATCACTTTAGCAACTCTGATTACACTATTTCAGAAAATGTAAAATTCTTCTTAAAAAAAAAATTGTACTCACCTTCGTATGCAAAAGATATTGAGGTGTGAAATGGGGAGGGTCAATTAAAAAAAACTCAATCAAATTTGGTAGAGCTTCCACTAAATTTGATGAAACTAGCAAAATTGTTATTTTGCCAATATGTTCAAAATCTCTCCAAATATGGAAAATCACCAACTAATTTTAAATCTTCATCAAAATTGGTGGCAAATTGTTAACTGTAGCAGAACTGCTAAAGTTTCCACCAATTATGATGATGGTGCCAAAATCCTGGCATGAAGGTCAAGACAGTGTGTAGGTACAAGGGTGCAAAGGATTTTGAAATTTTCAAATAAAAGTTCTTTGTAGAATAGGAGTCGAGGGTATAAGCAGGGCTCAATTCCTAATGAATCATGGTACCTACATGAGGTGTGCAGATGGGAGGCACAAATGCATGGGGTGTACAATTTTAAATAATTTTTTAAACAAAAAAAAATATTCTTAAAAGAAACAGGGTTGAGATGTTACTATAACTGATAGTAATGTGAGAGATTGTTAAATGATGATGAAGACCGACCAAGATCAGAGGAACGCAAGTTTTAAGAATGATTAGATCAGATATTATCTTTTCATTGATGTCAAGCAATTGATATCTAATTTATATTATGTTTCCATATCATTCGGAGTATTATGTAAGTTGAGAAGAAGAAAAAGTGGAATGATGAGAAAATGAAGAGCTTAATTGGGTGACTAATATAGATTAGAAAATGGTAAGGTTATGTTGATATAATTGTTTTCTTCCATACATTCAATTATATCAAGTCGGTAAAGAAGATTAATCAAGTTGGTAAGGAAAATAGTTGTGGCTACTGAGTAGGAAAGGTCATTCAGTAAAAGTAAGGAAAGACTCGGTAAAGAGAAAGGAAGTCAAGACACCGAGTGAAGTTAACCAAAATTCAGTTGAAAAGACATCGGGCGAGGAACAAAAATTAAATAAGATGATCAAAACAACATTTAATGTTGAGCTATGATTAGCTGAAAGATTCTAATGATGAGGAAAAGTTAGTTAGAGAGATCTATGATCGGGAAAATTTAGAGTGTTGATTTACAGTAAGATCTAAGCGAAAAAAAGAGAAGGAATAAGTTTCAAGAAATTTCAAGTTCCAAGGTGATGAGAAAACGTGTTACCGAGCTCTAAAATTATTTGTGAAATGAATTGTATGGTTGAGATTGATTGAAAGAAAATGTGATAAAGGAGATTAAGCAGAAAAAAAAGGTCTATATAAAGGATGAATTTGTATAGACATGTGGTTGGCATATTGAAGAGTTGAAGAGTCACCAACTGATGTTGTGAAGAAGGAAAAGGTGTATTTTGAGTCAGAAAGATAGAATTTGATGAAGTGTTAAAGCTAGTGGATAGTGAAGAATTGAAGTGAAGATAAAGAGCACATAAAGGATCTGATTATGAAAAGGATAGTTGCAGATTTATACATCAATTTATTTACTATTTCTTATTAACATTTGTAACATAAAATATCTTAATCGAGTGGACCTAACAGTCTTATTGTAAATCCTTGAAAAAGGTAACATTCTAGAAAGAGTGTTTGAATCCTTTTAACCAAGCCAATCCTAACAGGGTGAAGATCCTAACAAATATAAGGTAAATCCCTTGACCGGTTCACACCTGATAGTGTGCATTGTAATCTTTAACAGGATTGGCTTTTAACCAATCATACTTCAGAAGAGTATTTCTTTAGTGAGCGACAATTCCCATAGTGGTTTTTTCCAAAGCTGGGTTTCCACGTTAAATACTGGTGTTATATGTGTTGAATGATAATTGTGAATTTTATTTCGATTGATAAAGCTTATTTACTATTTTTCAATAAAATTTGAATTGTGTTTAACCAAGTTATTACTGAGTTAATCAGAGAAAAGTTTTTAAGGTATATAGAATCAAGGATTATTGATTCACCCCCCTCTCTGTTATCCAACAATTGGTATCAGAGCTAATTACTCTAAAGGGATAAGTTTGAAAGACTTGAGTAAAAGATCTGAAGATGTATAGGAGAAAAGTACCTAATTTGAATAAGGAGAGTTTCTCTACATGGAAAATAGGATGAGGTTATACCTATTTGGGATTGGAGAGACTACACTCAAACATCTGGTTACTAACTACACTCCACTACCTCCTAGACCAATGACAATTGATTAGGTGAAATAAAAGTAGGAACACAACTCGGTAATGATTGAAATTGTGTCTTCCCTAAATGATGTTTAATTCAATGATGTCAAGGATTGTATCAGTATAAGATAGATTTGGGACAAACTTACACTAGTTTATGGAGGTGATCAACATGTACAAAAAGAAAAGGTTGATAGTTTGAGAGGAAAATTCGATGAGATGAGAATGAAAGATGAAGAGAACATTGCACAATATAGTGGCAGAATAAAAGAAGTGGTAAATGCTATCAAAGGTGTTGGTGGAACAATCACTGGAGATGAAGTGGTAAGAAAAATTCTCAGGATCTTACACCAAGGTATGTTATTCGAGTATCTACTATTCAAGAATTGAGATCCATACCCAATAACACTATGACAGTATATTAACCAAAGAGAAAGAGCAAGAGAATCAGAAGCACTATTGGAAAGAATGCTATTGAGAGGTAAAGGAAAGTACAAAGGTAAAATACCTTTGAAATGTTTTAATTACAATAAGATTGGTCACATTGCATCCATATGTCCTGCCAATGACAGGAATGAAAAAAGTGATAAGAATGACAACAGGTACCAAAGATTTAGAGACTACAAAGAAAAAGGAAAGAAGTCATGTTATCTAGTTGAGGAAGGAGTTACAGATGATGAATCTAATGACACAGAAGAAATTTTTGAAGTTGGCTATGTTGCTATGAAAGATGATTCGGAAGAAGAAAGATATGAAGATGAAAAAGCCCTTATTTCTCATGTTAGCAACACCGACCCATGGATTATTGATAGTGGAAGTTCAAATCACATGACTGGTGACATTGATAAGTTTGAGAACCTACAAGAGTATGATAGTGGATTTGTTAGATTTTGAAATGATGCTCAATGTTTTGTAAAAGGAAAAAGATCCATTATATTGAATGAGAAAATCAAATGTGATAATGCTTATTGGGTTCAAAGACTGAAATACAATTTGTTGAGTGTTGCACAATTGAACAACACTAGCCACCGAATGGACTTCCAAAATATAAAAGTAAATATCTATGGTGTTGATGGAGATTTGATTGGAACTAGTGGACAATCAAAAGGTAATCTATTTTATCTTGATACTGACACAAAGAGTTTCTTATTCATTAAAGATGAAGATGTGTGGTTGTGGCATAAAAGACTCTATCATGTAAATTTTTATAACATGATCAAAGTGAGTAAGAAGAATAGAGTCAGAGGTATACCAAAATTAAGAAAGCCTGACAAGGTAATGTGTAAGGAATCTCAGACTGGTAAGATGACAAAATCTAGTTTTTAAGCAAGTCTTATTCATCAACTGGTATATTAGAATTAGTTCATACTGATCTTTGTGGCCCTACGAGAATACAAAGATATTATGGAGATTGGTATTTCATTTTGTTTGTTGATGACTACTCAGGGATGATGTCAATAATGTTTCTATAAGAAAAGTTTGATGCATTCCAAATGTTCAAATTGTATAAAAAAAGAGTTGAAGGGGAAATAGGTAAATAGCTAAAATGTTTAAGATTTGATAAAGGAGGTGAATTTATCTCTAATGAATTTATTGTCTTTTGCAATGAGAATAGAATCAAAATAAAAGTATCTGCACTGAGGACTCCACAACAAAATGGAATAGCTAAAAGAAGGAATAGATCTATAGTTGATTTTGCTAGAACATTGTTGATTGACAAAGAGGTTGCACAAATATTCTAGAGAGAAGCCATTAGTATTGTTGTCTACACACTCAACTGAGTACAATTGAATAAAGGTACCAACAAGACCCCCTATAAACTCTGGTATGGGCATACACCAAATGTTAGCTACTTTAAAAAATTTAGAAGTAGATGTTATATGAATTAAAAGATACTAGAAATGGAAAGTTTGATTCTAAAGGTGATGAAGTATATTCCTAGGATACTCCACAAAGAGAAAAGCTTATAAATGTCTGAATAAGGCTACTAATAAAATTGTAGAAAGTGAAAATATGAGGATTGATGAATTTCCAGAAAGAAATAAAGAAGATAGCAAGAAGGAACCAGAAGATTATCAAAGATTTGTGTATGTACAAGATGGAATCTTGGGCACTACACCCGAGCTACAATAAGAAGAAATTGAAGAGCAAGATGAACCTCAACTAAGAGATAAAAACACTGATGAACTATCTACCAAGCCTATCTTAGCAAAATATTTGAGAAGACACCACTCGCTGAGAAAAATCATTGGAGACAAGAATGCAAGAATCATGACAAGAAGTAATTTAATAGATAATACATGTTTGATTTCTGAATTCGAGCCAAGACTAGTCAAGGATGTAATAGAAATGAAGATTATATTAATGCAATGAAAGAAGAAATTGATCAGATTGAAAAGAACAACACTTGGTCACTAGTACCGAGACCCAAGGATATGAATGTGATTGGAACAAAGTGTATTTTCAAGAATAAACTCAATAAAAAATGAGATGCAATTAGAAATAAAGCAAGATTAGTATGCAATGGATATGCACAAGAAGAAGGTATTGATTATGGTGAGACATTTTCCCCTATTGCTAGATTAGAAGGTGTTAGAATTTTACGTGCATATGCTTCCTATAAAGGATTCAAAGTTTATCAGATAGATGTTAAGTCTGCATTTTTTAATGGAATTCTTGAAGAATAAGTTTACATTGAACAACCTAAAAGATTTGTTGAAAACTCTAACAAGGATATGGTATGCAAACTAAACAAGGCACTATATGATTTGAAGAAAGCTCTCTGATCATGGTATGAAAGATTACACTCATACTTAGTAAATATTGGAATTCAAAGGACAAGTGACAACAACAATTTGTATTTGAATGTGATAGTAATGATGAGATTCAGATTTCTAAAATATTTTTTGATGATATCATATTTGGAGGAAATGAAACAATGTCTAAATCATTTGTTGAAGAGATTGGAAAGGAATTTGAGATGTCTATGATAGGAGAGAAATTCTTTATTGGACTACAAATTCAATAAGCTAGAGATGAGATCTATATCACACAATCAAAATCTAGCAAGGAGATCCTAAAGACATTCAATATAGAAGAATCAAAATTAGTTGGAACACCGATGGATACTGGTTGCAAATTATCAAAGGAATATGAGACAAAGAAAGTAAATGAGACACTTTATTGATCTATGATTGGTAAGTTGTATTATGTTGTTCATAGAAGACCTAATATTGCTCATGTTGTTGGGATTGTTGCAATATTTTCTGCAAACCCAAATGAAACACACATGTCTATAGTTAAAAGGATATTTAGATATCTTAAAGGAACTGAGGACTATGGATTATGGTTCAAGAAGAATGGATATTTTGATTTGAAGGTATACACTGATGTTGATTGGGCAGGTAATGTTGATGATAGAAAAATAACAAGTGGCGGGACTTTCTTTTTGGGAGAAAGATTAGTGACATGGTTAAGAAAGAAATAAAGTTGCATTTCGCAGTCTACTGTTGAAGCTAAATATGTTGTTGCGGCTATGAATTGTTCAAACATAGTGTGGATCAAACAATTACTTGAAGGTATGCAAGAAGAGATTACTAATCCTATTACTATTTCATGTGATAACACAAGTGCTATTAACATATCAAACAATCTGGTGATGCGTTCAAAGACAAAATACATTTCTATCAAGTATCATTACTTGAGAGAACAAGTTCAAGACAAGCATGTGATATTGGAGTATGTGAATTCAAAGGAACAGATAGATGATAAATTTACCAAACCACTACTGAAGGATTCTTTTGAGTATCTTCGAGGTAAGTTAGAGGTTCTTCCCCTATCCAATATTCACTAAGACAAGATGCATGCTACATCAATTTGGGAACTCATTAAAATATCTATTTTGTGAGTTGATGCTAGTGTTCACTCTTTAGGTGAAGCTTGAAGTTGTGAAAGATGTTTATGGAAGAAATGATAAATCTATACATTTGAGGTATGATTTGAGAAGTATATATTTCTTTCGCATTATTGTCAAATAGGGAGAATAACTATATTGATGAATATGCTTAGAGAAGAGTATTATTGATATTACAAAGAGGGAAAAGTTAGAATGCAATTGATTATTTAGAGGGGTGAACCCACAATTGTGGGTTACAATTTTTCAGAGGAAGGAATTCATCACAAAAAGCGATTTTAGCAAAAAATTCTTTAATAACTTTCGATAGAAACTATAATATATTTTCAATCGTAAGTACTAAACTTATGATTGAAAGTCCTTAGACATAGGACTTTCGATCATAAGTTACTTTCAATCGAAAGTTCTTAAGTAACTTTCGATCAAAAGTTACTTAAGAACTTTTGATCGAAAGTTTCTACCAACTGACTTTCGATCAAAAGTCCTTGATTAGGGTTTAACTTTGGAAAAAATATAACCACCGAAAATGACCTGCATTGACACTTTCGGTGACAATGAAACCCATGGATGACTTCCGAATTTGCAAATGTCATTTTGAAGTATTTTCATATTTCATTTTTATTATTTTCAATTTTTGATAGATGCATAAATAGTATATATGCATATATATATTTGTATATATGCATATATACACATGTACATATGCATATACAAATGTATACATGTGTGTATATATATATATATATATATATATATATATGCATATATACATGTATATATGTGAATATATATATATGTATATATACATGTATACATGTGTATATATACATAGATATATACACATGTATACATGTATATATGCATATATATATATGATGAACTACAACTGATTTAGAACCTGAATGAAGAATCTGTGATTTAAGATTACTAAGGAGTTGCTGATTAGATATGTAAGATGATTAAATCAGTATTATATTGTCATTGATGTCAACTAGCTTGACAGTACTTATCTTGTAAGTTAATATACCGATACATCTGAAGAAAGGTGAAAGAGATGAAGAACAGAAATATCTACATAAGGAAGATGTATATGTCAGATGAGGATAAGGAATACACTGAGTAATTTTTTGATGAGTCTATGACTTGATGATATGGACTTTATTATGTTGCATTCATCTATGATGAAGAATAGAGCTGAAAGACACAAAGTAGTGTTGTCGGTAAATAAAGCATTCCAGTATACACCAACGGAGTGTAGTGTATACCGAGCACAATGTAAACCGAGCTTATGTTCACCAACGCATTTCTTTATTAATTGAGAAGAACATAAAGGAATTAAATGATTAGATTAGCCGATAAATTGATGAGCTGGAAAGTGTATGAAATCAAGGTAACATATAAGGTTTCTTATGAAGATCGACGGCTAACATAATTCAAGGAAGATCTAATGGATCAGATTGAAATGTGTTACTAACACGTCAGCCGAAGAAGGTTAATGTAGAAAAATCAATGAATGAGATTAAGCGGCAAAATCTGATGGACAAAAAGAAAATGATTTACTCGTCTATATAAGAGACATTGGTTTCATTGTTGAGAGGATGTTGAAAGAAGAAGATACTACAAAATTATTGCGTGAACAAGTTTTCATGCATTCTGATCATACTAGTTAGTGAGAACCAAACTACAGAACAATTACCGAGCTACAGAGAGTAATTACCGACGGACAGTAAGTTGATATTGTATTGAATTTGAAGTGACATATTGATCAGAAAGATTTGAATGAGCTGAACATTGATCTGTAAACTGCAATTGAAGTTGTTTCAAGGCAAATAATCTACTGTTACATATTTAACCATTTTACACAGTCAAATCTCTTAACTGAGTGGACTAAGAAAGTCTTTTGATGTTTCATTCATAGAGTGAACATTGTTATCCTGTCAAACCCAGAGTGACTACTGGTTGGATGATAACTTCTGGTCTAAAATCCTCTAACAAGGTCACACCTAAAAATGTGTTTGTAACCTTTAACAAGGTTGGATCTTCACTGACCTCACTTCAGAAGAGTGAACATTTTGGGTTGCCGATCCTAGGTGGTTTTTCCCTTCACAGGGTTTCCACGTTAAATCTCTTGTGTTATGTGTTGATTGTGATATTTTCTTGTTATCATACTTTTCATATTACATGTTAGATTTGATTGGTAACTAGTATAAGTTTTAGATTGAAAATCAGTAAAAGCACAAACAATGAAAGTATTTTATGTTTACCGAGTAGCAGAAGTTGAAGTATTTGTTTTGGATTATACATTTTGTTTTGGGACACTGGATAACTGATTCACCCCCCTCTCAGTTATTCTAACAATTGGTATTAGAGCTATGGTTTCTTAGAATAGAGCTTTAAGGACTCCAGCACAAAGGTCTCAAGATGTATAAGAGGGAAGTGCCAAAGCTGAACAAAGAGAACTTCACAGTATGGCAAAGTCGGATGAAGTTGCACATATCTAGAATTGGGAACTCAGCGCTTAAACTGATGCAGAATGGCTACATTGAACCGACACCTGGTCCCTTAACACTTGATCAACTGAAAGACAAGCATGAACACAACATTACTATGATGGAACTTTTTGCTGCCTGTACCGATGCTGAATTTGAAGTCATTAAGGGATGCACTACTGCCAAAGCCATGTGGGATAAACTAAATCTAATATACAGTGGAGATTTGAATGTTAAGAGAGTCAGAGAAGAAAGCCTAAGAGGTCATTTTGATGATATGAAGATGAAAGAAGGTGAGAACATTGTGCAATACACAAATAGACTAAAAGAGGTAGTACATGCTATAAGAGCATCAGATGGAATTATTGAGGATGAAACAGTGATAAGCAAGATTCTCAAAACTTTGCTGCCAGTTTATGCGATCAAGATCTCTGCAATTCATGAAACAAGAGCTACATCCAACCTTACTCTTGACACACTAATCAGTAAGCTTACAAATTTTGAATTGAATAACTTTGACAACAATGTTGTACCTTTTGTTGAATCTTCTTTCATGTCTTCTTTGAAGATTGGTAAATCTAGTAGCAGGAATAGTAAGAATAATGATAGTGATAGTGGTACCGATGAAGAACTTGATGAGCTTGAAGCTCTTATGGCCAGAAGATTACCCAAAGGTAAAGGAAGGTATAGAGGTAAGCTACCTTTGGCTTTTTTTAATTGTAAAGAAGTTGGCCACATCACCACTAGATGTCTGAATAAGAAAGATGATGATAGATCCAAAGACTGGTCTGAAGCAAGCTATGGGAGAAGAGTCAACAGAGGCTATCGATACAACAATAGAGACAACCGAGATAGCTATGAAAAAGGGAAAAAGGTATGTTACATAGCTGAAGAATTTGAATCTGAATCTGATACTGATGATGATGTAGAAGTAGTATTTGTTGCTATGAAAGATGACTCAGAGGAAGAAGAGAAACATGAAGAAATAGCATTAATCTCTAAAGTAAGTAGAAATGATACATTGATCATAGACAGTGGTTGTACACATCATATGACTGGTGATATAGAGAAATTTGATCTACTTGATGAATATGATGGAGGATCTGTTAGGATGGGAAATGACGCACCCTATATGGTAAGAGGTAAAGGTTCACTGATGATTAATGATAGAATAAAATGTGAAAATGCATATTGGGTAGATGGACTAAACTATAATTTGTTAAGTGTGACACAACTAAATAACTCAGGCCACCGACTTTCTTTTAAGAGAAGAAAGGTAAAAATCTATGATGATGGAGGAAGACTTGTCAGAACCGGTACATAATCCAGAGGTAATTTATTTTATCTTGATATTGATCAGTCTTCTTGTTTATTAATTAAGGATGAAGATGCATGGTTGTGGCATAAAAGGTTATGCCATGTGAACTTTGATAACATGATTAAGATTAGTAAGAAGAAAAGAGTTAGAGGGTTGCCTAACTTGTCAAAACCGGATCATGCTATGTGTCATGAATGTCAGAAAGGTAAGATGACTAAGTCTAGTTTTAAAAGAAAAGACTACTCAACAAATAAGATACTTTAGTTAGTTCATACCAACCTATGTGGTCCTATGAGAACTCAGAGCTATTATGGTGATAGATACTTTATTTTTTTTGCTGATGACTATACTAGACTAATGACCGTTATGTTCTTAAAAGAAAAATTTGAAGAATTTAAGATGTTTAAGTGGTATAAGGCAAAGTAGAAAAAGAGACTGGAAAAGAATTAAAATGCTTAAGATCTGATAGAGGAGGTGAATTTATCTATGATTAATTTACTAATTTATGTAATGAGTATGGTATCAAAAGACAGGTCTCTGCACCGAGAACACCTCAGAAGAATGGGATTGCTAAAAGAAGGAACAGGTCAATAATTGACTGTGTAAGAACACTAATGCTGCAAAAGAATATTTCTCAGACATACTGGAGGGAAGCTGTTAGTACATCTGTATATGTGCTTAACCGAGTACAACTAAAAAAGGACACTAGCCGGACACCCTATGAGCTATGGTTTGGACACAAACCTACTGTAAGTTATTTTAGGATTTTTGGAAGCAAATGTTTTATTTTGAAAGATGAGAGAAATGGGAAATTTGATTCAAAAATTGATGAAGGAATATTCTTAGGATATTCTACTAAGAGTAAAGCATACAAATGTCTGAATAAGGTTACAAATAAGATAATCAAAAGTACTAATGTCCATGTTGATGAGTTTGATGACAAGAACACAGAAGAAACTAGAAGAGAACTGGAAGACTATGGTAGATTCACCTACATTGAACATCTCGATTATCTATCAAAGTCGCAACCATTTATAATCGGTCAGCAGGAAAATAACCCCAAGGAATAGGAAAGGGAAATCGATGAACAAGATGAAGCTACTGAGCAAGCACATGAACCTGAACAGGATGAATAAGAAAGAAGAAATCAAGTACTGGCTAGTTTTGTCAGAAGACATCATCCTGAGACACAAATTATTGGAGACAGACAAGCTGGCATGCAGACAAGAAGCAAAGCAAGACAAGGTACATGTCTAGTTTATGAATTTGAACCAAAAAATGTGAAAATTGCATTAGAGAATGAGGAATGGGTTAATGCAATGAAAGAAGAAATAGACCAAATAGAGAAGAACAAAACCTAGTCCTTAGTACCCCGACCTAAAGATAAAAATGTTATCGGTACTAAGTGGATATTCAAGAACAAACTGAATGAAAATGGTGAAGTGACAAGAAATAAAGCTAGATTGGTATGCAAGGGATATGCACAGGAAGAAGGCATTGACTATGGTGAGACATTTGCACCTGTTGCTAGATTGGAAGGAGTTAGGATGCTACTTGCATATGCTGCACATAAGAAATTTAAAGTTTATCAAATGGATGTGAAGTCAGCATTTCTGAATGGTATACTTGAAGAAGAAGTCTACATAGAACAACCTGGAGGATTCATTGATCTAGACAACAAAGACACAATATGTAGATTACATAAAGCTTTATATGATTTGAAGCAAGCACCAAGAGCTTGGTATGAAAGACTGCATACTTACTTGTTAAGTATTGGATTTGTAAGAACTAGTGAGAACAGCAATTTGTACATGAAAGGTGATACTGATGACACTATTATTATTGCTAAAATATTTGTTGATGATATTATTTTTGGAGGTCAAGATCATGTATGTAAATATTTTGATGATGAGATGACAAAAGAGTTTGAGATGTCCATGTTCAGAGACATTAAATTCTTTCTAGGACTACAAGTGATTCAGCAAAGTGATGGGATATTTATCTCATAGTCTAAATACATAAAGGAAGTCTTGAAGACATTTGGCATGGAAGATGCTAAACCTGTGGGAACACCGATGGCTACTGGAAGTAAATTGACAAAGGAAGATGAAACTACAAAGGTAAACCAAACACTTTACCGATCCATGATTGGTAAGCTAATGTATGTAGTTCACAGTAGACCAGATATAGCACATGTTGTGGGAATAGTTGCTAGATTTTCTGCTAACCCTAGAGAATCACACATGATTTCTACTAAAAGAATCTTAAGATACCTGAAAAAGATAGAGGATTATGAATTATGGTATCCTAAGGAAGGTAAGTTTGAGCTAAAGGTCTATACCAATGCTGATTGGGCTGGAAATTTGGATGACAGAAAAAGCACCACCAGAGGAGCATTCTTCTTTTGTGAAAGACTTGTAACCTAGACAAGTAAAAAGAAGGCTTTTATTTCTTAGTCTACAGCTGAAGCAGAGTATTTTGTTTTTGCTACTAATTGCTCAAACATTTCATATATCAAGCAAGTGTTGGAAGGAATGAATGAGGTAATCAGTGACCTGGTGATTATATATTGTGACAACACCAGTGCTATTAATATTTCAAAGAATCTAGTGATGCACTCTAAGAAAAAGCATATATCAATTAAGTATCACTACTCAAGATAACAAGTACAAGAGAAGCAAGTGAAGTTAGAATTTGTTACATCTAAAGAATAGCTTGCAGATATTTTTACAAAGCCTCTACTAAAGGACACATTTGAATACTTGAGGACTGGACTTGGGGTCCATCCCCTGTCTATCGGTCACTAATGTGATCTGGATGTTGCATCATCTTAAACTTATCAGAAGATCACACATGTTGATGTAGCATAGTTCACACTTTGGATAATGTTCAAGGTTGTGATTAAGTTTGAAGAACTAAAACAGGTTGGTATATCAATATACAAAGATACAGAGACTGTATTAGAAAACAAAGAGTTACTTAGCTACTACATAGTTGATTATTTATTTATTTCTTTGGCATTGTTGTCAAAGGGAGAGATAAATAATATGAAAGAAAAGTTAAACATGCACCAATGAGAACTATCTAAGGGAGAGATAATCTAAAAGAAATAGAAAATTGAAGATTAGCTACAGAGAACAGAAACAGGAACCTAAGAAGCTGAAAAGATCATATCTACAGAATGACAAAGATATATTTTATAATGTTGTGCAGTAATGTAGTAATTAAACATATTAAGCTAAGGAGAGCTTGTACAGCATTTATTCACAGAGTTGTAGAATACTTGTTTGGTATGTGTATGGTACACTTCATATTACTTGAGTTGCCATCAATGCCAAAGGGAGAGATTGATGAGCTACAACTGATTTAGAACCTAAATGAAGAACCTATGATTTAAGATTAATGAGGAGTTTTTGATTAGATATGCAAGATAATTAAATCAGTATTATATTGTCATTGATGTCAACTAGCTTGACAATACTTATCTTGTAAGTTACTATACTGATACATCTGAAGAAAGGTGAAAGAGATGAAGAATAGAAATATCTACATAAAGAAGATGTATATGTCAGATGAGGATAAGGAATGCACTGAGTAATTTTTTTATGAGTCTATGACTTGATGATATCGACTTTATTATGTTGCATTCATCTATGATGAAGAATAGAGTTGAAAGACACAAAGCAATGTTGTTGGTAAATAAAGCATTCCAGTATACACCAATGAAGTGTAGTGCATACCGAGCATAGTGTTAACCAAGCTTGTGTTCACTGATGCATTTCTTTATTAACTAAGCAAAACATAAAGGAATTAAATGATTAGATTAGCCGATAAATTGATGAGGTGGAAAGTGTATGAAATCGAGGTAACAGATAAGGTTTGTTATGAAGATCAACGGCTAACATAATTCAAGGAAGATCTAATGGAGCGGATTGAAACATGTTACTAACACATCAGCCAAAGAAGGTTAAAGCGGCAAAATCAATGAATGAGATTAAGTGGCAAAATTTGATGGACAAAAAGAAAATGATTTACTCGTCTATATAAGAGACATTGGTTTCATTGTTGAGAGGACGTCAGAAGAAGAAGATACTACAGAATTATTGCGTGAACAAGTTTTCATGCATTCTGATCATATTGGTTAGTGAGAACTGAACTGCAGAACAATTATCGAGCTACAAAGAGTAATTACCGACAGACAGTAAGTTGATATTGTATTGAATCTAAAGTGACATATTGATCAAAAAGATTTGAATGAGCTGAACATTGATCTGTAAACTACAATTGAAGTTGTTTCAAGGTAGATCATCTACTTTTACATATTTAACCATTGTACACAGTCAAATATCTTAACTGAGTGGACTAAGAAAGTCTTTTGATGTTTCATTCATAGAGTGAACATTGTTATCCTGTCAACCCCAGAGTGACTACTAGTTGGACGATAACTTCTGGTCTAAAATCCTCTAACAAGGTCACACCTAATAGTGTGTTTGTAACCTTTAACAGGGTTGGGTCTTCACCGACCTCACTTCAGAAGAGTGAACATTTTGGGTTGCCGGTCCCAGGTGGTTTTTCCCTTCATAGGGTTTCGATGTTAAATCTCTTGTGTTATGTGTTGATTGTGATATTTTCTTGTTATCATACTTTGCATATTACATGTTAGATTTGATCAGTAACTAGTATAAGTTTTAGACTGACAATCAGTAAAAGCACAGACAGTGAAAGTATTTTATGTTTACCGACTAGAAAAAGTTGAAGTATTTGTTTTGGATTATACATTTTGTTTTGGGACACTGGATAACTGATTCACCCCCCTCTCAGTTATTCTAACAATATATACATGTATACATGTGTGTATATATATGCATATATACACATGTATATATGCATATATATACACATGGATATATGCATATATATACACATGTATATATGCATATATATACACATGTATATATGCATATATATACACATGTATATGCATGTATATATGCACATGTATATGTGTGTATATATGCACATGTATATGTGTGTATATATGCACATGTGTATATATTATATATAGATTTTTCTTTATTTAAAGTTTGTGATATACATGTGTATTGATTAAATATATAGATTTTTCATTATTATATATATATGCATACTATATGTGTGTGTGTGTGTGTGTGTGTGTGTGTGTGTGTGTGTGTGTGTGTGTGTGTGTGTGTGTGTGTGTGTGTGTGTGTGTGTGTGTGTGTGTATGTATATGTACATATATATATGTATGTATATATATACATGTGCATGTATGCATGTATATATATATGTACATGTGCATGTATGTGTGCATGTGTGAATGTATGCATGTGCATGTATATGTATGTATATATATGTATGTGCATGTATGCACATGTATATATATATACATGTGCATGTGTGCATGTGTGCATGTGCATATATATGTATGTATACATATGTACATGTGTATAGATAGATTTTTATGTATACATGTGTATGTACACATAAGACCTGGATAAGACTAATTAAGACTAATAAGACCTAGATAACTAATTAGACCTAATACTTCACTAAGAAGACATAATTATATACCTAAAATTAGACCTAATGAGTAAATTGTGACCCATTAAGACCTAATTTTTAACCTATTACCTGACCTAATATGAGTAATAAGACCCAAATTAGGACCTAATATCATTAAAATAGGATGGGCCGTAAAGACGTAATTAGACCTAATAAGACCAATTAACACGTAATAAGACATGTGTAACTAGTCCCAAGTATACCTAATATGAGTAAGAGAACCCCTTAAGACCTAATTAGACCTTTAATTAAGACTAATTAACACCTAATATCATGAGTAATAGGACTTGCTAGTACACCTAATATGAGCAATAGGATCCGTTAGGCATAATTAGACTAGAATTAACCCATAATTAGACTAATTATACCTAATTTTATAATATTTAATTTACCTTTAAATACATGTGAGTAATACATACCTAATATAAGTAATAGGAACTAATATTGAATAGTAATAGCACCTAATTAGGGACATATTTATAAACGTAATAGGACCGGGCTTAGACCAAATTAGTCATAATAAGCCCTAATTATCTATGTAATATGAGTAATAGGACCCCTTCTAACCTTGTAATTAGATCAAATTTAAAGACTAATTAACACCTAATATACTCATACTACATGACCCTTTAAGACCTAATTAGACTCAATATGCTTAATATGAGCTCTTAAGACCAAAGTAGACCTATTAGAACCTAATTAGACCTGCTTAGATTCAATTAGACCTATTAGGACATCATAATTCCTAGTTATCTAGGTCTATTTTAAGAGGTCTATGATAGGTTATACGACCCCTTAAAACCTTTTAGGACCTAATTAGACCCAATTAGATGTATTACAACCTAATTAGACCTATAAGACCTATTACAATGGAATTAGACCCAATTAGCACCTAAATAGACCCAATTAGACCTATTAGGACCTAATTCAACCAAATTAGACCTATTAGGACCTACTTATACCCAATTAAATCAATTATGTCCTAATTAAACCTATTAGGACCTATGACAGGTTATATGACCCCATAAGACCCCATTATACCCACTATGAGTAACATGACCCCTTAAGACATATTAAAGCACCTAATTAGACCTATTAGTACCTAATTAGACCCAATTAGTTGTTATGACCTAATTAGACCTATTACGACCTATAATAGGTTATATGACCCCTTTAATACCGAATTAGACCCACTATGAGTAATATGACCCCTTAAGACTTGTTAGCACCTAATTAGACCCAATTAGATCAATTTTGTCATAATTAGACCCAATTAGACCAATTAGGACCTAATTACACCCAATTTGACCTGATTATACCTAATTAAACCTATTATGACCTAATTGGACCTATTAGGACCTATGATAGGTTATATGACCCTTTAAGACCCCATTAGACTTATTAAAATGTAATTTACATTTAAATGTAATTTATGTAATTGATTTTACTTTCAAATAATGTAGTGAAATGTGCATAGTATTTAATTTTATTTTTATTTAAATTAGGAAAACGTACATGTATATGTAGACTTTATTTGACAGTAAATAAAATCTTTCAAGTACATACATATTCTAGATCTATCAGACATATTATTGCATATCACACATGGCAGATGCACTGATTCCACCTGCAAAACTATTTTCACGCACTAATAGAGAGATTGAACGGTTGCAAGAATCTATAAATAATCCATCTAGCTCTATTGTTTATAAGAGCACATGTCATTCCATCCTTAATAGCTTGATTAGCATTAGGGATGACATTCATGGTACCACTCCCTATGCCCCAGATATTATAGAGGTCATACTTGAGAGGAAGAGACAAGAGGTTGGCTCTAGTCTTTCTCTTGGAGGTACAGGCTTTAGTGTCTAAAGCAACCCTGAAAGGGGAATTTTTCCCATCTTATGTAGATAAAAATTATGTGAAGGGGTATCAGGTTACCAGGTGTGAGGATCCTGCTATCTCAGCATTGATATACCCTAGATTTCTAGCTGCCCATGGTCGTTATCTGAATAACGACCAGATTCCACTATACTTTGCACAGTAGATTTTTTCTCAGGTTCATTTAGGTCATGTTGTTAATTATACTGATTTTCCAACACATCTAGTTTAGGGGCGTGGCAGGCTTGTTGATAGAGATGCTTTTCATCAAGCTGGTCGACAGAGACTAGTACACAGGGCCATTGTTGGTTAGAGGGCACCTGCTATAGCTCCTTCATTGGGTCCTATTGTAGATGATGTTATTCATAGCACCCAGCTTCAAGTTGTGATTGATAGTGTGGGGGACATTGCAGCAGCTGCCACATCCATATCTAGTGATCAGGTTGGTCATTACCTAATGTCTTGACGACACTCCAGATCATCAGGTGGAGCATCCGCTAGTAGGACCACATATGACATGTACACTGTAGCAGGCATCCCTTCACTTTCTAGCCTAGAGGGACTTACAG
Organism: Chamaecyparis obtusa; assembly: GCA_027943335.1. Taxonomy (NCBI): domain Eukaryota; kingdom Viridiplantae; phylum Streptophyta; class Pinopsida; order Cupressales; family Cupressaceae; genus Chamaecyparis; species Chamaecyparis obtusa. The sequence continues at coordinate 725,322 of BSBK01005098.1, read as the reverse complement.
GAGAGATGACACGTGTGACACTGACTAGCTTGGCTGAGGATCTATTGTTTGCATATGCATTTATAGTAGCAGAGCATGATATCCCCATATTAGAGGTTAGATCTTGTGTAGGTACTGTCAGATACGCTTAGCCACATCCTTCTCACCTAGACCATAGCCATAGTGGCAGTGCTCATGAGGATCCACCTACTGACCACTCTATTGCTACATAGGGAGAGGCACAGTGTACAAGCCCTTCAATCAGTGCAAGGTATCAGTTCTCTGATGTTGGCCTTGATGATGTTGAGTTCAGCATGACCACTATAGGTTATCTAGATTTTTTGACCCATGATGATATGACTTCCATGCCATCTCATCTGGTTAGTCCATTGCATTCATCATTAGAGAGGCGTGTGCAGTCTACTCATATTGCAGATGCAGATTTGAGCTTGGACCAGACACAGAAAAATCTTGATACCTTGGTTGATAGGATTGAGGCCAGGGAATCTGAGTACTATCAGTTTCCACCACCTACATAGGTATAAATTACATTATATACATGTATTTAATGTTACAATTAAACTTAAATTTATTTTCAAAATTTCAATCAATTGATATGCCTCTTGTTACCAGGATATGCCTCTTGTTACTCCTTCTTTGGGTACTGATTGTGTACGTCGTCAGGACTCACTCGATGATGACATCAGTAGTGGATAGGTGAGTTTTTAATTTATTATCTGTGTGTACACACTTTATAATATTTTTTCTTGTACAATATTTTAAATCAAACTTAAGAGATCTTTGCACAATGTTTATATATTTTAATTTATATATCTCTTTCTTTGTAGGGATCTGTACATCCTTCACAGCATGATAGTCACTCTGGGTGTGACAGCTTAGTGAGGAGTCAACATGATGAGTCCTAGGCACTTTCCTATTTGATCAGAGACATAGTTCATATTATGTGTATATATATATATATATATATATATATATATATATATTCACATGTGTTTGATGAACTATATTTTATTTCTAAACTCTACATGACCAATTGATGTGTTTGATGTTATATTTCATTTCTAGATGGGCTTTTGATAGAATGTTTGACACGTGATTGATTCATATGTTTCATATTTACAGTACTTGATCTACACACATGATTGATGTTTCATGCATGTTATATATACTTTCACTCTAGATACGTGTGCATGTGTGATGAACTTGTAAATTTTCAATACTTTCAATAGATTACATACACATGTACATGTTTAATTTAAATTTGATGAACTTGATTTCAATAGATTACATACATGAATGATGTTTGATTGTACACATGTTTATAATGAAAGTTATGAATGATGTAAATTTGACACATGTGAGCTATATAATTGAGGTCCCTATATGTTTCATTGAATCTTACTTATATTTAAATGTACATTCAATAATAGTTGTGCACGTACTTTTAATTTAATGTTGTTGTACTTCAAGTGGATTTTATATTTAAAACATGCACGTCTTAATGTAACACATGCAAATTCAATACATACACACATTCATATTCCAAAGTTAGAGTACTTCATATTCAGGTAGATAATTAATATATCATATCCACTTGTAAGACATAAATTTGAGATCTATATATTCTTAATTTTTAATTTAATTCAAGCTCCATTCACTATGGGCACCAGTAGGAAAGAATGGAGCTAAGAAAACCTTTGGTCTCACGCATGAAAAATTTAGTTCAAATCATATTTCATGCATGATTTAGTCCACATCAAGTGGTTCATCTCTCTCTTGAATAACATTTAATATTCTCTCATGGTCATCAGTATCAAGTCTCCACTTCTAAATGCCACGTCCCATCACAGGAACAAGTGATAGGACGGTGGAAATTACAAGATGACTATACTGATAAACCTTATTGTTAGGTTGATAATCAATAAAATGAATCCCATGTTTAAGTATTTTGGTTTGCTTCAAATATGTTCCTTGCACAACAACTGAACCTGCACAATGTGTTCCTCAATGTTAAATATATATATCTAGATGTGATAAATACTAACCATATAAACAAGCTTAAATACAGTACTAGAACCTGTGGGAAACATAATTCCATCACTTGTTTCATTATGTGTTAGCTTCATCCTCTCCTTGCAACAACGTAATAAATAGTAACTAACACCTTCCACATTTCCAGGCTCTGCTACTACTGCAAAAATATGTCCTGCATTTAAAGTGAACTTTTAATTTTAGGAACTTGTAAATATAAATTAAACAAACTTTATTTAAATGAATTGATTTTATGAATCCTTTCTAAACATGTACATAAACACACTCGTACCAATTTTGATCAAACTTGAAATATGGTCATAATCTGTAGAAATCAATGGAATGTCATCAAAGCTTTCATCCTGAACATCATTTGTGTTTGTAACATCTAGTGGAACCAAATTCCATTCACTAACATATCCACATTTTTGGTTGATACATTCGTCGTAGTTTTTAGAAATGCAGTCATAACAAAAGCATGAATAATCTCTAGTGTACAATGACCACACATTACTATCTGTACTCATAACTGAATGTAGGGATCTTGTTTTGTCTACTCTCTTGCATCCATGGATTGATCTTCTGTCAACACCTAAACAATAGAGAGGTCACATGTAAAAATTAAAGACATATAAAGTTAACTCAAACAATGATCAATAAATTTAAAATTAGTACTTGTTATCTCCCAGAATACTCAAAAGCATATGACTCGATCTGATCATGATGATGTGTTATCATGATTTGGCACCATAAAATGCATCTTGCACCACTCAACTACATCATGAACATTATTTATATTGTATCCATGATAGTCCAGTTGATACTTTCTTAAAGCACATTTGATGCAAGCTCCTACACCATCATGCTCTCCCTTTCCATGTCCACTCTCAAAGAAACTCCAAATATGTGGTATCTTTTGGTATCAATGATATCTACATAGTGCGTAAAATGGCCTTGCTGATTTAAATTGTGCTACACATCCATCCAACCAAACAAAATGCTTTTCAATTTTAATGCCTTTGTTTTCCAAATATCCAAAAAATGTCTTAAAGCAATGCTCGACAAAATGTATGTCATGCTCTTTATCATCACTAATGTAAAAGTGATATTCTTTCTTTATGACTCGTGCTTCATATGTACTTTCAACACTATCCAAATCTAATTGTGCATGTCGATAAGACACATGTACCATGATAGTCACCTGCTCGGTATAGTAGTATTCTGCTTGAAGTTGTTTTTGAGATACAAAGGAGTAGTTCTCTGCAAAATCAACAACCGATAAAAATGTTCCAATTGGAAAAGATTCTTTTTGTATTTGGAATTATTTTGCCTACCATTTAGCAAAAAAAACATGTCGTATGTATGGTTGAATCAATTTACGAAAATTCTCCATAAATGTTGCAACAGATATCTCGTCTTCTAAATATTTTAACCTTTTTTATTCTTTGCCGACTTTTGTTTCAGACTTTATGTATTTGTATCTCTTACATTTTATCATCCTCATCATGTCAGTATCTTCAAGTCTCAAAGGAAATTTAGCCAAATCCCCACATGTTTGACAAGTTCCTCTTATGCAATCTATTTCAGGTATTTCATGATCAATTGATTTGTTACATAAGATTGATGTTATGAATTGACTTGGACGTTTAGGAAAATCATTTTGAGAACCACCACTTTCTTCTATCATCTTTCTAAACCCTTGGTAGTAGAGATCGAATTCAATGTGATATTGACAACAACAAGTTTCAAAACATTTATTTATCTTTACAAAAAATGGCTTTAATCTTTCAAACATTATTTGTCCAATCTTAATTTCAAGATTTGAGTTACAAAATGAGAGATACAATTCATGTTGTGTGGTGTCCAACCAATGTTTTGTGTGTTGGAAATATTCCTTAGGTCCAGTCCTCTTCTTGATAATGTCTCTTGTATTTGGTGAAGGACGAGTATTGTAATGCCCTGCCAGGGAACCCAGGAGACTTAACCTAAACATGCAACTAAGTTTGCAGAGCAATTTTTTTAAAAATTTAACAATCAATAACATCAAAGTTTTACAATGCGGAAGCAAAGCAAAGCAATAAACAACTAACATAGGTTACAACTCTCAAGGGTTCCTTGATGTAGATTACGAAAGAGTTAATTAATTAAAGTAGATAAGATATAATATGAATCCCAAGAATACATCTAAATGATAAATACAACATCATAAATAAAGGGTAGCATAAATACAATTGGTACCATAAGGTAACCATAATAATTTGCATCCACTGCACATGTCGCAGGGTATGTAATACAATAACTAGAAAAGAAGTACAACAAGATATCTCTGAACCTCTGATACAATGATACAAGATCACAAGAAGAATGAAGAACAAGAACACATCTTCAACAATGAAGATCAAGAAAGAACAACTGCCACAAGGATCATCTAGCCTCGGTGCACAAACGTCAAAATCTCAAATGGTAAAAGAATCACTACCACCCGACCTCGTGAACCTAAATGGTCCACTCCCACCATGCTGAGGAGATAACATCAGATCCCACTCGGGTAACAAACAACAACAACAACCAAGGAAGAGGTCCTGAAAGCTTCTAACTCAAAGGTACAAAAAGGACAACAAGGTATAACATACTCTACCAGAGGCAACCAATACATGTAAGAAACCTAAGATGCATACAGGAAGTGTCATCACACAAGCCAACTCTAAGGTTATCCTGCTAGTCTCTTCAGACCCCAGTGCCCTAGTGACTCTATGTGGTTATAGTAACCTCTCATGTAGATAAGGTACTACCTATGCCATATCCAGTCCACAAAGGCGGCAAGCATCTTCTCACTCCCATCCTAGTCAAACTCAATTGGGAACTCAGGCATGGGCGAGGCACATAAAATCTTATTAGGTTTATTTTAAATTCCCAATGTTTATTAATTATCACTTATTAAGCTACTTGTAATGGGATCTCCTGGTAGCCACTTCCGGGCTCCGGCACCAATTACAAGCCACTTCCTGATATACACTCAGATGACCTACCCTAGGGTTTCACAAGATCAAATAAGAACTCTGAGTTAACACAACTCATGAATCTCAATAACTAGATCCAACATGCAAGACCCGAAATCATCAAGAAAAAACCCACCTAGGGTTAGAACAAGTCATACATCCTAACAAAGTATGCAAGGAAAAAAAAACATGACAAAAAGATAACCAAAACCCGCCTCTGGATTATATCCCCAAAAGACAGCTACAACCCCTAAAAAGCAATTCAAGACAATCTGCCCAAGGCATCTAAATTCTTCACAATGAACCATGCTTGCTAGAGATTGAATCACTTAATTACACAAGAATTGACAAAAGATCTTATTTCAACCTAATACTTTAATCAAATACAATCAATCAAAAAGCATTACAAAACTCATCTAGCTTTTCAAATATAACCTATAAATAAATATTCTGACTAAAAAAAAATTTATCCAATTAGATTCATAATCAAAATAAACAAATACATTAATATTCCAACTTAAAAAAATAATTTATGCATAACTAAAATCTATAGTTACAAACTTTATGACATACATTTACAAAAGAATATCAATTGAAGATAGAATAAACTAATTTTCTTTATCAATTACATAAATACCAAAAATCAATTATTAAAATTAACTAATTTAATAAAAGAATTAATATTCAATAACAAAATTATCAAAAGATCTAAATTAACATATATTAAAATTTAAAAATAAAACAAACTTAAAACAAGTTTTAAAAAAAAGAATAAAATAAAGTGGGTTGGGGGGAACCCGCGGGTCCCGCATCCCCTTCCGCACTTTTCCCCAAGACTGGTGGGATAGTACCATAGGGTACTGCACACGGCAGCCTCTACGGGTACTGTCGTGCGCAGTACCTTGCAGGTACTGCCACACGGCAATAGACCAGAGGGCCCCAAAAAGGTAAGAAATGGGGTTTTCAACCCCCATAAAATTTAATTAAAAAAAATATTTTCTTTTTAAAACTTTTCTAACTTTTAATTTTTATATATATATAATCAAATATCCCCTATTTGATTTATATGTATATTTTAACATACCATTTTTAATTTTTTTACTAATCTCTATTTTAATTTAATATATACAAAAACAAGCTGATATATATATATATATATATATATATTAAACACAAACAAAAACTTATATATATAATTAAATTAAAATACCATAAATACAAATATTCCATTAACATGATTATTATCTCCACTAATTTCACAACAAGATCAAAACCCTAAACCACTTGGGTTTTTCAATTGATCTACAACAAATTTCACAAACTTTGAGAATTTAACATCAGATAGATAGATTCAAATTACACAATGGATTGCATGCAAATTTTCTTTCTCTAACATCCAACTAATAATAACAACACTACACTTCTCAAACATTCAATACCATCAGGCATGAGGAAAACACTTTCTACAATTTCCTACAGGAATACCGAAAAAGATTAACAGTAATAAATACAAAACCTAACTCGATTCAAATTATACAGATTCGATGATGTCCAAAATGAAGAAATAAATTCCAAGCTTTTCAAAGAACTCTCTCTCCAAACCTGTCTCCAAAATTCCTCCTCCCAAAAATTGTGTACCTCCAACAATGGCTAAACCCACAATACATCAAAGAAATACCTTCCCCATGCAAGAATTCAAACTCAACTCCAAGAGGGCTTTGCATGAAAACAAACTTTAGTTTACAGTTCAGTTCAGTCGAACTGAAGTCTCCTCTCCACTTTGACTTTTTTTGAAAAGCTCTTAACCAAAACTTTAACTTAAATCAGTAATTCAATTTCATTCAAATTTGAATGTACAACTTAATGCATTAAAATAATTAAAAATTAGAACATTTAGTTAACATAATTAACACATGTTGAAATAACCCTTAATTTAGTAAATACATTTTAATTGAGCAAAGGTTAAATTCATGATTAAATAATTCTAAGGTGAATTTATTTAATTAATTCTCATTAGATCTATTAGATTTCCACAATCCATATTAATGCTAGTATTAGTTTCTGGGTTCGATTGTGTATGATTTTTTCCATCAACGTTTCAGATCATACTACATGATCCATCATCAGGATGCTAGAGAGAAAAGAACATGATATGATAAGTTCCCCCTACTCTTTTTAAGTGTCTGTTAGATCTGCAACTTATCATATCATGTTCTTTTCTCTCTAGCATCCTGATGATGGATCATGTAGTATGATCCGAAACGTTAATTCTCATTAATTAAATATTTCGACCACACTCAAAAATAGCATATAATTAATTTCCAATTAATTTTATTGCATCAACTATACAATAAAAATAATAATTAAACTAAATAAATACATTTATTTAATTACCATTTAAAAGATACTCCATAGCTAAAAATAGAATAATCTAAATATAGAAATCACATCAAATGCCACAAATCAAAGAATCAAAAAGACCTAAGGACCCACATTCATACTCAGGACATAGGTATAAACTCTTGCCAATTGGACGAGTTTAGAAGGGTGGAAACACATAATCTTGTCCCCTACTTTAGGACAATATTTGGCTTAGGTTAGAATTTGGAACTGAATATTATCTCCCCTCTTTTACCATTGAGACCAGCGATAGGGCACGCTCATCCTGACAATTCAAGGAAGTCAGTGCTCGGTACTTGCAAACCTGCATAAGACACAAGCATGTGCATATATATAGAGAGATATAACAGACAATGGCGAGGATCGGCCGATCGTGTGGATCTCGCAAGAAAGTAACTACGACTCCGTCCCTCAACCACATCAAGCACGTCAAACAGAAATATAAAACAAACACATCAACCATACACATGCAAGTATGGAGTCAGTAAAATCATAAGCATCAACAAATTCCTAACATATAATCTATCATCTAAAGTAAGCATAACCTTTATAAAAATGGACTAGGGGCGGGGTACTACATCCACCCCCCCTAGGATTAGGCTTACTCCTAGAAGCCTACAAATAGATGAGGATATGCATCCCCCCAAACCTGAAGCATTTACTAAAGATAAAACATGACATTTGAAATCAAATCATAGGGTAGGAACATGATATGCAGTCATTAAGAACAATATAATATCTAGTTGAGCCATCATCATTGAATCTTGGAAAGTTTTTTCTGAAACCTTTTTGTAAATCATGACTTGCGGCAAGATTCAAAGGTCCAATAGCATTTCCCCAAGGAACGACCATAATTGATAATCATGTATTCTATGACTGAATTAAAGTTGAGAGGGGAAATGAACTGAATTCTGAGAAAAACTTCAATATTTTCTTTTTTTCCCTAAATTTCTCCCCAGTAGAGTCGCCAAAAACTGTTGGTTAACAGTTTGTCCTCTTGTTAGATTTGCAATCTCTAACTCTTCTTAACACCCAAGGTGAGAGAACAAAAGGATGTCACCAACAAATGGGTCAGTGTAAGTCATCTATCACTGCCCTATGAATTGACAGGTACAGCTCCCTGATTGTGTTTGATATGCAATGAATGTGTCTTTTTATTGATCATCAGATTTCTTCTTATGAGTTTTAACCAAATTGTTTGTAGGCACAAACAATTCAGGCAAGGATAAAGTGGATAACCTATAATCCCCAATGGAATGTTGATCACAGATTATCATGAAGTCTATCTTCTAACTTAAACCTACCTACTCTAAGAATGCATATCCTACTAATGAGAATAGAAGTAGAATCATACATAGATAGCAAATGGAATTGCTTATGCTACAACTATTAACATGAAATGGAATTCAAGTAAGAATTACAATTCTATATATAATTGTACTTTCTATTCAGATGCATCTAAATAATAGGATGAATAGGAGAAGAATCATACATGAGAGGTCAACGGAATTACTTTCACTGTAATTACAAACATGAAATGGAATCCAACAAGCAATTACAGCTTCATATATAACTCTTCTGTCTATTCACATGCAAATGAAAACTATTGGTACAACAAACATGAAAATAGCTAAGTAACTGGAATCACTCTTGCTACAATTGCAAGTTTGCCGACCCCTGTATTTTTTTTTTTTGGCAGTATTTATAGAGATTACATTATATGGCTTTCATGAGAATTCCAAGTGTTTCAACTTCCAAAATTTGAACAAACTGAAGCCAAGTGTTTTATGAAAATACAATAAAGAGGAACTAGTAAGACTTTGTCCCTTCATTTGACCTTACTCGATAAGAAGAACTAAATGGACCTTTATCAAACCAATATGATTGAGTTCATGGTATCAAACTACTTTGACACTTGGCCAACTTCTTCCAGTAGCTCGATGATTCCTCTGTTTGCATTCTCTTCACTTTGTCTTCATGCTAAGTTGAAGTATATAAAACATGTCATTCGATTTACAATAATCATCCATATGCTCATCATCATAATAGAAATCAATCCATTTTTCGGCCATTATAACTCATCACTGAGTCATTCATAACTTCACAACAATGTCCCTCAATCCCCTTATAATTTGGTACAGACTCCTTGTCGTTCATTATCTTCTCTCATCTACCCGGTTTATGTCATCGCATGATCGCATGATATTGTTTTAATTCTTGTGATCATGCGACATATGCGGTAATACATCTAAGAGGATGCTATATTTGAGTTTGGCATCCTTTGAAAAATTCTTGGATTTGAACTTATGCCATTGATCTGGTAGCTTTTGAAATGAATGGCCATGATTATATCATCTCTGACAATTCCTTTAAGACGCAAGTCCCACAGGCTACATGTCAACATCCTGCTAAGTCACAAAGCATCTTCCTTCCCATAGCGACTAAGCAACTACCATTGATTTGGTATCACATACAAACTCTTTCGGCCCCACCTCGACACGTGGAAGGATCCCACTTAGTTGCAAAGAATCTTCCACACCATAGCGACTAAGCAACTACCGTTGATTTAGTATCTACAACTCTTTTGGTCCCACGGCTACGTGTCAATATCCTGCTAAGTCGCTAAGCATCTTCAGTGACTTACGTTATCGCATGATCGCATAGCAATATTTTAATCCATGCGATCATGTGACCACTTTATCATTGGTGCATCTATGCTATCAGAGTACGTGGGTCCCACTGAGAAATAGGGCCCACTAATCTACCCTTTTTTTACTTTTTGCATGATCGCATAACTCATATTTGGTTTATGCGATCATGCAACAGCCACAATTTTCTTCCTTCAAACCATATTAACTTCTAACTTTCGAACATCTAAACATTTTGAAAGCTATTATATGATTGTTTCAATTCATTTCAACCAAAGAAAACCCTAGGCATTAGCTAGTTGTATTTCAATAATGCCACAAGCCGCAGCTTCAGCACATGATTGTTATACTCCAAGGAAAGATTGCATTTTGCAATTGCTTCATCAATAACGGATTGTAATATCACCATTCTCCTTAGACTTGCATGTTGATATCATGAAGAATAACCATCATTGAAGTGTAATTAAAGAAAAAGCATGTCTTCAAGCTCGAACTAGAGCCATAACCCGAGACCTTGAAAACAACCCACCCGGCTAAAACATGAAGGCAAAGAAAGGGGAACCTGGCAAAGGCTTCCTATCCAAGGGATGACCATATGACTCCAATATTGCCAAAAAAATGGGTGACTGAAAGTCAGACAATAGCTGGCTCTGACTGGGGGATCATGTACTGCAAGGTGCATGAAGAATTCAGCTTCTCCGATGAGATAGGTGCCTTATGCATTGGGTTGCAGAGTCTAGACCAAAAAGAACAATGAGCAGCTGCATATAGGGAGGTCAAAGGGGAGCAGGGCAGACTTAAACAAAGCAAGAGAAAACAACCACTAATAAAGCAAGGAAAGGCTACACTAGACACACCAAAATTGGAAAGAAAACCTATTTACAAAAGGTGAGGAGACCTCACCAGCAGGACCAAAAGCAAAGAAAGATTCATATGTGGCCATTTATAGGGAGAGAAAAGTATGAACCTTTCCTGAATAGAAGAAGATGCTCCACCAACTTTTAAAACAGCATTGGTAACCTCTAGCTACTCCTTCATTGTTGAACTTGAGTCCAAAAGCTATTTGCAACATGATAACCCACTGGACCTTTCCGAACAGCCATGCCTCATTATAGATCTCTGATTCATCTATGCTTTCATGTACATCCTTTCTTATACATTCAACCTTCTGTGATGGAAGAAAATATTCAACATATTCTGAATGCACTACTAGAAAATAATCCAATCTGTCTCTTTCAGCATTATCATCTCTTTTTTCTCTATCATCATCCTTAGTAGAGATATCAATGCTCAAATCAAGATTAACAAAATCAGAACATTGCAAATCCTTTAGAAGAGAAATATCATCATATCGTTTGCAAGCACTACCAATAATAACTTCTAATCTCAAATCGGAGCTGAAACAAAAAGCATCTTTATTACTCACGGTCTCTTCTAGGACTAAAATATCTTCTTCATTTGTTGTAATTGTCAAACCTTCAAGATGTTCATCTGGATTTAGAACTTCAATATCTGAATTGACTATAGAAGAAGATTCACATGTGACTGGCACCATGAATTGATCAATTTTTGTTTCAAGACTAGGAAAATCTTTATCTAATTCTTTGTCTTCTATATGACGCTGCAGTACTTCATTAGCCACTAAAAATTCTTGTTCAAAATCTATTTTTGCATCAATTTCTTCATCAACAAGAAAATTGTCAGAACATATTTCAGCCTCTTCATCTATACATATTTGATCAGGAACATTTAACATTATATTATCTTCGAAACAAAATGTTTATAATATCTGATCTTTATTAACCATAATGAACGAAGGATCAACCTTATTACATCCTTCAATAACCTCAGGAGTGTCATCTTTTAATAATTCATCAGCCTTAGGATGATCTTCAGAAGAGAAATAATTTGAAACTTTATCTTCATTCTTCTCATTCAATCTACAACTTTCAATAATACAAGAAAAGGAAAACATAGATACATCTTCTTTTTTAAGTTTGTTTACCTTTTCTTTTTTATCTTCAAGAATCTTCTTAGGCTGAGAATGTTCTCCCTACTGGTCATTTTCTTTATGTTGATGACTAATCCAAGGTAATCCATCATCTTGATTATTAGAGGCTTGATCTTCAATAGTTGGCTGAGATTCCTCCAAAACAAAACAATTGTATCCATCTTCCAAATCTGTCTCATACTCACAATAAAAGTTTACGAAGTCACCATGAGGAGTATGACAGTCTTTATCTCCTGGATATTCAAAGTTTTATTCTTTTTCTTCTTGCTTGAGATGAAAGGCATGAGAATTATATCTTTTAGAAGGAGCTTCAATAGCCAATCTCTGTGAATTCTCATTTCTACCTTGGTGTTTTAATCCTTCTTGGTAAGGCTGATAAGATGAATGAGTTGAAGCAGTAATTTGTCTTTTTAATGCATTAATTTCATTAGATAATCTCAGCAACATATCTTCTGTACTGATTGAAGTATTGACTGCACTACTTGTGAATCCATCATGAAATCCCTTCTTCCATCTCTCGGAGGCTAGCATATCATCTTCCATTTCTTTAGCCAGTGTTTGAGCAGCTTGCAAATCCATTACATTAGCTCTTCTTAATTGATAAGCAAGTTCTAGAGGCATACTAATGTAAAATGTCTTGAGATTATTTCCAGTGGGTGCACTGGCAGTAGGTATTCTTCTGATAAGTTTATTGAATCTGGAATTGAAATCTCTCATGGAGGTAGATGGTTTCTTCTTCATTTGAGCCAGTTATAATAGTAAGAATTGAGAATCTTCAATGGTCTTATACCTTTCTTCAAACTTTTGTTTCATGTCATTCCATCCGGTAATGCATCCCATAGGTAAATCTTGAAACCATTCTGCAGCATCACCGATAAGGCTATCTACAAACAATCTAATAGCAACATCTTCATGCTAAGGATCCACCACACTACATGCCTTATGGAAAGCATTCAGATGTTGCTCTGCAAATATTGAGCCATCACCATTGAATCTTGGAAAGTTTTTTCTGAAACCTTTTGGTAAATCATGACTTGCTGCAAGATTCAAAGGTCCAATAGCATTTCCCCAAGGAACGGCCATAATTGCTAATCATGTATTCTATGACTGAATAAAAGATGAGAGGGGAAATGAACTAAATTTTGAGAAAAACTTCAATATTTTCTTCTTTCCCTAAAGTTCTCCCCAGTAGAGTCGCCAAAAACTATTGGTTAATAGTTTGTCCTCCTGTTAGATTTGCAATCTCTGACTCTTCTTAACACCCAAGGTGAGAGAACAAAAGGATGTCACCAACAAATGGGTTAGTTTAAGTCATCTATCACTGCCCTCTAAATTGACAGGTACAACTCCCTGATTGTGTTTGATATGCAATGAATGTGTCTTTTTATTGATCATCAGATTTCTTCTTATGAGTTTTAACCAAATTGTTTGTAGGCACAAACAATTCAGGCAAGGATAAAGTGGATAACCTATAATCCCCAATGGAATGTTGATCACAGATTATCATGAAGTCTATCTTCTATCTTAAACCTACCTACTCTAAGAATGCATATCCTACTAATGAGAATAGAAGTAGAATCATACATAGACAGCAAATGGAATTGCTTATGCTGCAACTATTAACATGAAATGGAATTCAAGTAAGAATTACAGTTCTATATATAATTGTACTTTCTATTCGGATGCATCTAAATAACAGGATGAATAGGAGAAGAATCATACATGAGAGGTTAATGGAATTACTTTCACTACAATTACAAACATGAAATGGAATCCAGCAAGCAATTACAGCTTCATATATAACTGTTCTGTCTATTCACATGCAAATGAAAACTACTGGTACAACAAACATGAAAATAACTAAGTAACTGGAATCACTCTTGCTACAATTGCAAGTTTGCCGACCCCTGTATTTTCATTTTTTGGCAGTATTTATAGAGATTACATTATATGTCTTTCATGAGAATGCCAAGCGTTTCAACTTCCAAAATTTGAATAGACTGAAGCCAAGTGTTTTATGAAAATACAATAAAGAGGAACTAGTAAGACTTTGTCCCTTCATCTGACCTTACTCGATAAGAAGAACTGAATGGACCTTTATCAAACCAATATGATTGAGTTCATGGTATCAAACTACTTTGACACTTGGCCAACTTCTTCCAGTAGCTCGATGATTCCTCTGTTTGCATTCTCTTCACTTTGTCTTCATGCTAAGTTGAAGTATATAAAACATGTCATTCGATTTACAATAATCATCCATATGCTCATCATCATAATAGAAATCAATCCATTTTTTGGCCATTATAACTCATCACTGAGTCATTCATAACTTCACAAAAATGTCCCTCAATCCCCTTATAATTTGGTACAGACTCCTTGTCGTTCATTATCTTCTCTCATCTACCCGGTTTATGTCATCGCATGATCGCATGATATTGTTTTAATTCTTGCGATCATGTGACATATGCGGTAATACATCTAAGAGGACGCTATATTTGAGTTTGGCATCCTTTGAAAAATTCTTAGATTTGAACTTATGCCATTGATTTGGTAGCTTTTGAAATGAATAGCCATGATTATATCATCTCTGACAGTTCCTTTAAGACTCAGGTCCCACAAGCTACGTGTCAACATCCTGCTAAGTCGCAAAGCATCTTCCTTCCCATAGAGACTAAGCGACTACCATTGATTTGGTATCGCATACAAACTCTTTCAGCCCCACCTAGACACATGGAAGGATCCCGCTTAGTCACAAAGCATCTTCCACACCATAGCGACTAAGCAACTACCGTTGATTTAGTATCTACAACTCTTTTGGTCCCATGGCTACGTGTCAATATCCTGCTAAGTCCCTAAGAATCTTTGGTGACTTGCGTTGTCGCATGATCACATAGCAATATTTTAATCCATGCGATCATGTGACCGCTTTATCATTGGTGCATCTACGCTATCATAGTACGTGGGTCCCACTGAGAAACAGGGCCCACTAATCTGCCCTTTTTTTACTTTTCGCATGATCGCATAACTCATAGTTGGTTTATGCGATCATGCGACAGCCACAATTTTCTTCCTTCAAACCATATTAACTTCTAACTTTCGAACATCTAAACATTTTGAAAGCTATTATATGATTGTTTCAATTCATTTCAACCAAAGAAAACCCTAGGCATTAGCTAGTTGTATTTCAATAATGCCACAAGCCGCGACTTCATCACATGACTATTATACTCTAAGGAAAGATTGCATTTTGCAATTGCTTCATCAATAACGGATTGTAATATCACCATTCTCCTTAGACTTGCATGTTGATATCATGAAGAATAACCATCATTGAAGTGTAATTAAAGAAAAAGCATGTCTTCAAGCTCGAACTAGAGCTATAACCTGAGACCTTGAAAACAACCCAACTGGCTAAAACATGAAGGAAAAGAAAGGGGAACCTGGCAAAGGCTTCCTATCCAAGGTATGACCATATGACTCCAATATTGCCAAAAAAATGGGTGACTGAAAGTCAAACAACACACTGCAAATAAAATAAAATAAAAAATCTTAATATCTCATCTTAAGGGGACCTTCATGAATAATTATTTACAAGCTCTTGAACATGTTCTACCTATAATAATTTATACATTAATGAGAGAAACACGTACTCGTTTGACCTTGGGTTGATTCAATTTGGGATGCCCCTTGTCCAACATTTTCATCATCAAAGGCTGCATGTACACAACAAAAACAACAACTTCTTCTTAGGGGAAAGACCCAAAATGTATATTCACCAATAAGAGACTAAATCGAGAGAGTTAGTGAGAGAAAGAGAGAGATGTGTACTTGTTTGATATTCTGAGACTTGTGCTTGTTGAGCTTGTGATGACCCTTCTCCAACTTTTGAAGGTTGGGGAGCTTGTTGAGCTTGTGATTCTTGAGCATTTCCTACGCATGTATGAAGTATAAATTAGTCCTAATTGAGTCTAATTAGTCCTAATTGAGTCTAATAGGTCATGTTAGGTTCTAATTGGTTTATATTAGCTCCTAATTGGTCTATATTAATGTCCTAATTGGTCCATATTAGGTCCTAATTGGTCCTAATTGATTCTAATAGGTGATATTAGGTCCTAATTGGTCCATATTAGGTCCTAATTGGTCCTAATTGAGTATAATTGGATCTAATAGGTCATAATTGAATCTAATAGGTCCTAATTGTTCCTAATTGGTCATAATTGAGTCTAGTTGGTCCTAATTGAGTCTAGTTGGTCCATATTAGATCCTAATTGGTCCTAATTGAGTCTAGTTGGTCCATATTAGGTCCTAATTGGTCCTAATTGGTCCTAATTGAGTCTAATTAGTCCTAATTGAGTCTAATTAGTCCTAATTGAGTCTAATAGGTCATGTTAGGTCCTAATTGGTCCATATTAGGTCCTAATTGGTCCCAATTGAGTATAATTAGATCTAATAGGTCATAATTGAATCCAATAGGTCCTAATTAGGTCCTAATTGTTCCTAATTGGTCATAATTGAGTCTAGTTGGTCCTAATTGAGTATAATTGGATCTAATAGGTCATAATTGAATCTAATAGGTTGTATTAGGTCCCAATTGGATCTAATAGGTCCTAATTGAGTCTAGTTGGTCCATATTAGGTCCTAATTGATCCTAATTGGTCCTAATTGAGTCTAATTAGTCCTAATTGAGTCTAATAGGTCATGTTAGGTCCTAATTGGTCCATATTAGGTCCTAATTGGTCCTAATTGAGTATAATTAGATCTAATAGGTCATAAATGAATCTATTAGGTCCTAATTAGGTCCTAATTGTTCCTAATTGGTCATAATTGAGTCTAGTTGGTCCTAATTGATTCTAGTTGGTCCATATTAGGTCCTAATTGGTCCTAATTGGTCCTAATTGAGTCTAATAGGTCATGTTAGGTCCTAATTGGTCCTAATTGAGTCTAATAGGTCATATTAGGTCCTAATTGGTCCATATTAGGTCCTAATTGAGTATAATTAGATCTAATAGGTCATAATTGAATCTAATAGGTTCTAATTAGGTCCTAATTGTTCCTAATTGGTCATAATTGAGTCTAGTTGGTTCTAATTGAGTCTAGCTGGTCCTAATTGAGTATAATTGGATCTAATAGGTCATAATTGAATCTAATAGGTCATATTAGGTCCTAATTGGATCTAATAGGTCCTAATAGGTCCTAATTGGATCTAATAGGTCCTAATTGAGTCTATTTGGTCCATATTAGGTCCTAATTGATCCTAATTGAGTCTAATTAGTCCTAATTGAGTATAATAGGTCATGTTAGGTCCTAATTGGTCCATATTAGGTCCTAATTGGTCCTAATTGAGTATAATTAGATCTAATAGGTCATAATTGAATCTAATAGGTCCTAATTAGGTCCTAATTATTCCTAATTTGTCATAATTGAGTCTAGTTGGTCCTAATTGAGTCTAGTTGGTCCATATTAGGTCCTAATTGGTCCTAATTGGTCCTAATTGAGTCTAATAGGTCATGTTAGGTCCTAATTGGTCCTAATTGAGTCTAATAGGTCATATTAGGTCCTAATTGGTCCATATTAGGTCCTAATTGAGTATAATTGGATCTAATAGGTCGTAATTGAATCTAATAGGTCCTAATTGGGTCCTATTTGTTCCTAATTGGTCATAATTGAGTCTAGTTGGTTCTATTTGAGTCTAGTTGGTCCTAATTGAGTCTAGTTGGTCCTTATTGAGTATAATTGGATCTAATAGGTCATAATTGAATCTAATAGGTCGTATTAGGTCCTAATTGGATCTAATAGGTCCTAATTTAGTCTAGTTGGTCCATATTAGGTCCTAATTAGTCCTAATTGAGTCTAATTAGTCCTAATTGAGTCTAATAGGTCATGTTAGGTTCTAATTGGTCCATATTAGGTCCTAATTGGTCCTAATTGAGTATAATTAGATCTAATAGGTCATAATTGAATCTAATAGGTCCTAATTGTTCCTAATTGGTCATAATTGAGTCTAGTTGGTCCTAATTGAGTCTAGTTGGTCCATATTAGGTCCTAATTGGTCCTAATTGGTCCTAATTGGATCTAATTAGTCCTAATTGAGTCTAATAGGTCATGTTAGGTCCTAATTGGTCCATATTAGGTCCTAATTAGTCCTAATTGAGTCTAATAGGTCATATTAGGTCCTAATTGAGTCTTAATTGAGTATAATTAGATCTAATAGGTCATAATTGAATCTAATAGGTCCTAATTGGTCATAATTGAGTCTAGTTGGTCCTAATTGAGTCTAGTTGGTCCTAATTGAGTATAATTGGATCTAATAGGTCATAATTGAATCTAATAGGTCGTATTAGGTCCTAATTGGATCTAATAGGTCCTAATAGGTCCTAATTGGATCTACTAGGTCCTAATTGAGTATAATTGGTCCTAATTAAGTCTAATAGGTCATGTTAGGTCCTAATTGGTCCATATTAGGTCCTAATTTGTCCCAATTGAGTCTAATTGGTCCTAATTGGTCCTAATTGAGTCTAATAGGTCATATTAGGTCCTAATTGGTCCTAATTAAGTATAATTAGATCTAATAGGTCATAATTGAATCTAATAGGTCCTAATTAGGTCCTAATTATTCCTAGTTGGTCATAATTGAGTCTAGTTGGTCCTAATTGAGTCTAATAGGTCATATTAGGTCCTAATTGGTCCATATTAGGTCCTAATTGAGTCTAATAGATCATATTAGGTCCTAATTGGTCCTAATTAGGTCCTAATTGGATCTAATAGGTCATATTAGGTCCTAACTGGATCTAATAGGTCGTATTAGGTCCTAATTAGATCTAATAGGTCCTAATTAGTTCTAATAAGATCTAATTGAGTCTAATTGATCTAATTGGTTCTAATTATGTTTAATTCGGTCCTAATTGGTTCTGATTGCATCTAATTAGGTCCTAATTGGTTCTAATAGGTCATATTAGGTCCTAATTGGTTCTAATTGAGTCTAATTAGGTGATATTTAGTTCTAATAGGTCCTATTAGGTCCTATTAGGTCCTAATAGGTGGACTATTGGGTCCTAATAGGTCCTATTGGGTCCTAATAGGTGGACTATTGGGTCCTAATAGGTCCTATTGGGTCCTAATAGGTTCTATTAGGTCCTTATTAGTCCTAATAGGTTCTATTAGGTCCTAATTAGTCATAATAGGTCCTATTAGGTCCTAATTGGTTCTAATTGAGTCTAATTGGATCTAATTGAGTCTAATTAGGTCCTAATTGGTTCTAATTGAGTCTAATTGGATCTAATTGAGTCTAATTAGGTCCTAATTGGTTATAATAGGTCATATTAGGTCCTAATTGGTTCTAATTAGTCCTAATAGGTCCTAATTAGGTTGTAATAGGTCCTAATAGGTCCTAATTAGTCCTAATAGGTCCTAATAGGTCCTATTAGGTCCTAATTAGTCCAAATAGGTCCTATTAGGTATTATTTGGTTCTAATTAGTTATAATTGGTCCTAATTGGGTATAATTGGTCCTAATTGAGTCTAATTAGGTGCTAATTTATTATAATTGAGTCTAACTAGTTTTTAATAGGTCATAATTGGTTCTAATTGAGTCTAATTAGGTGCTAATTGGTTCTCATTGATTCTAATTGGGTCCTAATAGGTCTTATTAGTCCTAGAATAGGTCCTAATTAGTCCTAATAAGTCCTATTAGTCCAAATAGGTCTACAATTAGGTCTAGTTAAGTCTAATAGGTACAATATCACATTTACATGAACATTAAGACAAGTCTTGACCATCAACTTAAAATATATATCTAGAGACATCTTAGACATACCTTGTTTCTGACGATGATATCTTTTTCATGATTCTTCACGTAGTCTTTGTTCAGTCTCTTCTAAATAATGTCATGTACTTTTGTTTAGCCTTCTCCTTTTATTTCCCATAGCAACTTAGAAAATTATTCCATGCCAAAATGTCTTCCTTCTCCTAAATGCAAATTATTTTATAGCTTTCAAATTTATGAAATGAAAAAAATATACATTTATTTATACCTAATCCTTATTAACTGGAAATGGCACCAAAAAGGTTGACATAGGTTTCTATCAAAAGTCAAACTTGACTTTCTATCAAAACTAAATGACTTTCGATCGAAATTGGCTTAGTAATGACTAAAATTTGCATTTTTTGGCAAAGTACTTTTGATAGAAATTACTTTCGATTGAAAGTCAAAAGTTTCAATCGAAAGTGCCTGGTTTGGGCCATGGTTGCAAGTTTTGAAGAAATTCTAAGAATTTCATGGCTTCGGCCCTCAAGCACGCTGATCAAATGGATGAATAAGAAGACATCCTTTTGCATACAAAAAGTACTTGGAAGTAGTTTTCTAACGATTATATATTTGACTATTTTTAAATTTATTATGTGTATGGTTTTTGACATTAAATGAATGTAGGTTTTTTATCAAATATAAACCTTTGAGTTTGATGTTCAATGAAAAATAGTAAAACAAGGAAAAAAAAATTTGAAAAATAACAGTGCCCTCCGTATTCGAGTCTACTTTCTATCAAAAAAAAAAATTTGAAATTTGATAAATACATAATAAGTTATAAGCTATGTACTCAAGGTACGTCAAAATTTTGGTGTAGTCAACTTCAAATGTTAATAAAATATGCAATAATAGTGATAATGTCATCAAACCAATTGCATGCCCTCCGTATGGATGTTACAAAACTAAATTTGAAAGAATCGCATTCATATCTATTTTACAAAAAAATTTATGCTCTATGAAAACAGTGTTAATTACTATTTGAAAATGATGTTTTCAGCACCATACAAGTTTTCGTGGGAGAAAGAAAAAAGTATTTAAATAAATTCAAAAAAAATAAAAAATATATATATTTAGAATCTAGATAGAAAATCCTAAAAGACTCTAATTTACTTCATCCTCCAATTTCGAGCGGTTCAATGGCAATATGCATCTAAATCTTAAAGTTTTTTCTCAAAATGTAGAGTTCAGTGTCTATTCAAGCTAAAAAGTGTAACCCAGTATTGTGGGTTCACTCAGAGAGAACATCAGAAAAAGAAGTTGTCAATGAGGGACAATAAAGAAGATCTATTGAAAGAGAATATCGAACAGTGAAAGAGGGAGAAGTTACTAAAGGATAATGTACAAGAGATTATTGAAACAGAGATGGAGAAGACTACAAAGATGGAGAGATATCCAAGAGGGAGAAAGATTACAGTTGGAAAATCAAGCATAGAAGAAGTTAAAACTCAATGGAATTACAGGACAAAGACAAGATAGATAATATTACCATCATCATTTGCACACTGAAGATTAATAGTAAGTGCTGCCATCAATGCCAAAGAGGGAGATTGTTACTATAACTTCTAGTAATGTGAGAGATTGTTAAATGATGAAGAAGACCAACCAAGATCAGAGGAACACAAGTTTGTAGAATTATTAGATCAGTTATTATCTTATCATTGATGTCAAGCAATTGATATCTAATTTATATTATGTTGTCATATCATTCGAAGTATGATGTAAGTTGAGAAGAAGAATAAGTGGAAAGATGAGAAGATGAAGAACTTAATTGGGCGACTTATATAGATCAGACAATGGTAAGGTTATGTTGATATAATTGTTTTCTTCCATACATTCAATTATATCAAGTCAATAAAGAAGATTAGTCAAGTCGGTAAGCAAAATAGTTGTGGCTACTGAGTAGGAAAGGTAATTTGATAAAAGCAAGGAAATTCTTGGTAAAGATAAAGGAATTCAAGACACCGAGCGAAATTTTTTAGTCATCGAGTGAAGTTAACCAAAATTTAGTTGGAAGGACACCGAGCGAGGAACAGAAATTAAATAAGATGATTAGAATGACATTTAATGTTGAGTTATGATGAGCTAGAAGATTCTAATGATGAGGAAAAGTTAGTTAGAGAGATGTACAATTAGGAAAATTTAGAGTGGTGATCTATAGTAAGATCTAAGTAGCAAAAAGAGAAGGAACAAGTTTTAAGAAAGTTCAAGTTCCAAGGTGATTAGAAAATGTGTTATCAAGCTCTAAAATTATTTGTGATATGAATTGGACGGCTAAGATTGATTGAAAGAAAATGTGATAAAGGAGATTAAGAGGGAAAACAAGGTCTATATAAAGGATGAGTGTGTATGGACAAATGGTTGGCATATTGAAGAGTTGAAGAGTCACTGGCTGATGCATTGAAGAACGAAAAGGTTAATTCTGAGTCAGAAAGATAGAATTTGATGAAGTGTTGAAGCCAGTGGAAAGTGAAGAATTGAAGTGAAAACAAAGAGAACACAAAGGATCTGATTATGGAAAGTATAGTTGTAGATTTACAGGTCAATTTATTTACTGTTGTTTATTAACATTTGTAGCAGAAAATCTCTTAACTGAGTGGACCTAACAATCTTATTGTAAATCCTTAGAAAATATAACATTATAGAAAGAGTGTTTGAAGCCCTTTAACCAAGTCACTCCTAACAATGTGAAGATCCTAACAGATCTAAGGTAAATCCCTTGATCGGGTCACACTTGACAATGTGCATTGTAATCTTTAACAGGATTAGCTTTTAACCGAGCATACTTCAGAAGAGTATTTCTTTAGTGGGTGACAATTCCCACTGTAGTTTTTCCCAAAGCTAGGTTTCTATGTTAAATACCAGTTTTATATGTTTTGAATGGTATTAGTTAATATTATTGTGATTGATAAGTTTATTTACTATTGTTGGTAAAATTTGAATTGTGTTTAACTGAGTTATCACCGAGTTAATTAGAGAAAAGTTTTTAAGGTATAGACAATCAAGGATTGCTGATTCACCCCCCTCTCTATAATCCAACATGAGATATAATGACATTGTGCATGGAATTTTTAAAGGCACAAGTGCATGTTTTTCAAAGGACGTGACTATGTTCCATACAAATTGCACCTTTTACCAAATTTGAAAAAATGAAAAATACACTGGATTTTTCATGAAATTTTTAGCATTTATTTTTCATGATCTATATCTTGTGTGTTGTAAATCCACAAAAAAAAAAGAAAAAAATAGTGTTTTTTCTTAATCTTTAGAAAAATTATCTCTAGTACATTTTGTATGAAGCTTAGGCATCTCCTTTTTTAAAGGCATGCAATTTTTTGTTTCAAGAAATTTGAACAATTAAAATTGTTTTTATTTTTCCACCCAGGTGGAAAACCCCTATGCACAAACTAAGATGGTTATGGGGGTGCAATTGGGGTTTCAACCCCTACGTAGGAAATGCTAGGGTCCTGAACCTTTTAGGCTTGCAGTACCATGAACCACTATATGTGTGTGTGTGTGTACATATATATACTATATGTATATATATAATAAAAGTCCCATTTTTAACATAATAAATTTGCAATTTTTAACAATATGTTTTTCCTATGTGGAAAGAATTTTTATTTTTTAAAAAGACTAAATCTGTACTAGAAGGAATAGTCTTTAACAAAGATTCTCTAGGCTTTTAAAAAATGGTCAGAATTCTTGAAGCCAAAATATCAAATATTTTATATTAAAATTTGTTTGTTCAATCTTTTGAACTTAAAGGCATTTTTTTGGCTGAAAATGCATCCAACCAAAAGATCACTATTGAATCTCTCCCAAAATTGAGAAGGGGCTTGTAGATCTAGAAGCTTTGATACAATGTATGAGTCACTGATGGACTCAATCTCTCATGATCACTTGAAAAATCAAGATCAATATTTTACACAAGAGCAATAGAGGGGATGAAATGTTGAAATATGGTGCAATAAAATAATAATGATATTATCACACTCAAAATGGTACAATATACATCATCACTCCCTTGTACTGACTGAGTTTATATGAACTCATTTTAATTAGCTATGAGTTAACTCATAAGGTAGAGTTGAGTGTTGATCATATAGTAGAATATGGGTATATAATTCCAAGAGGGATAATAACTCCCAAATATCCCAATTAGGTGGGAGTTTTACCTACTTGTAAAATTCCAAAAATATGGTCATGCCAACTTAGGTAAGGACAAGAAAATAAATATATGTGTAGGAAAAATAAATATTCCCTACCATAAGGTAAAATAATAACCTACACCAACAATTTGCATACAAACAGACAATTATATCGACAAAAAATTGGTAGCAATCTAACTCCATTTACACCAAACTTGGATATTTATATAATTGAGTTTGTATTTTCAAAATGTGGAAGCACGGACAAGGCATTTGGACTATTTGACAAAAAACCTCAAAGAAATGGGTTACATAGTATACCACAATTACAATATTCACACCAACTAGGTTTGTTTTAATGACTTAAAAAAAATCAAGTGAATGCAATCAAAGCTTTTAGGAGTTATAAATAAAGAAATAAAAGTGTGTGGGAGTTCATGAATTCTTTCTATTTGGTCACATTATAAATAGATTCATTATCGATGGAAAATGGCATCTAAAAATATTTTTTGTTGAAGAGGTGAAAACCTTAGCAACAACTCAGAAGGTGGAGGAAACAATTGACCAAGGCCAATGGTGAATGCAGTTAACCCATGTTTGTACTAAAGTGGGGAATGTTAGGAATTATTGTGATTAGATCGATATTTTTATGATGTTATAAATCACCCAACAAGTCATGCTTAATGACACCACCTTACGTGAAGTTATATCAGCAATAAATAAAGTATTACATCACCATAGATAGTAGAAATGAGGTAGAAAATCAGCAACATAAGAGAATCATGTAACACCTCTATAACCCTAACTCAACCAAGCAAGTATCACAACCCTAAGTTTATACTTAGATGCTATTGGTTTAAGTATGTTGGATGTTGTAAGATGCTTTCATTCTTTCCTTTCTACATATTAGGAGTGATATTGCATTAGGTGTATATGTAGAGGTAATCATATGATCTATTTTGGTGGACTATTCATGATGACTTTATATTCAAATACTTGATGATGTCATTGATGTCTTATATTTGATAGACACATTGATGTTGTTAGGTATATTTCTTACAGTTTATGATACCCTTCCATGTGTGTCCATCTCTAGTTATGTGTTGAGGATCTTTCAGGACTTTTGTGTGTGCAATGGACTACTTAGGATGCTTTTGTATTCAAGACTTGATGATGATGTCATTTGATGATTTATGCATATGTTGGATATACTGATATCCTTAGGATCATTACTCAAGTTCTCCTTATGATTATATGGTATAAGTGATTATTATGTTTTATGTTTATGATATACTATTATGGACTAACTCATGATTCAAAATATTTTATTTAGCATGGTTAAGATACTAATTTTTTTATGTTATATGATCATGTCCATGTTATGTTGATCCTTTTTTATGTGCTTGTATGAAGAGGGGGGATGTTGTATTAATCATTCATGAGGCCCATATGGTGTTTTGAGTCTCCCTTCATTGATTATTTTAGCTAATAGATTATATATGTATGTATTCATGTATGGTTCTTGTCACATAGGTGATATGCAGTGTTAGAAATGAATGTTGAATATATCCTATGGGGGACTATTCACAGCCATTCTGTAGCATTTTTTGTTGCATTCATGACTATGATTGTCATTGATGTCAACACAGTGATCTACTGTAGATTAGCAGCAAAGCAGACAATGTTTGTATTAGCGCACATGGGATATTTAAGATCAAGCTATATGGAGTTAAGGACTTAATTTATGTTGTGTCTTGTGTTTTTGGTCAAGAGCTCATATGGAAATTCAACTATTCATGACAGTTATGTGTAATTCAGTGGAAGTAGTATTCAGGCACTAGTGTTCCTGAGAAGTGGCTTGTGGAAACTGGATGATATATCCTAATCAGGATAGAATATAGGCATGTGAGGTTTTACAGATGATGAAGATATGATGATAGTGGTGTGGACATGATAGCAAGGTTAAAGGTTGCATAAGTGAAGAATTATCTTGTTTGGAAGCCGATAGTTTTATGTAACTATAAAATATTGTGTAATGTGTGGAAGTTTTTATTTTGTAATTGGTTAAGCCTTGTTGGCCGACTCATTTGTAATTATTTGAGTATGGTATAAAGGAAGGATTTTTTTCCTTTATTGTAATAAGATGTGAGAGATAGTATGAAAGTGAATTGTGGAATTGAGCAATATTTATTGTAAGAGGATATGCGAAGTACACAGATCTGGTATTGAGATATGATGAAGTAGCTGGTGCAGTTTGGCACAGTCAGAGGAGAAGTGATAAGTTGTTGAGACCATTAATCTTTTGGTATTTTTCTATTGAATAATACATAGATTAGTTGGACAGTGTGTTCAGTGATATTTCCCTTGAAGTTGTTTGGACAGTGGGTCCTTCTGCCTTCCATAAACTCCTAACAGGGTTAGAATCTTTTAACATGGATTCAAAGTCTCCTAACAAGGACTCATATGTACTGAATGTATTTCATAAGGCTCTTAATAGAGTCCATCCTCTCACAAGGAATTTTCATATTAGTGCATCTTTTGTGGGCATCATTCCCACCGGGGTTTACTCTTTGATCAAGAGGTTCCCTAGCCAACATATCTTGTGTTATTGTGTTACTATGTTGATGAATTACAACTGATTTGAATACATTGTATGACTTGAAGATCTATGATTTAAGATCACTGAGTTGTTGATTAGATATGTAAGATGATTAAATCATTAATATGTTGTCATTGATGTCAACTAGTTTTGACAGTACTTATCTTGTAAGTTACTATACCCAAACATCTGTAGAAGAAGAAGAAAAGAGATGAAGAATAGATATATCTACACAAGGAAGATGGAGATGAAAAATAAGGATAAGGAACACATTGGGTAACTTATGGATGAGTCTATGACCTTATGTTATTGACTTGATTATGTTGCATTCATCTATGATGAAGGATAGAGCAAAATGCATAAAGCAGTGTTGTCAGTTAAAGAACCATTTCAATATACACCGATGTAGTGTAGTGTATACCGAGTACAATATAAACCAATTTTGTGTTCACCGACACATTTCTTTGTTAACCAAGTAGAAGAAAAGAACTAAATGACTAGTTTAGCCGATGGAAGTTGATGAGCTGTAAACTACCTCAAAATCAAAGATGAAGATAATGTTTGTTACAAAGATCGACGACTAACATAATTTGAAGAAGATCTAAGGGATTGAAACAAAATGTGTTACTGACACATTAGCCGAGGAAGGTTTAAGCGGAAAAATCAACAAAGGAGATTAAGCGGCAAAATCTGATGGATGGAATTAAAATGGTTTACTTGTCTATTTAAGAGACTAGGGTTTCATTATGAAAATCATGCTAGAAGAAGGAGACTACAGAGATATTGCATGAACAAGCTTCATGCACGCCTGATCAGACTGGTTAAGGAGAACTGAACTGTAGAGATTATCGAGTGTTAGAAAGCTATAACCGAGCGACAGTAAGTTATTGAATATTGATTGAAATAGAATTGATATATTGATCAGAGGATTTGAATGAGCTTAACATAGATCTGGTAATTGTAATAAGCTCAAGGAAGCTGATATGGCTATGGTTTGGTAGAAGCTAAAAAAAGGTGGAGTGACCTCTTATTTGGAAAAATTACATGGTTTTGACAAGGATATCACTCAAAAATTTATTGAAGGCTGGAAAAATGACACAGTCACCATTGAAGGAAGAATGGTGGAGATTACTATGGAGCTTATCACTCAAGTGATGGGTATCCCCAATGATGGACACAATTTTTATAGTAATCGCAAGATATCAGATATGGCGGCCAAAAAGTTCCTGAAGTCTACTAAGGAAAAGGTTGATTTTGCGGAGGGCAAGATTAATGGCTACATTGATCCTATCAAAATTAAGGAAATATGGTGCTATGTTTTGCAGGCTATGATGGATTATATTACCCTCGACGGTCACTTCACCCATGCTCATTCCCATCACTTCATGTCCCTTAACCACTTTAGGTACAAGGATACCATTAACATACCCTATTCTCTTCATACTTCTCTGGTTAAAAGTATTAATGAGCATAAGGGCTCTCCTAAGAAGGCCATTAAGCATGAGGGCTTGATTCTTTTGATTTATGAGCATATTAAGAGAACTATCCCTAACCCTAGCTCAACCCCCTCCTCTGGAAAGAGTAAATGGAGCCCTATGACTCCTAAATCTAGGTTTGTTAAGTGGAAGGTGAAGGATAATGTGGGCAGTAGCTCAAAGAAAATTTGCTCAGAAGCTGCGGAAGCTGAAGCTTACTCAAAGGGTTCTAAGACGAAGGATTCTGATGAGGAGGTTTCTGAGAAGATCCAAGAGATGCAAAGCCATGGGAAGGAGAGGGATGACACTGATGATTCTAATGCTATGTCATCCCTTAAAGAGCACAAGGATTAAATTAATAGTAATGATTTGGAGGAGGAGAACAAGGAGATGACTGAGGGGGAGGATTAGCTGAAAGAGGAGGCTCACCTGTAGGGTACTGATGATTCACAGATGTGGGGGGATGAACCTAAGCCCATGTCTACAAAGGATAAGGACATTGCTGAAGCAGAGGACCCTAAGAAAAATATTTAGGAAAGTATGGCTGAGGAGAAAGGTGAAGCTGTGGAAGAGGCCAACTCGGAAGGTACTATGGTGCATAACTCCCATAGCTTGGAAGACCTAGTTGACACTACTATTCAGTATGCTGACAAGCAGAAGAATGATAGGGATTTCAATAAAGAGGAGGTTCCCATTCTGGATGATTTTTTTGTTGGTATGAGGCACGATGTGCCTGTATCTTAGGATTATGAGGACAACATTCAGTAGGGTAGCGATGACTCTAGTGAACAGAAAGCTAGAGAGTCCTCCATCAAGCTCATCTTTGAAGATTTTAATGATAGGGAAGAAGTGACTACTGGTGTGTTGCATACTACCAAAGATGAGGCCCTTTATTCCTTTAGATTCAACAAATGGTGCTTTCATGAAATTAAGAGGCTCCATCTCAAAAGCAGGAAGCTTGAAGCTGACAACGCTATCCTCCATGAGAAAGTTGAGTCTCTCCTCAAAGAGAGATCTTCTAACTCCCTTGCTGCTGATATAAAGGAAAGAATGGATAAAGTTGATAATACTCTTATCAATATCTTCCAGCACAGTATGGACAATATGAAGGCTTCCAGCACCAATCTCAAGGCTTTGGTCAACTTGCTGGATAATGCTTCGGAGGATGATACTGAGGTTAGAATTGCTCCTCAGCTGGATAGTGGTGGCCCTAGCTCTCAGACCCATGGGAGAAATAGGAAAAAATCTCCTCTGATGAAGAAGAACCTGGATTATCTAAAAAGTGTTATTAGGCAAATGGGCAACATTCAGGCCAAGATGGAGAAGACGCTGGATGAGAAAGTTGGGGTTCTGTATGTGGATGCTTAGTCTAGTTTTCCTGCTGGTTTTTTGTAATCCCTGTTGTCTTTTTGTCTGGGTTTCTATTCTTTTGAACACTACCATTGTAGCCCCTTATATGGGTAGTTCAATGTTGG
This sequence comes from Chamaecyparis obtusa, assembly GCA_027943335.1. Classification (NCBI taxonomy): domain Eukaryota; kingdom Viridiplantae; phylum Streptophyta; class Pinopsida; order Cupressales; family Cupressaceae; genus Chamaecyparis; species Chamaecyparis obtusa. The sequence continues at coordinate 695,733 of BSBK01005098.1, read as the reverse complement.
TTGCCTCTTTTTTGGTGTTGTGTTTTCTTCTTTCAATCTTTTGATCCTTAAGCTATAAAGGGTTTTGGGTCCCTTCAAAACCTTTTTTTTCCAGTAATCAGAACATAGATCTGATAATCTACAATTGAAGTTGTGTTTTAATCAAATCAACTGTTGTTACATTTTAACCATTGTAAACAGATAAATCTCTTAACAGAGTGGACTAGAAAGTCTTGTAATGTCATTGATAGAGTGTACATTTGTTATCTTGTCAACCCCATAGTGAATGTTGGTTGGATGATAACGGTTGGTCTAAAATCCTCTAACAAGGTCACACCTCACAATGTGTTTGTAACCTTTAATAGGGTTGGGTCTTCACCGACCTCACTTCAGAAGAGTGAACAATTTTTGGGTTGCCAGTCCTAGGTGGTTTTTCCCTTCATAGGGTTTCCACGTTAAATCTCTTGTGTTATGTGTTGATTGTGATGATTGTTTGTTGTCATAATTTACATGTTGCATATTGGATTTGATTGGTAATCACTATATGTTATTAACTGGTAATCGGTAAAAGCATAGACAGAATACTATTTTATCTTACCGAGTTGCATAATTTTTTAGTAAATTGTTTTTGGATATACATTTTGTGATTGGGATTGTGGATAACTGATTCACCCCCCTCTCAGTTATTCTAACATGTGTATGTTTATATTTATATGGTTTTTGTTTACATTTCTTACATGGTTAAAATTTTTCAATGGTGACAAAAGTTGTATTTATCTGATAATTGATTCACCCCCCCCCCCCCTCTCAGTTATCTTGGTGGACTTTACTTTCTAACATGCAGATACCAGGCATTGACTCCACTTGGCTTCACAAGTATGAGTGCTCCTTTACATTCCTCAATGGTGGTAGAAGGGAGATAGCATTAAGGCCTATTTAATTCTATCCTTGTCATCATTCTAATTAAGGAACGGTCATGATCTTGAGATACCTTGTCAGATTATCATAGTGACAAATCTTGATTACCTAGCTTGTGTATAGTTTGGTTTTAGAGTGTGATTTTAGTGGTTTTATGGTTCTTTATTATGCATTCCTATTTTGAGTAGTTTTTTATTGGTTTAATTGTTCTTTAGGATATATTATTTTATTGATTAATTATATTTAATCATTATTATATATTTCAATTAAAAATTATTTGTGTGTGTGTTTATATAAATACACATACATACATACATAGATATATATATATATATATATATATATATATATATATATATATATATATATATATATATATATATATATATATATATATATATATATATATATATATATATATATATATCTATGTATGTATGTATGTATGTATGTATGTATGTATGTATGTATGTATGTATGTATGTATGTATGTATGTATGTATGTGTATTTATATAAACACACACACAAATAATTTTTAATTGAAATATATATAGATATAGATATAGATAGATATGTTGGAGTGGCAAATATTTTGAGCATAACAATATTAGAATTATTTTTATTAGTATTAGTTGTGAAGTTATTGGTAATTGGTTTCTTTTCCCACACAACTCTTGGGGAGTTTATTTGTATTATTTATCATTTTATCTTGAGGGATGGTTGGAGTCCTTGTGAGGATTCATTTTTGAAGTTTTGGAAGGGGATTTTGAATTGCATTGTGAGATTAATTGATCTTGTTGAAGATTGAATTTGGGTTTCCTTGTATTGGTTTAAAGAGAGATGACATTTTTATTGGATTTTTTTGGCTTGTAAATTGTTTGAGGATTGTTGTTTGATTTGATGTTGTTCATTGGAGCTAGGATTTGCATCTTCAACCACTCATCTTCCTTCTCTCTTTTTTTCTTCGTAGGACCTAAGGTAGGGTTTGAAACCCTTTTGGTTGTTGATTATCTATTTTTTTTAAATGTATTTGATGTTGAAATATCACGTTGAAACCCTATTTGTAATGGTGATTGAATTATAAAAGTAATGCTTTCTATTTACTAATTCTACCTTATTTCCTTCCTAGTTTTAAACATGACTATTTTTGGGAAATCGTTATTGGTTTTCTTTTTATGTGTCTTCGGGTCAAATTGATTAGGATTTTGGAAGGAGAATAGGGATATATCAAATGGTTGTTTTCCTCATTTCATTTCCAAGGATCAATTAATGCCTAATTTGTATGTTCTTTTCTACACAATCAATTGTGTTGAAAGGGTTGCAATTGCATTGAAAGACTTGAAATTGTTTTGAAAGACTTACAATTATGTTTAATGCTTTTCAAATGTGTTATTTTCACTATCAATTGTGTTGTTTTCTCAACCACTTTCATAGTTTGACTCATGGACAAGAGTTTTGACTTTAGGGTGTCCTAATTTGTACCAGAGGCTTTGGAACATATTGATGTTATATTTTATCAGTAATTTGAGTTTGAAATATCAAATAGATGATTATTTTTAATGATACATAAGCTTTATTTGATTGTGGTATAAATATTGATTTGGTTGTGCATCTTGTTTTCGATTCAAGACTTGCCTATGCGGAAAAGATTTATGAAAGTTCCTTCATCAATTTCCTATGATCTTATATGATGGCATGGATTCTTGATTATGTGATTCATATTTATATGATATGGTTATACTATTTTAATATTGTTATGAGCATTAGGGATAGGGATATCTAGATGCATTGTGGGAGAGTGACTCTCAATAGGGGTCAGGGCCCTAAAGTAGCCAATCTAGGATAATCCATTGAAGCATTAAAATCAAGTGATAACCTCATAAATGAACTAAGAGAAAATATATTAAACAAGATAATTATGATGTCTCACCCATGCCTTATGTGATTGTACAAAATAAGGATGCGAATTGGATGATGCATGTGGGCATTGGCATGATCGAACTTATTTTTCTTTATGAAAGGATTGTTCTATTCCACATAAGTCCTCGCTCGAGGGTCAGGGTTCACAGATACCAATCTAGGATAACACAGGGGGAGGGAGTATGTGATGAAACTCTTCCTACATGTATCCTAAATCCCTCCATAGGAATTGTAATTTTCCTCTAATAGTTGGTGGTTCTTGCATTGCTTTTGATAGCCCTTGTGTTTCTTTGGTGCCTTTGGCAGTGTGATCACATCCCTATTTGTGCTTTGTTTTCCTATGTGTGGGGCCTTATCTCCTTAACATGGTACAGTGGGCCTCAAGGTTCCACATGGTCAAGTGGTGGTGATCTTCCAACATTGAGGTTCAGTGGATTATTCATGATGCGTGGATGAATCTTATTTTCAGTACCTTTATTCATGCTACTTGGAGAACATTATATGTATAGTGTATCATCTCATGCACCATTGTATACCCATATTGATGTTGTACTTGTACATTTGATGAGATGTATGGTGTGATTCTAATCATGTTGATGACTTGTACTTATGTTGATACAAATATATTTATAGTCATGGTGATGTTATAGTAATTAGGATTGATGACTTTGTAAATTATTCTTTGATATAAATTATGGTTATGAAATAAATGGATTAAAGAAAGTATAGTTTAGAGTTAGATAGATTGATGTAAATATTTATATGTTGGAAAGTGAACTTAGGAACAATTGGAATTGGTATTTAAAATGAGCTTATTCATAATATTAATTGTGTTGCATAAATGAGATGTATTTCATTATTGGCTTTAGTAAGTTAGGAATTATATGATTTGTGTTGTGTTGCAAAGTTTTGACATTAAGGAACCCATAGAGGATATATTTTCTTAATAAATTTTATCTTCCGCTTATACTTTACAATGAATGTTAGTATGATGAGTAATTATATCTTTAATTATGTAATCTTAATGTATAAATTAAATCATAATGATTAGATTAAGATGTATTTGTTCTTTTTAAAAAATATGCTTTGTTCTTCTAGATGATAGTAGTTTCCTTCAGGGTTCTTTAGTGGGGCATTACACATCACATAAAAAAGGATGTACATGGAGAAACTTGGTGAAAATAAACTTCACAAAGAATAGAGGCCAAGTATGCATTATTTTAATATAAATGAGATTACAATACATTCACTTTTGTTCTCTTATTTGCATTCAACATGGAACACACGGTACCTATGAACAACCTTTTTATGCCTCAACATATCATTATTTCACAAAGTAACCCTACATTCATTTGTTCTGTGTAATTTCTACATCCTAGGAATTGATTATATGGACTTGTCAAGAGCTCTAAAGCACCGAAAAAGGTGCCCAAAGAAGAACTTTCATTTCAAATACCAAACCTCTTGGATTGCCTCCTAAAAATGAAAAAATGAAATAATTTTGGTTCCAATACTTTCCCGTTAACTAGGAGGCCCAAACATGGAAGATAAACATAATACTACATGAAATAAATGATAGAATACCAAGAGACGCATGTTGTGTCTCTCTAAGAGCTCACTTGGAGAAGCCCAACAATCACTCATTTTTCTTCTTCACATATCATTAATTATCCGTTATATTCATCCACATGTGGGAATAACAATATTAAATATTCATGTTCATAAGGCACCTTTACTATTCCAAATGAAACCTATTATCCTTTACAAATGCACTACGAACAATAGTGATAATATATATTATAAATATTTTTATTAATACATTGTAAGTGCCGAGGAACACTATCCAAGGATGTGGGAGCCATGGATGAGATAGGATTTGCAAGGTAGATGGCACCTTTGTCCAAACAACCTCAAGATCACTCGCAAGACAAAAATATCAAGAAAATCTTGCTAGAATATGGATGCAAGATTGAATTGATTGAATATGAAATGTATATAGAATGCATCACTTATAAATAGAAAGGTCGATACATTGGATTAGATGATATTATGAAATTTTTCTAATCCTAAACAATGATATAACTAACTTGATAATTATTAAATGACCTAGAACTCATGAATTAAATACCAAAATATATGATAAAATCTAATGACAACTAAGACTTCTAGATATATTTTGAGGACCTAAGTAAACTTAACATATGAATAGAACCTACTAGAGAACTAGTAGATAAAATACACTATTCACACCAATAGTGACTACCCAAAAGATGAAGCGGTAGCTTAAATATATTAAGTCATATACAAAAAAAACAAAAAAATCCATTGAATTTCTATGCATGATTAGGATCTTAGGGTGTACAAAGCTAGGGTTGGTGACTATTAAATCCTTTTCCCTATTCTAGATTTCAATTAATGAATAAATACAATCAAAATGTGCATCTAGAATGTTGTAAACATAATACGTGTTGGAAAACTATTTTTGTTAAATATTCAGAGACTTCATACCTTCAATTGTGGTTGACTTCAAAATAGTTTTCTCTTGAAATGATTTTTTTTAACATAAATAATCCTTGTAGTGCATTTGGAAACTATTCTGAGTTTTGAATGTGTATCTAAAATTATAGGGTCCAATCTACCCTTTAGGATCATTTTGTGTCACAGTTCTAGTGTTCCCTGTTTGAAATAGTATGTATTAATACATAATAATAATAATAATAATTTAAAAGAATAAATATATAATATAATATAATTAAAATTTAATTAAGTTTAATTAATGGTCAAAAGGCATGAAATGAAGAGTTGTGACTCCCTTAAACATGAGATATAAAAGGAATAATATTTCATTTCAAAACAAAAATGGAGGAATGAAGGAAAAATGGAGCATGTAGATTAAGAAATAATTAATGGAAGAAGAAAGGAATGGAAAAAAAAAAGGAAGTGACTCCTTTTAAAAGGAAAAAATTATGAAAGGTTGTCCTATTTCAAAGTGGGGTAATTGTGAAAGGTTGTGAATCTTCAAAAAGGTAGAAGTGATGAAGGGTTGTAGTGTAGGACCTCTCCATTTCCCTCATCATGGTAAGAACACTTTGGTAAGGACTCTTGTTATCCTTTGCAAATTTCCTTAAATTTATATGTGGGCTCTACTCAGAGTCATCGTGGCATTTTACTTTTTATGCGATAGGCTAGGTATTGAGACCCATATCTTGTTATGTTCAAATATGTTGCAGTACACCCTAGACTTTATGTGTGTTTATTCTAGCAATGACATTAAGGTATTTTATCCTGATTATAATCACAAGACATTGCTATGACAATGAAATGATGAATTGGATTATTTAATTATGTATGATAGACACGTTGAAAATTATGTGATTAGTATGTGATCTATATAGCTAGGGCAATTATGAATGTGTTCCTAATTCGAAAAGATAACATGTAGGAAAGTAAGATTTAGATTTATTGATGTTAGAATTCACATGTAGTTAAGTTATCACCATTGAATGTGAGATCAAATTTACATTTCCTTAGAAATGATTGTGCAATTTGAAATTGTTAGCTTAGGAGATGATATTGCTTAATTGTGTTATGAGAGGATGAATAGATAAACGTTATATTATTTTGAAGCTAATTGAATGTGATGATGTTCTGCACATTTTGATTATGTTATTATCATTACTGGAACTACTGATGCTTGTCTAAAGAGTGCAGGTATTAACCATGGTTTTGGGGGAGTCAAGCCAACATATGTTTGTGATCTCTGTGACACCAAGGTCGTGTCCCAAGGGGATACAAAACCTCCTTGTGATGTGATTTTTATTTGTAATGTATGTGGATTTGAGAGTATTTTAGGGAGTAAGATGTTTTATGTAATTTAATTGGTTAGTGGATATTGCCGAGTGTAATTGTGATGTGTAGTGGTGTCAATTGACACATGTGTATTGCTTAATGTGTTGGCAATGGTCCACATGGAGAGAATACATGTCACCATCCTGGCCTAGTATTAGGTGGTCCATCCTATTCCCTAAGCTTGGTGAGTGCACCCATGAGGTGGTCCCAATCCTTGAACTTTGAATTTCGAATTTCACCTTGAAGGGAGGTTTTAGGGGGTCAAATAGACACCTAGGGAGATATTTTTCATGAATAAGGAAGGTCCATGGGTTATACCTATGGGTAAGGGACCCTTTTGACCATAGGACACCCTAGGAGCACCTTGGGAAGCCCTCCAAAAGTGACATTTTGAAAAGTTGCGAAAATTCTTAGTCACATGGGAGAGTGTGTAGAGGGTATTTAGTGGAAGGCTTAGCTTTGGGCTCCCCAAGGACCCACTCTCCAACTTTGGAGACAAAACTAGGAGCTTGGAGAAAGTTAGGGAGGAAGAGCTTGGTTGAAGAGGAAGAGAACTCTACAGCCATCATTCATTTTGCTTGGAGCAAGGTTAGTGACTCCATTTCCCATCTGCAATTTGATTTCTAGAATGGTAATGAAGAGAGAAGTGTATGTGCATCTTGTTGTGGTGTATGTAGTGGAGTTTAGTAGATTTCATGCTCTCTTGAGCTTGTAGTTCTTTGTTTATGGGTTTTGTGTTTATTGCTTTTGCACTTGAGTTTTGTTTTGGGTTGTGCAAGAATCCACTTACTTGTTGAAGGCTTGAGAATAAGCCTCTTGTGGAAGCCATGAATGTGAAAGTTTCCTTGAAAAGCTTCTCCTTGTGTATTTGTGATTTCTATCTTTTGTGGATGTGTGTGTGTTAAGAGGAAGAAAATGTAAATGGACTTGCTATGTTTGTGTGAGTCTACCCGTTGGCTTGAACTCCCCTTGCTCGGGGGTGGTCCATGTAATGGGCCTATGGTAGGGAGGAGAGTACCATGGTTGTCTTGGTTTTCTTGTGTTTTGTTGCAGGATTTGGAGCCATGAAGCCCTCCTTGGTTGAAGAATAAACCTTGTAAAGATTTGTGATGTTATCATCTTTATGTTGAGTATCTTGTTTTGTGTATGAATCCTCGAAATGGAGATTCACTCTCTAAGTCTTGTGTTAAATCAAGTGATGTTGAAATGTTATGTGAGGAAATGTTTTGAAAGTTTTGTTAAAGGATCCATTCATGATTATGGCAAACCTTGTTCTTATGAAAGGGCAAAAACTATTGAGTAGAATGGTTCAAATGAAACAATGGAAGTAACTTGAAGATTGTTAGTGAAGAGAATAGTTTCTTTTTCTCTCCTTGCTAAATGTTATTTACCATGTATCATAATGAAAGCTATTGAAATGAAGATAGAGTTTCCATTATGTTTGAGATCTTGTATATGAATCATTGCAATCAATAGAATGAATACTAGTAGAAATTCAATCTCTAATGTTCCATTCTTATATTCATGCAAATAAGAAGTATTCTGTTATAAAAGAAAAGAGTGGAGAAGACAATAGTTTCATTGGCATATGTGATAAATAGCATAGTGATAAATCATTCTATTTAATCAATAATAGCAAAAGGATTAAATAAATCAACCATCTCACTCTCCTACAAACTATTACCTCTTCTAAAATTGAACATCTTATCAAATTAAATCAAGTTGATATGTATAAATCTCTTTGCAAAAAAAAATTGGTGTGTTTTTAGTGTGTTTTTGATGGGCATGACACTTGGTATCAGAGCACTGGGTTCAACTCTAGGAACCTATGTGCCATTACGCTTTGCGAGGTAAGTGTCCACGTTATGGTAAAAACATACTTTTGAGTTATGGTAGATGATTAGGAAAGTAGGTGAGGATGTCGATATCCTCAACTCGAGAGGGTGCAAAAGAATGAACTAAAAAGTTCCAGTGAGGTCAAGGAGCCCTTTCAGATAACCACCTACTTAAGACCCGTAGTTTAAAAAGCTACCTGCCTAGGGTCTAGGGCTTAATAGTAAATACAGATAGTATGAAAAGAAAATCAACTAGTCATTCAAGGAGAATTCATCGGAGAAATTATTAATTATGAAGTTGAGTAATTCTTAATAATGGAATTAATTAAAATAAAATCCCAAAAGGGGCAAATACAAAACCCATGCACGTGTTGTTTTAGTAGACTTATGGGTAAAATAGCTCAAATTATTCTAAGTGACCTGACAAAGTAAACATTAATCCGCCACATAGCGAAGTATTATCATACATTAAGCAGACTATTAATGAAATGACATTTAATGATAAATCCGTGCCAAGTAGTAGTTAAGCCTAATGGTGATATTAGAATAACATTACTTTCTCTACAAAGATATACAATATGGTCTAATCAAACTATACGAGTTTTCAAATATTGATAAATAGGATTTTAGCTAGTGGGAGAACGTTAATGTATCCTATTAGTATTTGATACTATAAATTAAATTAGGAAGAACTAAATATTCTTTGCCTACGTATCAAGATTTTTAATCAGAGCCTAGTGACAACGAACCTAGTCTTATATAAGCAATTATCTCATCGATAATTATTGGATTAATTGAAATGCTAATACCTGAACTATCTAAGTGATGGATAACCACAAGAATCAAATAAATGATGGATTGAATATGGGACATTACTAACTTTTAGACCCTAGTTATAACCTTATCAACTTAATAAGTAAATTAGTAATTAAACATTGTGTATAAGGGACGTTGCCATGTGGCATGATTTTCCCTCTGAATACTTGCTAATGTAAACTTTAGATAGTTGTTACCTAATAACTTGCTAACTTCTTCTCTAAGGTAATTAGAATTTTGTTAAAATTTGAAAATGTTTTCTCATCAGATGATAAATTGCTTGCACCTAGCTTAATAAGAATTGAAAATGTGAATGCATAGAATAGACACGATCAACAAATGGTGTAATGCTTCTTAATTAGAATGTTGAATTTTGTTCTTATTTTCAACTATTGACCTTTGGAGATGTAAACATGTTGAATGATCATGAAACTTATGCAAATTAAATCTTATCCTTTGTGTTTTATGTAATGATTGTGAATCTCTTTCACCATTGGAAAAATGAAATTTTGTACATTCAATTAAATGACTTTGGTATGTAAATGTTGTGAGTTACTATAAGCTCAATATGGAAATGAGGATAAGTGTAACATTGATGTTAGAAGGTTATGGATATTATGAAAAAAGGTAAAGTTGTAATCATTTTATAAATATGTCCTGGTTTATGTTTATGTAATCCCTTGTAAATGTGATTGAGCCTGTACCAGTGCTTGTGATGGGTGTTGTGAAGAAACCAGTGCTTTTTTTTGTGTTGCATGGAGTGATGGGAGTGAACCTCACCCATGGTATATCTTCTTGTTAGGGGTATGGGGAGACCATATTCCCTATTCTTTGATACTTGTCAGTGTGTGTGTTACCTTTCTGAGTTATAGCTTGTGGGGTATTTTGTGTTGGGGTAGTGTTATTACCCGTTCCTTGGGTAGCACGTAAGGTGTCTGTCAGGCAACACGAAGTGACCTTAGCTTCCACTACTCGAGTCTCTTGGGTAGCATGTGTAGTGTATGTCTGGCAGCACGAGGTGACATGAACCTCAACTATTTGAGGAATGGTGTAAGAGACACTATCCCCCGTTTCCCCCATGATGACTCAGTATGTGTAGGGGTGGTAGCAGCCACAAAGTTTCTTGGTTATTATGGTAGTGTGTCTGCATTATAGCGGCACGAAGTGATGTCAGCTTCCACGAACCAAGGAATGTACTCACTACTTCCCCTTTTGATGAACCCGAGTATGAGGTTCATGTGTGTTTATCCTTTATCCCCACAGTTGAGCATTGTATCAGTATCTGATGTGAGACTCTATTGGATAGATTGTGCAGTACATTGATGATTCATAGCTTCACTTGTATTCATTGGGATCCAGCACGAGGCGGGAAGTGTATGCCCTGCTGTGATGTATTCCGTACTGCACATGTTCCGACATGATGCATGAGGTATGATGCCACACCCACTGATGTTCCGACACAGTGATAGGTGATGATGCCGTGTTACTGATGGTAGCGAGCCGAGCTCGAGGACACGATGCCACGTACATGAGTATGTGAAGGCGCAGTATATGTATGTTATGTATTCCTACTTGATGCAGAGTGATTGGGAGACGCTTGCATGCATGTAGAGGGGCACCCATGGATGCTCAGTCGTTGGACGTGGAAGTGCGTATGGGTTGACCCTAGCCATGTATACCTCTGGCTATAGTGATGACCCTGGAGGTATCACTATTTGGAGTGTGTCCTATGCGTGTCATATCTGCAAGGAGCACTACCATATGATATATTACCAGCATATGCATTTTTATTATTGTTTATGCCATGTGGTTAGAGACTGTTGGGTCGCCACATGAAGGGCTATTGTGACAGCCAGGCGATGTTCCCTCCTTCCTCGTTGGTGACTATGTATGGTCACATAGTGATGTGCTGTGCCTTTTCATGATGATTTTTGTTGCATGTGCGGACCAACAATTTTTTTTTTAGTTTTTGCTTGTGAAGGTTTAGCCACAATTTTTGGAAATTCTTGATGCAATGATTTATTGTTGCTAAAACTTTATTTATATTATTTATTGTTGAACTTGGTAACTTATTTTACTCTCTTTTATGACTTTGGTGGCTAAACTATTTTTTTCTTGGTGTTATTCGAATGTTGGTCCTATGTAGTAATGTGATTTCCTCACCAAGGATGCAGAAGGTAGACTTGGTGAGTGTATGCGAGGAAGCAGACATAAGGGAACCCTTGAGTATGAGGCATGTGAAGCTGATATGCAGCTAGCATCCACTGCCACCTTAGAGTGGTGACTATTCCTTGGAGGATTTGTTATATGCATCACTGGATTACAGATATCAGATTTTGAGGCAGATGAGATCTTTGTGTATACTCGGAGGACTGGACTATGTCCGCTCCTGAGCCTTTTGTTGCAATGTGTACTCCCGGTGATGTGGATTATTGTGTGATTGTGTGGATTTGTACCTTCTCATGGTTAGAGAGATGTCATATAAGATTAAGATAATGGCATGGATAATTGCATTGCAGTACCATGTGTGGTGATTATGATGTCATTGTGCTAGTGAACCTTTGATGATATTAAACTTTTCCTTGAAAAAAGGGCATGATTGTGAGAATGCTAGAGTCTGCCAGAATGTCTATGTGATTAATCTTGCTACTCTTGTCATGCGTCATTGTATGGTAGAAGTTTTTGTGGAAATTTTGATTGAAATTGTAGGAAATTTCTAAAACACATGAAAGATGTTAATAAAATATAATCAAATTGTTATTATAAGGTTCAGGTACACCATCTACTTAGGCATTAAAACTTGTTTAATTGTGTTATCATGTACCTTTCTTGTGGAAATTGGAAGAGGACTAGAAAATGATTTATTTATTTATTGTTTACAAGATGGTTGCAACTAATTTTTGCATGACAAACGTGGTTGTATTATTGAGACAAGGAAAATGCATAGTTGTTCCTAGATGCTAACATGCAGGAAGTTAGGACCGTGGATCAAGATGTACTACTAAAGGGTGTTAGCGCAACCTTGCGACTTCCAGGAGTAAGTCGAGACCTAGGGGGGGAGGGTGTAGGACCTCTCCATTTCCCTCATCATGGTAAGAACACTTTGGTAAGGACTCTTGTTATCCTTTGCAAATTTCCTTAAATTTATATGTGGTCTCTACTCAGAGTCATCGTGGCATTTTACTTTTTATGCGATAGGCTAGGTATTGAGACCCATATCTTGTTATGTTCAAATATGTTGCAGTACACCCTAGACTTTATGTGTGTTTATTCTAGCAATGACATTAAGGTATTTTATCCTGATTATAATCACAAGACATTGCTATGACATTGAAATGATGAATTGGATTATTTAATTATGTATGATAGACACGTTGAAAATTATGTGATTAGTATGTGAGCTATATAGCTAGGGAAATTATGAATGTGTTCCTAATTCGAAAAGATAACATGTAGGAAAGTAAGATTTAGATTTATTGATGTTAGAATTCACATGTAGTTAAGTTATCACCATTGAATGTGAGATCAAATTTACATTTCCTTAGAAATGATTGTGCAATTTGAAATTGTTAGCTTAGGAGATGATATTGCTTAATTGTGTTATGAGAGGATGAATAGATAAACGTTATATTATTTTGAAGCTAATTGAATGTGATGATGTTCTGCACATTTTGATTATGTTATTATCATTACTGGAACTACTGATGCTTGTCTAAAGAGTGCAGGTATTAACCATGGTGTTGGGGGAGTCAAGCCAACATATGTTTGTGATCTCTGTGACACCAAGGTCGTGTCCCAAGGGGATACAAGACCTCCTTGTGATGTGATTTTTATTTGTAATGTATGTGGATTTGAGAGTATTTTAGGGAGTAAGATGTTTTATGTAATTTAATTGGTTAGTGGATATTGCCGAGTGTAATTGTGATGTGTAGTGGTGTCAATTGACACATGTGTATTGCTTAATGTGTTGGCAATGGTCCACATGGAGAGAATACATGTCACCATCCTGGCCTAGTATTAGGTGGTCCATCCTATTCCCTAAGCTTGGTGAGTGCACCCATGAGGTGGTCCCAATCCTTGAACTTTGAATTTCGAATTTCACCTTGAAGGGAGGTTTTAGGGGGTCAAATAGACACCTAGGGAGATATTTTTCATGAATAAGGAAGGTCCATGGGTTATACCTATGGGTAAGGGACCCTTTTGACCATAGGACACCCTAGGAGCACCTTGGGAAGCCCTCCAAAAGTGACATTTTGAAAAGTTGCGAAAATTCTTAGTCACATGGGAGAGTGTGTAGAGGGTATTTAGTGGAAGGCTTAGCTTTGGGCTCCCCAAGGACCCACTCTCCAACTTTGGAGACAAAACTAGGAGCTTGGAGAAAGTTAGGGAGGAAGAGCTTGGTTGAAGAGGAAGAGAACTCTACAGCCATCATTCATTTTGCTTGGAGCAAGGTTAGTGACTCCATTTCCCATCTGCAATTTGATTTCTAGAATGGTAATGAAGAGAGAAGTGTATGTGCATCTTGTTGTGGTGTATGTAGTGGAGTTTAGTAGATTTCATGCTCTCTTGAGCTTGTAGTTCTTTGTTTATGGGTTTTGTGTTTATTGCTTTTGCACTTGAGTTTTGTTTTGGGTTGTGCAAGAATCCACTTACTTGTTGAAGGCTTGAGAATAAGCCTCTTGTGGAAGCCATGAATGTGAAAGTTTCCTTGAAAAGCTTCTCCTTGTGTATTTGTGATTTCTATCTTTTGTGGATGTGTGTGTGTTAAGAGGAAGAAAATGTAAATGGACTTGCTATGTTTGTGTGAGTCTACCCGTTGGCTTGAACTCCCCTTGCTCGGGGGTGGTCCATGTAATGGGCCTATGGTAGGGAGGAGAGTACCATGGTTGTCTTGGTTTTCTTGTGTTTTGTTGCAGGATTTGGAGCCATGAAGCCCTCCTTGGTTGAAGAATAAACCTTGTAAAGATTTGTGATGTTATCATCTTTATGTTGAGTATCTTGTTTTGTGTATGAATCCTCGAAATGGAGATTCACTCTCTAAGTCTTGTGTTAAATCAAGTGATGTTGAAATGTTATGTGAGGAAATGTTTTGAAAGTTTTGTTAAAGGATCCATTCATGATTATGGCAAACCTTGTTCTTATGAAAGGGCAAAAACTATTGAGTAGAATGGTTCAAATGAAACAATGGAAGTAACTTGAAGATTGTTAGTGAAGAGAATAGTTTCTTTTTCTCTCCTTGCTAAATGTTATTTACCATGTATCATAATGAAAGCTATTGAAATGAAGATAGAGTTTCCATTATGTTTGAGATCTTGTATATGAATCATTGCAATCAATAGAATGAATACTAGTAGAAATTCAATCTCTAATGTTCCATTCTTATATTCATGCAAATAAGAAGTATTCTGTTATAAAAGAAAAGAGTGGAGAAGACAATAGTTTCATTGGCATATGTGATAAATAGCATAGTGATAAATCATTCTATTTAATCAATAATAGCAAAAGGATTAAATAAATCAACCATCTCACTCTCCTACAAACTATTACCTCTTCTAAAATTGAACATCTTATCAAATTAAATCAAGTTGATATGTATAAATCTCTTTGCAAAAAAAAATTGGTGTGTTTTTAGTGTGTTTTTGATGGGCATGACATGTAGTTTTTCAAAGGGTGGTGACTGTGAAAGGTTGTGACTCTTTCAAAGGGTGGAAATGACAAAGGGTTGTATTCTTTCTGAGAGTGGAAATTGTGAAAATACATTATTCTCAAAAAGAGTATACATGATGAAGAGGTGTAACTCTTACCTCACAATAGAAGGTATAAAGGGGAGAAGGTATTATTTGAGGAGAGCATCCAAGGAAGGTCCATTTGGAAAATAATTTATTATTCTCAAAAGAAAACAATAAAGGGTCATGACTTAATTTGCATGAAAGGTGGTGACCCTTTCACCAATAAAGTATAAATGTTAAATCATTCCAAGCATTCAAAGGGGACTTTTCAATCATCAATAAAGAATCCACAAAATAAATCATCAATTCAAATCAAGAAAATATCAATAAATTATTTTATCAAATCAACATCCATTCAATCACCATTCACCAATATATCAAACTACCATTAATTACATCAGTACTCACAAAAAATCTAATCAACGATCTCTTAATCATCACCCATATATTCCTCAAACCATACAATCAAATGAATTGATTCATACAAATATCAATCCTTCAACAATAATCCATCAATCAAGTGAAATCAAATAATCAAGTTTGAATCAAGAAGAATTTAGAAATAAACCTAAGTTCTAAATCAAGAAAAATATTCTATAATATTAAGGGAAATAATAGGTATACAAGTGTTATTGTATATCTCTCAACATAAATCTAATAGGAAGATGCAATGACATTGGCCTTCCCTCATCAAGTATGTCACCTCGAGATGGGTGGAATGGAGGTCCTACCATACTTTTGGGCTAAGGGCTAAAGGGATTAGAGGATCATTGTTCGGTTTCTCTTCCTATTCACTTGCAAGTAAGTTAGCATTGATAGGACTTGGTGAATAAGGTTCAATATGATCTTTGGCAATGGGTTTTGATTTTATGGTAACTTTGATTCCATACCTAATTTTGAATAGCATATGGGACCAATCTAAAGATAAGTAACCTCCAATTTTGGCGGTAAAATCTATCGACAAGCATATGGAAAAGTAAGGAGGTGACTCGATGACATAGATATCCTGCAAGATAGAGAAATTTGGACACGCCTGAAGGGTTAAAGAAAGATTCTTAATGACCCCTATAGTATTGACTTGAGTACCATCTAATTGCACAACTCCCCTTCCAAGTGGCTCGAACTTGATTCTTAGCTTATCAATGATTTATTTGGATATTACCGAGCTACTTGCACCTAATTCAATCATGCAATTGTGGACTAAATGATCTCCTATGGTTAGAGATGTAATACCACAAAAATGGGCTCCAAAACCATTGACCTCCTACATCGACAAATCGATCAAAATTGACATAAAATTCCTAACCTAAGGCACATCTGCACATCGAACTATCAAAACTCTAATCAATCTTATCCCAATTTTGCATCGGGGAATATTCTTAATAATCCTAATTTATCTTAATTATTTCTAATTAAATATTATTTGGCGATAAATGTGTTTTATTTATCCTAGGTGCAATTAATTGAATATGCTGAATATTTGATTAATTAAACTTAATTTTTTCCACTTAATTAATTTAATTAGATTTAATTGCATTTATTCCTAATTAATATTATTTTAATTTGACAATAAATTAAATTCCTAGAAATAATTGATTAAATGTTCATTTAATTGATTAAATCAAGTTGTCAAATTTAATGATATAGTTTTGGGATAAAGTTTGATTAAATAATTAATTAACCCATAAATCAGTTATTTTTATTGAAAAATTAGTTAAGTTGAGAATAAATCACTTGAATTATTAAATAAATTCATAATTATCCATGCATAATCAAAAGAGCAATTAAAACTCTGAATCAACAAATCAATTCAATTTGTTAACTTTTCGAACTCAACATGTGATTGTGAGTTGAAAAAGTGATCTGAACTCTGATTCAAGTTAAAAAGTTGATTTTGCATGATTTTGTGAGTTAACTCTTTCTGATTTTCTGAGAACTCAATAATCAATCTAAGTTGGTTAGGGAGAGATTTTGGCTTTCCATGAGTTCTCACAGAACTTGGATTTCTATATAAACGAGGCTCAGTCCTTTTCAAATGATCACTCTCTTGCGAATCTGGAGAATTTGGCTTGTGCAATCTGGCGATTTTGTGAGATTATGCTAATTTCTTGAGATTCTTATTGTCATTTGATTTCATTTTCATAGCAATGCATATCATTGTTAGATTATATTGCATTCATTTCAATTCAGTTTTAGATCAATTTTCATACAGTTTTCATCCATATTGCATAGAAAAATAAAAAATATACCTTAATCTACATTCAATTTTCATTCAGTTTTCATCATTAAATCCTTCATTTAGGTGTTGCATTGTCACTGGTCTTGGTCTAATTCTAAGAATATCAAACTTGCATCTACTAGAAGGCAGTAAATCACCTAGTTAGCAATATTTGTTTTATTTGCAGATTTCTTGATTTGCTAACCTCTAATGTTTTACTAAAGTATTGTGTCCACAGCTAGGTACAATTTCACACACACATTTCTAGCACCCACCATGGGGCTTGAAAATGGGTTTCCATTATAATTTTCATCATTTTGTGATAATTTCAATTAAAGTTGTGATTTTTAATTTTTCTTTCGTACAATCTCGTACGACAATCTGCAGAAAGTCCTATGAGAGCATTTTGTCTGTCATAAGACAAACAACATTCTGTATTGTTGTATGTGTTGTTATGTAATGTCGTATGAAATCTAAATTGTCGTATCATTCCAAATTTTTGTATGGGAAATGGTATATTCTCGTACGAGTTTTGATTCCAGTGTTGCATTGTTGTATCAGAATTTTTAGCAATTTTTGGAGATTTGAGTTTCAGATTTCTACTGACAGCTAACCCTAACAACTGATGCTTGCTATTTTTTGATCATTTTGATAGCCTAACACATTTGTGCAGGACTAGAGATGAAGACTGAGCATAAAAAAATCCCATTCTTTGCCCTTTCTTGTCTTGACTTCTAAACTCATCTTTTGTAGATAACCCCTTCAGAAAATCGCTGGTCAAAGACGTTCAATCAACAAGATTTCTAACGAGTGGTTTTGCAGGTTGCCTAATATTATTCAAGAAAATATTGTGTCTGCTTAAATTTCATTTCATTTTCATAGGCACTTAGCTAAATAGGTATGTACGTCTATTGTCGTTAAGGAAAATACTGAGGGGATTATGCTCTTCTCCTTCTTAGGAGAACTAGAAACCCAGAAGGTGTCTTCCTTGGTACCAGTTTGCATATTGTCTCTAGATTTATCTACTTGATGTGTCTTGGATAGGGAAAAGGAAAAGGTTAGGGGATTATGCTCTTCTCTTTCAAAGAATCAGAAACCCAGATCTTGTGGTCCCCAACCTCACATTTTCTTTAATCCTTTAGAGGGCCTACTGGCTAGGTAAAAAGCTCTCAGGAACAACCCAAGTGGGGACCATTCTTAAGCTAACTCTTCCACCCCACTATAAAATTTGATGCTTCCTTGAGGTTAAAGCCTTGGAAGAAATAGTTGTGTTTATTCCTTGGACTCATGCCATGAACATGCTTTGATATTGTGTAGATCGGAGCCGCTTAAATCTTTCTTGCAAGACTACACTTGTCAGAGTGCTCATAGGGTTAACAGCCTCAATCCTACTTGTGAGACTATGGGAGATAGTTGTGAATGGATGCCTTGATTAAAATACTAAGCTAGTTTTCCATTGATCCACCCTCAAAGGATTTGTAGTGCATGTGAGAGGTGAATAGTAATCACCCCAAGAAACTCATCATATCAAGCCCTCTTTGACGTTTGAACTTGGCTAATATGGGCTTCAACATCCATTGTGTATTGTTGGACTTGCATATTCTGAGGAGTCCATGAGTGTGTTCCTAATTCAATGAGCAAGTAATACATCTATTCTCTTAGCTAGGGCAAGATAGGTGTGATTGATTCATTAAGTTAGTTCGCTCTATTTTCGGTGATTGTGAGCAACTGCTATGTTAAACAACCCAAGATAATCCAATACACGGATCTTCAAAAACCTAGATAGAGAAATTTACAAACAACTTGATACCAAAAACACCCAAACAGTTGAAAACTTGCAAAATCTTAAAGAAAATCCTTTTCTAGTGTAGACTGTCATCCTAGAAATTCAATTGTCATACGAGTCTTGCTATGAATTTCAATTGTCATATCAGAACCCCTAGAAACTCGTACAGGAACCAGTACTATGTCGTACAAGTCTTGTCAAAAAAACAAAGCAAAGAAATATCCTGGAGTCATTTTTTGTACAAGCCTCTGCAATTGTCATGCCAGGCCTGATTATGTGTCGTACGAGCCTGGATAAATTCATACGAGAGTTTATCCAAAAATTGCTATAAGATCCCTATTTTGTCATAAAATCAACCATTTGTAGTCATCATTCAGATTCTGTCAAAAAATACCCTGTGTCAGGAACAGAGCAGAGTCAACAGAGAATCCAACTCATTTTCCCAAAGTGATCTTTTTAGCTTGGTTTTGTCTTCTGATTCTTGATCTGAACCCCGTTTCATCTTGTGTCAAAACCTTGTCAAAATAATCTTGAAATTTATCCTCAAAAATAGTTGTATTGTGAGCTCATGTCTATCATCTTTTGGGCATCTACCCATTCACATAGAGCATAGTATCCTACACTTACGTCCAACCAATCTTTTTATTCAATCTTGAAAAGGTTGCATCATTCAATTTTTCCTAAATTAGATCATCTATCAGTTGTGTTATCTTGCTCTTCCAATTCACCCAAGGTTGATGGTAGAAACTAGAGATTCCTCACATAGAAAACCAAGAGAAGAACCTAAAACATCAACATCATCTTCTCTGATTGTTTAGACCACTCATCAACCATACGATACCACTCATTATGAAGAAGATGCCCTAGGCAATCTACATCTAAGACCAAGTTTATATAATCCTCCTCAATCAATCCCAGAGGAAAATCAACACGCCAATATGTCTCAAGGAGGAGCAAACCAAGGCTCCCAAGGTCACTAGTCCAATCATGGCAGAGATCCAGAACCCACACCGACTGAAATCAAATGGTTTCATGAGGATGATCTCTTTAGAAGATTGATGAGACACTTCTTACAAGAAGACAAAGAGACATACTTCCTAGAATTGGCAAGACAAGGAGCCAAGCTTCCTCCCAACTTCAATATTGAAGACATCATCACACAAGAGGAAGAAACTCCCATAACAACTATGATGAAATAGATGCATGCCATGCAAATAAAACTTAACAAGCTGGAAAAGGAGAAAGAACCTAAAGAATTCTCTATGGAAGCCTTATGTCCATTTCCATTCGATCGTAATTTATACATGCCACCCTTCCCAAAAAGAGTGGAGCTCCCCAAATATGACAAATATGATGGAAATTTTGATTTTCAAGATCATGTCAAAGAATTTTGTACTCTATCCATGGATTTTATGCATGAACCTACATACTTAATGCATCTCTTCCCTCGATCTTTGGGAGGGGCAGCCATCAACTGGTTCTCTAAAATGCCTCTGACTATCAAAACCTTTGAGGAGCTAATCAAACTATTTTATCAGCAATACTCCTACAACATCCAACATCTGGTCACCATGATCGACATCTGTAATCTGAAACAAAACTCAAGAGAACCCTTCTTAACCTTCCTCAAACGATGGAGGAAGAAGTTTTCACTCTATGCCTGACCTATTCTGAAGAATGAGAAACTAGAAATATTTATCAACAATCTGATTCTGGAACTTAATTATCATTTTCAAATGCAAAATCATTCATCCTTTGATAAAATGGTAGAAAATTCCATAAAAATAAAAAATGTGCTTGTTCGTAAGGGAGACATGTCGCTTCACCAAGAAAACAAGTACGATTCAGGTTCTAGTTCCAAAAATAAAGATAAAAGAAAAATATGGAACAAGAACAAAAACATCATCACAGATGGTGTTTTTTATCATATCAGTGCTCCATCTAAAGCACCAGCATTCAATCTCACCATTGGCACCCAAGACATAAAAGCTTCTAAGATGAAAGTAATTGAATCAACTAAGAAGTCAATTGACTATATATAAACCTTGGGTTACAAAACCAAAGCACAAGTTGACTCCTCTGGGTGAGTCCTTGGAATCTGCCATGAAAACTCTATTGGCAAATAATATCATCACGTTGCCTAAAATCAAACCATATGACCCCGAAGTCAAACCTAAGTGATGGAAAGAAACCGATTTCTATGATTTCCATCAAAACAAGGGTCATAAAACCAATAACTGCATGAGTCTGAAACATCTCATTCAAGACAAAATTGACATTGGAGAAATTTTGATTGACAACCATAAATCCAACAACGATCATACAGCATTCATGGAACCTTTTCCGAAACATAATCAAGGAGATTTGTCTTCTAAACCAAACATGGGTGCTAAAGTCAATTACACTTACTTTGGTAGCAATAATGTTATCAACATGGTAAAACCATGCCCATCTGAACACTACAATGTCATCACTATTTTCAAAAAGGATAGAGATAACCAAACTACTAATGCAGTTACTCGATCTCAAACCCAGGCAAATCTCCAAGGAGAGAACTCAACTTCATCAAACACCCAGAAGGTGCCATTTCACCTTGCATCTGCATCTAAACAAAGGACTACTTCAAAATATTCCAATTCTAAAGAGTCCAATGAGATATTGTACAGCATCATTCAACAACTACAACACACTAATGCTAAAATCTCTATATTTGAGTTGCTTCGCATCTCTTCTACTCATCGTGCAATTCTGGACAAAGCTCTAATTGGCTCTAATGTTCCTGAAGATCTTGATCTTGACAGATTTTGAACAATGGTGGGTCATTTTCTATCCCCTTAGTACATATCCTTTTCAGAAGAAGATGACAATTCATTGAGTCACCCACATAACCAACCCTTGCATATTGAAGTCTTAATCCAAAACCGTCGTGTCAAACGTGTGTTGATAGATGGAGGCATTGGTCTAAATATTTGTTCCTACAAATTGGTTACACAACTGGGATTGTCAGAAGATGTTATTGATCCTAAAAAGAAGCTAACCATAAAAGCATATGACAAACAAGAAAGAAATTCCAAAGGACTCATTGTGTTGCCTATCAGAACTGGACTGGTCATCAAAGATATTACCTGTCAAGTACTAGATCTTCCATTGGCCTATAACATTCTTCTAGGAAGGCCCTGGATACACAAAATGCAAGCTATTCCATCAATGTACCATCAATGTCTAAAATTTCCCTACGATGGAGTAGAAGTCACTATACCTGTAGACACATCAGCATCATGCAACGCTTTAAAAGAAAGTGCAGATAAACTTGTTCCACATAATAGAGAGTATTTCACCAAACAAATAGACATAGCATCTACATCTAAAATGGAAGACCTATCAAAAGGATTCAAGATCAAAGACACCGGCATGGGAGAATATACTATGGAACCAGTCCTATCTCTCATGTCTTTCCCGCTTTTGCCAAGATCTTATGGACAACCTTCTAAGAAAGTGAGACTATCAACTAAAGAACCTTGGGTAATATTCAATGGAAGCTTTATCATAGAAAAAGTGTCAAAACAATAATCTGATGAAGAGAAATTTGTGCTTTTCTGGTTATACAAGGATGAGTCTCAATCCTAGACAATTCAAAAATGTGACTCTAACACACCTAAAGTTCCTTTGAAATCATATGGACCAGGAAAAAAACTGATGACTAAAATGGGATACATGGGAAAAGTACCTCTAGGAACAAGAGGCAAAGGCATCATTAGACCCATTGAACACTGTAGGAGAACAACCAAGGATACTATAGGTCTAGGTTATCAGAAGAAACCTTTTCATCTCAGTAGAAACTCTTCCCGTGTGATAGAACAGATAGAACCAAGACTAGATAAAATTGAAGAAGAGGACACACACCAAGAAGATAGTAATGACTCTGATGCTACAGATCTTTTCCCCTATGAACACATTCCTCAAAAAATCTTAGACATTCTCAAGGAGGAAAATGAACCTAAAAGAATCAATGTAGTAGACACACGAGAACCTACTACTAAACAAGAGACAGTCTCCCCGCAAGAACCGGTTGATCCTGAAAACAAATGAGAAGAAGAGGGTGGACCAATCACAATAGCTGAACATTTGGGATACAACAGTTATTCTGAGAAAAACTCCCATGAATATGAGTTTTGATCGGACTCTAAAGGAAACCATGCTTGGGGAATCCATCCTAATTTTACACATATTCTTGATTTTCCCAGAGATCCAGATGAAGAATCAAATGACTGTGAATGGGGAATAGTTCCAGAAGAAGATGATCTTATCACATAAAAACATATAGATGTCATTCACTGATACACACCTATGTCTGAAGTGAGTCTAGAACAAAATGACAGACCTCATGAGTCTGAATCACTTATCACTAACGCAGGATCCAACGATGACGTTGAAACTCTTAACGAACTGAACATTCTAACTAGTAATATCATCCTTGAATTTGGGAGTTGGATCAGAACCAATGATGAAAATATTGTATGTGTAAACACCATAACTCAATCCTTTCCCATGCTTACTATCCAACATCCAGAGCTTATTGACCAAACATCTGATGATCCTAACCGAGACATCCATACTTTCTGAATAGACTATGCTCTTGTCTACTACCTAAACATAGTAGAACCCATGATGACTTCCATCAATGAACCTAGCATCAACATGATAGAGTCGGATATCAAATATCTCAATCAAAAGAACAAAAGTAAAAAGAAAAGGAATTTTGAGGGTGAAAACCACTATGTGGCAGTCTCAGAACCTAAAATAGTAAAAACAAAAGATGTATATGAGGGTGAAAACCTCTCAGATGCACTTAAAGATGAGATATTTGATGTCCTTCTGAGTCATTTATAGGACAGATCTCCAGTATTGATAGAACCAACTCAATCTATCAATTTGGACACTACAGAAGAACCACAGTTGATTCATGTAGTACAATCTCTATCAAATGAAGAAAAGAAAGCATTTACGAAATTCTTAACAGAGAAGAAGATCAACTTTGCATGGAAATATTCAGATATGCCAGGGTTAGATCCTAATCTCATCATGCATCATCTTTCTATAGCTCCAGGAGTTAAACCTATTAAATAGAAGTCATGAAAAATGCATCCACATGTTGCACTCCTAGTCAAAGTTGAGCTAGAAAAGTTACTAAAAGCCAGATTTATTCGAGCCATAGATTATGCAGAGTGGATCTCAAACATAGCTATAGTTTCAAAACCAGACAAATCTATAAGAGTATGCACAAACTTTAGAGACATAAATAAAGCATGCCCTAAGGATGACTTTCCACTACCAAACATCGATATGATAGTAGACATGACTGTGGGCTTTGAAATGTACTCTTTAATGGATGGTCTCTCTGGATACAACCAAATCAAGATTGCTCTTGAAGATCAAGAGAAAATAGCTTTTACTTGTGCATGGGGGACTTTCTACTGGAATGTCATGCCATTTGGTCTTAAGAATGTGGGTGCTACAATTCAACGAGCTATGACATCTATCTTCCACAATATGATGCATCAAACCATGGAGGACTATGTTGCTGACACCTTAGCTAAATCAATGAAGAGATCGGAACATCTAGCGGACTTAAACAAAATACTGGATAGAATGGAAAAGTTTAGTCTCAGACTGAACCCTAAGAAATGTGACTTTGGTGTCACTTTAGGAAAATTTCTAGGATACATTATTTCAAAGAAAGGAATTGAATTAGATCCAGCAAAAGTCAAAGCAATCACAGAGATGCAATCTCCCAAAAACATTAGTCAAATGAGGACCTTGCAAGGAAGGGTGCAATCAATCAGATGTTTAATATCTCATCTAGCGGACATATCACAACCTTTCACAAAGACATTACATAAAGGTGTGACCTTCTCATGGAGTGAGGAGTGTGAAAATAACTTCAATCATATCAAGCAATATTTGGCGAATCCACCAATTCTCATGCCTCCCAAGGGAAG
Organism: Chamaecyparis obtusa; assembly: GCA_027943335.1. NCBI lineage: Eukaryota > Viridiplantae > Streptophyta > Pinopsida > Cupressales > Cupressaceae > Chamaecyparis > Chamaecyparis obtusa. The sequence continues at coordinate 670,683 of BSBK01005098.1, read as the reverse complement.
CCATTGATATTATATGTCTCTGCCACAGATACATCACTGAGGGCATTACTAGTGCAAAATGATGAAAACAAAAAGGAGAGAGCTATCTACTACATCAGTAGAACATTGGTATCTTATGAGAAGAACTATTCCATGATAGGAAAAGCGCGTTTCGCTGTCATCTTTGCATCACAGAAGTTGAGACAGTACATGTTAGCTCATACAACAAAATTAATAGCAAAGATTGATCCATTGAAGTACTTATTGGGCAAGGCTTCCCTCACAGGTAGACTAGAGAAATGGGTAATGTTATTAGTGAATTTGACATAGAATATGTTGAAAGAAAAGCTATCAAAGGACAAGTCATTGCAGATCAATTAGTTGAAGCACCAATGTTCGATGATCAACCAATGCAAATGGAATTTCCTGATTCCTTTATTATGCACCTATCTTCCAGAAGATGGCAACTATTCTTTGATGGATCATATACATAGAATGGATCTGGCACAGGCATATTGTTCCTAACACCACAAGGTTACTCCATTCCAAAAGCATTCAGAATCAAATTCCCTTGTACTAACAACATAGCTGAGTATGAAGCTTTACTAAATGGTATGAAGATAGCACTAGAATGGAGAGTAACAAAATTACACATTCATGGAGACTCACAACTAGTCATACACAATGATGAAGGGTGCTCCCCTTAATACCACAAACACATAACAGAAACAGAGAAACAACAACAATTTGCAAGAACAGAAAATGGGCTTCTTATTATCTCCACAAATGTGGAATTACAAACTTTTAGAATTACAATATGCAAAGCCACATGGGCATTTCCCTTACAATATTCTATAGGACAAAGCCTTGAATCATTACCTAGATCTACCTAGAACTATCTCGAACTACCCCAAACTACCCTAGACAACACTACGAGCCTTCTTTATATAGGCAATTTCCACCACCCGAGAAGGTTCCAAAAATTTAGCCCTTAGGGCCAACCAACTTAGAATTATTTTATTTTTCAATTTATTACATCAAAGTCGGCTCAAAATAACTTTTGAAACCCGAACAAAAATTTTGAAGGAAATTTATTTTCTGCCATTTCAGGTGGCCCAACTTCTAGAGACCATAAGTCATCACCTGTTGACCCGATTGACTATTATGACCCCAATTCAGAAAGGGCGCGAGGAGCTCTACAACCTTTGAACTAAGCAAGCTTCATTTAGCCAAACTTTTGACCTCATCTAGGGCCTCTAAATCCTTAAAAACTGAGTTCAAAGTTTCTGTACCCTGCTGCTAATACCGAAAATCTTCAATATCTACAAAGCTAGACTTGACCTATCAATGAAACTTTATTGGCAGGCTGCTATGACCAAAATGAACCTCCAGAGAAGAAAATAGACCATTCTGAGCCCGAATAGAAAACTTACTAAAAATAGTAACTTTCCAAAAATAGCAGCCCTTATTGAAAAGAAACCAAAAATATTTTTGGGTGATGCAAGATTGCTCTTACACCCAGGATGCTCCTGCATCAGACACCCAAGGTAATTTGAGAAGTGACCCTGTCACGACTTAGGTGTGAAGAGGAAAAGCAAGACAGTTAACCTCCTCCCTTGTCAGCCATGATGAATCTTCAATAGGTTGTCCTTTCCATTTGACCAAATATTCTTCATATGTCTTGTTCCTTGTGCTTCTGCCAACACGACTATCCAATATATCCTCAATCTCTTTGGTATCTGAACTAGTTGCTGGAATACTCCACCGTGCTGTCGTGATCTCATCTTCAACCCCTCCTTCATGATACTCTATCAAATCTGAAATGTTAAACATTGGTGAAATAATTAGCTCAATAGGCAATTCTACCTCATAGGCATTTCCTGAATCATGCTTCTTTAGTATCTTACATGGCCCAAATTTCTTCATTTTCAACTTGTTATATGTAACAACTGGAAATCGCTCCTTCCACAAATGAACCATGACCTCATCTCCAACCTGAAATTCCTTATGCCTCCTTTTCTCATCTACCTTAGCCTTATATTGTGCATTCATCTGGGTAATATGCTTCCTCACCTCCTTATGGATGTTCTTCAAGTGTTCTGCAAAATCCTCAGCTTTAGCACTGCTTATTTCTCCTTTTTCTATCTTTCTCAACTCAGATGCATTTCTTGGACTACTTCCATATACAATATGTGGATGATGTGATGAACTAAACTTCAAATCTATCTTCAACTCTTCACTTTTTGCTAGTGTCATTCTATGTGCTGCCTTATTTGGCAAACTGGCTCCTGGAATCAAGTCCATCTAATGACTGATCTTTCTTACTGGTGGTAATCCATCAGGTACATTATCAAATACAATATCCTGAAACTCATTCAATAAATCTACAACTTGTACAAGTACATCTTCTACTTCCTCTTTCCCAGCCTTTGGAATTAAGGTAAAACACATATGCTCATTCCTCATACCATCTAGGAACTTTCTTCCATCAACAAAAGTTATTCTTGCATTACCACATACATTTTCTTCTGTGTCATTCAATGTCTTTAGCTTATGTCGCACTCCATCCTTTGTCAGAGAATAGGTATTTGCACAACCATCATGTACATCACACCTGTCAAACTGCCATGGTCTACCCAACAACATATGACATGCATCCATATATATGATATCACATAGTACCTCATCATGGTATCCGCCAATCTTGAACTTCACTAGGCATTATTTATTGAACATGACCTTGTGGTCATCCTGCACCCAGGCAACCCAATATGGATGTGGATGTTTCTACCTCTTGAGCTTCAACTTTGTCACCATCTCTTCTGACACCAAATTATCAGTACTGCCACTATCAATAATCACATCACAACACTTACCCTCACACTTGCACCTGGTGTGAAACAGGATCCTCCTTTGTTCAAGTTCATTCTCACCACTCAGCAAGACTCTTCTGTTAATCAGTGTTTCTCCTCTTTCAGCATCTTTAGAATGTGACAAATTGGTATCTTCATCTACATGTGCAACTCTAGCCTAGCCTTCATTTCTCCTATCTATCCTTCCTTGGCATTGAGCACATTCAAATGCCTTATGACCTTCTTCCCCATAGTGAAAACATGTTCCACGGAAGCCTCCTCTTCCAGATCCTTGTCCTTTTCCTCTCTGATCTCTATTATTCTGATCATGGAAATGATTGAAATTATCTCCTCTCTAATTCTGACTGTTACTGGCCTCATTCTACCTTTTTGAATCTTCATTTTGATCTCCATATGAGCGTCCACCAGATCTTCCATCACGACCTCTTCTGCTTTGTCTACTCTCAAACTTCTTGTTAAGTTTTTCCTCTACTTTTAGGGAAAATTGGTATGCCTCTTCAATACTGTTCAATTGAACCATATTCAATTCTTCATGAATGCTTGGCCTTAACCCATTAAGGTAATAGGAAACTTTCTCCTTATTAGCTTCTGCATGGCCTGTTCTGATGAGGATTCGATAGAACTCCTCTGTATACTCCTCAACAGATCTTCCTGCTTACTTCAAACTTTGCATTTTCTTCAGTATGTCAAGTTCATAATCAACGAGAATGAACTGTCACTTCAATTTATCCACCATCTGATCCCATCTTGTGATTTTATCCTTTCCTCTTCTATTTCGCTCCAATTGAATCTCTTGCCACCAGATCTTCACATGACCCTTGAGTCTGGTCTTTGCAAACTTGACCCGATCAGGATCCTCAATATCTTCATACTCAAAATATTCTTCACATTCATTGATCCAGTCGATCAATTCCTTTGGGTTAAGATTCCTTGAAAATGTAGGTACCTCGATCTTAGGTCTTTTTCCGATCTTGGAAATGGCCCGAAAAAGTCTTTCTTCCTCCTGGTTCAAAATTTGCCTTCTTCTTGATCAGAATTTCCTTCTCCCTCGGCTTCATCCTCACTTTCATCTCTGACATTAAGATTCATTCCTCTCCGAATCTCTTCTTGCAATGCTCGCACTTGTCTCTGGAGCGCTCTAACCTCAAGTGTTACAACACCAGCTCTTCCACCACGTTCCCTTCGTGGAGGCATTTTCATGCTTATCACTGAAACCCTAACCACATTCCTAGTGCAAACTGCCTCACAGTCGGTGATCTATTTACACAGAAACCCTAACCACAGTCCTGGTGCAAACTGTCTCACAATCAGTGATTTGTTTACATAGAAACCCTAAACCACGGTCTTGGTGCAAACTGCCTCACAGTCAGTGATTTGTTTACACACTCAAGAACTCCTGCTTTGATACCACTTGATGAAGGGTGCTCCCCTTAATACCACAAACACATAACAGAAACATAGAAACAACAACAATTTGCAAGAACAGAAAATGGGCTTCTTATTATCTCCACAAATGTGGAATTACAAACTTTCAGAATTACAATATGCAAAGCCACATGGGCATTTCCCTTACAATATTTTATAGGACAAAGCCTCAAATCATTACCCAGATCTACCCAAAACTATCTCGAACTACCCCGAACTACCCTACACAACACTACAAGCCTTCTTTATATAGGCAATTTCCACCGCTCGAGAAGGTTCCAAAAATTTAGCCCTTAGGGCCGACCAACTTAGAATTATTTTATTTTTCAATTTATTACATCAAAGTCGGCTCAAAATAACTTTTGAAACCTGAACAAAAATTTTGAAGGAAATTTATTTTCCGCCATTTCAAGTGGCCCAACTTCCGGAGACCATAAGTCATGACATGTTGACCCGATTGACTATTATGACCCCAATTCAAAAAGGGTACGAGGAGCTCTACAACAACTAAATTAAGCAAGCTTCATTCAGTCGAAGTTTCGACCTCATCCGGGGCCTCTAAAGCCTTCAAAACTGAGTTCAAAGTTTCTGTACCCTACTGCCAATACCGAAAATCTTCAATATCTACAAAGCTAGACTTGACCTGTCAATGAAACTTTACTGGCAAGCTGATATGACCAAAATGAACCTCCAGAGAAGAAAATAGACCATTCTGAGCCCGGAACAAAAACTTACTAAAAATAGTAACTTTCCAAAAATAGCAACTCTGCACAAGATAGCAGCCCTTATTGAAAAGAAACTAGAAATATTTTTGGGTGATGCAAGATTGCTCTTACACCTAGGATGCTCCTGCATCACACCAAGTCAATGATGTGTATCAAACAAAGGATGAGAAACTTGTTCCATACAAATGCATGGTAGATGACTTAAAGAAGTATTTCATATCTATCATGTTTGAACAGATTCCTAGAATGGAGAATAAGGTTGTTGATGCTATGGCAATGTTATCATCTTTACTACAGTAGCTCGAACATGAACTACGCTACGAGTTCCTGGTGGAAGCATTGTCATTCCCTGCCTATGATTGTCCAGAAACCCACATGATCTGCACCATTGTAGGTCATGATTCCTCCCGCTACCAACACGTATACTCCTACCTTCATGATCAAATCATTCTTGATACCTTTAATCAACATGAAAAATGTTACCTTATCTGAAACACATCACGGTATGTCATCATTGCTAATGATTATATAAACAAAGTCTGGATGGTACACTTCTTAGGTGTTTAGAACGTGAAGAGTCACAATGCGCATTAGAGGAAGTCCATGAAGGTATTTGCAGATCACATTCCAATGGTTTGACACTAGCTCAAAAACTCATTAGGGCTAGGTACTATTGGCCAGACATGGAAAAAGAGGCCATAAAATATGCCAAGAATTGTCAAAAATGTCAAGTCCATGGAAACTTGATTCATGCACCAGGGAGAGATTTGATTCCCTTTACAACACAATGGCCTTTTCAATAGTGGGCATTTGATCTCATAGGAGTTATTTATCCACATTCGTCAAATGGTCACACCCATATCATCACAGCTACATATTACTTCACAAAATAGGTAGCAACAGTGCCTTTGACACAAGAAATCGGCAAACAAATTCCAATGTTCATCCTGAACTACATCATTTGTCGCTATGGTGTTCCGCACTCCATCATCATAGAAAATGGAAGCCAATTTAAAAACAAGGACCTGGACTCCTTATGCTCTAAATTCAAGATTACTCAACATTGGTCATCCATTTACTATCCTCAAGGAAATGGACAAGTTGAGGCATCCAACAAAAACTTATTGAAAATCTTGCATCGTACAGTCAATAAGACAGGAAGAGACTGGCATCTGATGGTAAATCCAGCTCTTTGGGCCTATAGAACAAGTATCAGAATGCCCATTGGGGCTACTCCTTTTTCTTTAGTATATGGGGTTGAAGTAGTGCTTCCTATTGAGGTTGAAATCCCATCACTATGAATCAGAATGCATGGTCTAATAACTGATGATGATTACAGAGTGTCTAGGTTACAAGAACTTGAACTACTAGATGAGCATAGACAAGCTGCATATGATCATCTTAGAGTATATCAAAAATGAATGTCTAGAGGCTACAACAAGAAAGTCAGACACAGAGAATTTTAGGTTGGCGATCTATTCTTGAGAGAGAATACTAAAAATCAATCCCATCGCGAATGCAAGGGGAAGTTTGAACCAAACTGGTTGGGTCCCTTTGTTATCACTATTGCTTTTGGCTCTGGATCCTATCAACTCTCAACAACTGAAGGAGAACAGCTTCAAGAACTAATCAACGTTCTCCATCTGAAGAAATTCTATGCCTAAGGCATTCAATTTGTGAAAATGTCCTGAAAAAAGCATAAAAATCAGAAAAATATAAAAGTGCAAAAAAATCAAAAATATGAAAAATACAAAAAAAAAGAGAGAAGAAAAAGAAAAGGTGCCTTGGTGAAAACTTGGTAAATAGGCGCCTTGGTAGCAAAAATAGAATCTCTGCCAAGATGGTGAAAACCTAGCAAACGGGTGCCACTTGTATCAAAATGCTCCATCTATCAGCGCAATCTTGGTCTTTCCTAGCTTTTAGTACTGTTTTAGTTTGTATGTATCTCCTAGTTTTGTTTTTGCATCCTATTTTCAATAAAGTCGGTCTAAGCACCATCCAAGCAAAAGTGTCTGTATACTATCAAAGTTTCAACCTGAGGGAAATCAATGCCTTATCCTAAAGTCCTTAGTATCTTCAGATGATTCATATCCAGTCAAGGTCCTTTCAAAGCTATGTCTGAGTTAGTCTGTCTGTCTCCTCACTGGGAAAGGATTTTGCACCTTACACCAACACAAACAAACAACAACAACAACAAACTGAAAACAATCTTTGTGACATGCTTAAATCTTTTTGTATGCTAACTGATTCACATTGATATTTCTGCATAGTCTATCCCCTCGAGCTCTTCGATGATTTCCTTCATAGGATTTAGAGAGTGATGACTGGGGGCATAATATTTTATTTTTCTTCTTCTTGTAAGTGACAATCTAATAACTTTGGAAATTCTGGATTCAATTGGTGTCCACCATAAGTGCCTCCATCACGATTGGAAGGCCACATGTACCTCGACCATTGATACCTGGATGCTTCAAGGAAGTTTGATCTACCTTTTTTCTTTTTGAATGATTTCTTAATCCTATTATGAAACAAGCTACTACCCAAGGATGTGAAAGATAAAAGGTCACTGTGGGTAATTCACATTAGAAATAGAATGATTTATACAATTGCTTGGTGTATTTGTCCGCAAGGCGTATTTAGGTCATCACAACATTTATGTTATGATGCTTATACAAATTGCTATATCAAAATGGACATGATATTTAGGTTGTCCTAACTTTTGTACCTTGATGCTTATATCTAAATCCGACATGTCAAAATACAAATCCATATTCATATGTTCATGGTTGCCTAACTAGTGAACATTGTATCAATTATTCGGTGTTACCTAAAATATTCAGTGATGATAAAAGACCAACATATGATCAGTGACTAAGTCCTAGGTCCTACATTTTATTTTAAATTTTTCACTTTGCATGGTTACATTTCTTATGACTTAAGTATCAATCAATGCTTGAATTCTCCAAATTAGCACTAAACACAATGCAAGGACTGAACATCGTACGAAGGTCCCCTTAACTAATCAACAAGCAGCCATCGTTCTGGGTTACACATCCATTTTGAAAATGACTAAGGACTTGTCTTCTTCGTGTACCTACAAAAACATATCATGTGTATAGTTTCATTTCCATTACATTTTAATTTCATTCATCCATTGCATACATACATGTGCATCCATAAAAACATATGTTTACATTTATTCATCTACTATCTGTATCGTCTTAAAATGGAAGCACTTCCATGTTAAGAGCATTTAGCCCTCCGAGTAAGTAGTTTTGGGTCATGTTAAGTGCCTTGATCGAGTCTTTTCATGTATTTGGCTTTCTCCCCTCTTTCCACTTCTTTTCTGCACTTGATTTCTTCATTCTAGGTGAAATTAGGGTTAGGATCCTGAGGATTCTCCTTAATTTCCCTCTTCCATGGCTCTATTTTCTAGGTAGGATTTAGAAATAGGTCCTCCTGGCCTTCATCATAGTAATCATAGGATTTTATGTCTATCCCTGGCATTTTTTCCTGTTCTAATATCATTTCTAGGTTTCTGGGCATCCCCGAGACCTCCTAACCTAATTTTGACTGAATCTAGGCCCAGGGTCAAATTCGAGGTTGATCTTGACTAGGTTAGGATCAAGCTCGAACCTGACTAGGTCAGGATCAAGGTTGAACCTGACTAGGTTAGGTCCAACCTTGATTTTTCCCCCCTCATTCAAATTTCCAATTTCTTTGATTTTCGGGCATCGGGCTTTCGGGATATTTATTTTCCCGCCTCCGAATTGGCCATTTCGGGTTTCGGGATGGTAAATCCTCTAACTGCATTTAATCTAGGTATATTTTATAAATGTTAGGACCTAATTGGGATTTAATTCTCCAAGGTGGCCCCTCTAGAGGATTGTGCCCTAGTTCACTATAAAAGGAGGCCTTCCTCTCTCATTTTCTCATCCATTATTCACATCCACAATCAAGCAATTTCATGAGTGAGCTCTCAAGTGCAAGCAAGTGAATTCAAGCATTCAAGAAATTCTTCAAGCATTCAAGTGTTCAAGCATCCATCCATCAAGGAGATCCATTGTTAGCTATTGAAGGATTCAATCTCTTTGGAGCCCCCTTTGATGATCCATCCTTCTACATTCATTCAAGCCTTTCTCATATGCAAAGATCAAGTAAAAGATTGGTGTTGAAGATCAAATGTCATTGATTGGAAACATCCTACATTCATCCTACATCCATTGAAGCATTCCTACTTGTGGATTGGAGGATTCGAATCCTCTACAAGGACTTCAACATAAGCGAGGTGATTTGTTTCAATTACTTTGTTTATGCACAATATATTTCAATTCAATTTCAAGGTTAATTCCTAAACTGGGGTTTGACCAAGGCAAACCCCCCATACAACAAAAACCCCCCATTTTCTTGTAGGTATAGGTGCATAATTTCGGATCTAAGAGTGAATTTGGATACCTTTTTCGATAAACTTCTAAGATCTACGAATAGAATCAGAATCGGACTTCAAATAAAGAATGTAGTATTTGACCTTTTATGAGGGTCAAACCCGACCTGAGCTCATCTTGGAGAAAGATTTATGGGTTTTCTCTGTCTCGGCATTTCCAGTCTGGAATAGGTTGCAAAATTTCCTGAAAGTATACATAGACATCAGAATTTGACATTTTCCATATCTGCCCTAATTTGAGGTTAGTATATGTATTTCAATTATTCCATATTTCAAGCATAATTTCCTCCATAGGGAAATATTGGATTTACTCTCTCTCTCTCTCTTCCATATTCTTCATAAATTGATTCGATTGTGTATTAACCTCTTGGTTGATCAAATTGGATCTCTTCTTTGGAAATTTGGGTTTGAGAATAGATCTCATATTTCCCCCCTTTCTATTTGAATAGTGGTGAATCCATTTTACCTCTATTCATTATCTATCATTGCATTGCATATTCATACATTTGAAAGAAAATATCCATACATTCTATAATAAAAGAAGTATTTCATACACTTGCATCACATGATATCACATCATAAACTAAAATGACAAGTGCATATGAAGTCACAACCAAAAATCTAATCTCATATATATATATATATATATATATATATATATATATATATATATATATATATATATATATATATATATATATATATATATATATATATGTATATACATATATATATATATATGTATATACATATATATATATATATATATACATATATATATATATACATATATATATATATATACATATATATATATATATACATATATATATATGTATATACATATATATATATGTATATACATATATATATATGTATATACATATATATATATATACATATATATATATGTATATATATATATGTATATATATATATATGTATATATATACATGTATATATATACATATATATATATACATGTATATATATACATGTATATATACATGTATATATATACATGTATATATACATGTATATATATACATGTATATATATACATGTATATATATACATGTATGTATATATATACATGTATGTATATATATACATGTATGTATATATATATACATGTATGTATATATATATACATGTATGTATATATATATACATGTATGTATATATATATACATGTACGTATATATATATACATGTATATATATATCAAAATGTCGAGATAGTACAATGGGGTGCACTAATGGCACTGGGTACAAAGAATGAGCTACAATGAGCTATCAGGTATAATCAAAATGAAGAATATCATAGATCAATTGTTTGCCTAGTCCTCGGCATCTGGTGCAACTCCTCTGGCAGGTGCATCAAGTGGTGGCTCAGCACGTGGGGCCCAGGCTCCCTCATAATCTATCATATACTGAGAGTAAGAAGTAACTCTATGTCTGAGAGGCACAACTGAATAATAAGCTGAATTATAGTAGGCTGCATGACCCATCTGATGGATCACCTCAGCCTACAAATGTCTAACATCAGCTTCTCGATCTCGCAACTATCTCTCACGATCTCAGAGTTGCACCTCTAATGTCAGGTTGTGGGTCCTCTAATCTCTCAACTGCTGCCAGAGCCGCCTGATAAGATGTCTGCCTCAATCCTGGATCTACCTCAGTTGCTATTGTCTCTTCCTCCTCCATGGGTTGATCTGCACCTATTTTTGTCTGTGCCTTACGGCGATGAACCTCTGCACCTAAATCAAAGTTTGGGGCATCTTGTGCCTCCTCCATCGGTGCATCCTGATGTGCACCTAATAAATCCTTAGCACTTCCAACCCCGCCTAAGGTGCCACTCTCACCTCTAGTGTATCAATGTTGTAATACTATTTGCCTACCTGCTGGAACAGAATGTGGAATGGGTGGTGGCCTCATGCATCCTGCTGGCCTCAGAGGGGTCACAACGGCTCTCAGCCTTGATGGTGTAGGATGCACCACAGGGATCTGAACATCATGCCTCCTATATCTTCTGCCCATAGGGGCACCTATAACATCCTCTACCTCCTCCATGGTGGGAATGAACTCAGTAGGATTCAAGAATATCCTCATGGGATGCTCTTCCATATGAGAAAAGGAAGCATCAGTCATCCCTTCATCAACTACCTAAGGATGGTAGTCCCAATCTTGAGCAACATATCCACTATACTCCTGACTGTACAGAGCATATGATAACCGAGTTATCCAACCTAAACCCAGCTCTCACACCTATCACGCATACATAGAAAGCTCCTATGACACATCCTGAATGAGGCCATATTGACGCCATACACGAGTAATCAAAAATCTCTCCAGGATAGTGGTAGACCACCCTATGAGTATGTGAATCTGGAAAAAATACCCAAACTAGGCATGAGCAATGGGCCAAGCCTCGATCTACAAATAGGGTCTCCACATAACGACTGTCATGTTGTCTAGCACCCACCGCCAATACTCAATACAACCCATGCAAACCTATGTAACAAATCCTGAATATCTATATATCAGTGGCTCCTGAAGCTTTCGCTCATCACCACAAATCGGTCTACATATGGAGATGTGTTCCCATGCCCAAATTTGCAACACTAGAACACCAGATGCAAACAATTTCACCTCATGATAGATGATCTTGTGCATCTCAGAAAACATATGTGCCAGCATACACTGGCCCCATCCTAACTTTGTGGGACTCTCCATCAGGCACTAAATCATCAAAGCCCACCCCATAAGGAGACTATTCTGCTGACGGTCTTACATGATGATCCCTCTGATCATCCCGGCTATGATACACTCCAAATGGTGTGTCTCTCTGTATCTCTAAACCAAGGTCTCCCATGAGATCTGTTGTGCGATCTCCTCATTAGCACCAAATACTGTCTGGAATGCAGCTAATCCTGTGTTACCCGCACTAATATAGTCCAGGCGGGGTCCATGGAATGGAATACAGAGGATCCTGTAGACATCCTTCGGTGTGACTGTAATCTCCCTTGTAGGGAGGTGAAAGGTCTACGTCTCCGAGTGAAAATTCTCAACTAATGTAGTGATCAAACCATGGTTAACCCAAATATCAAGCAATCGGATCAAGTACTCGAAGCCGCACGCTGCAAGGTGCACTCTCAATGGATCAAGTAAACTCATAGACAGTCTCTAGGTCGCAGGATGGGATATCCGAACATGAACATTTGGATAGATGATCTACACAACACAAAAATGGGACACCCTATCGATAACTTGGTCAAAAATTAGGCTATAAGCATGGAAAACAAGAAATTGAATACTTCAGAAGGTGCATTAAAAGCTAAGGAAAATGGCTATGAAATCAAAAAAATTTAAAAATTGGCCTAAGGACTTCAAATTTGGTTGTTGTTTTCCATACAACAGATCAGGAAATTAAAAATTGGTGTCCAAACTCGTATGACAATATACACCAACTCATACAACACTTCATGCATATACAACTTTCTAAGGGTTCGCGTATGACACTTGAGGGACCTGATGAAATGTCGTACGAAAAAAGGGTCCCCCTCATACAAGTTACTCCTAAAGCGGGCACGACATTCTAAAATGGATTGAAAACTCATACGAGCCCAAACAGACTGTTGTACGAGTTTACATGAAGCAAAAATTAAAAAATCCTAAACTCATCCTAAAGATCCTAAAAAGAAGGAATAACTACAAATTTGAATTCACAAAGAGGCATAGAGGTCCACTGACCAGATAACCATACTGTCGAGGTCTCAAGTATCGTTGGTTGCACTCAAAATGGTGAGATGTCGCAGGTACTTGCATTTTTTCTCTCAGAGGGCTCCACAAGGTTTATAAAAGTCAAAGGTTAAAATGATTTGTAAATGACCCTTTTGGGCCTTATATAGGTTTTGACCTAATTTTTCAAAGTGCTCTGTTTTGCGTGAAAATTGCACCCCTAGCTAATTTCGATGTTCTGAAGCAATTTTTGGGATCAAAATCAAAATTTGAGATCGTCTACTTTGTCAAAATTGTGATTTATAATTTTTGGACCCAGGATGGCCGATTGCTTGCACAATTGACCTTCAGAACATCAATGTAATTTAGTATTCAACTTAACTGATTATCATACATCAAACTATCAAAATTTTAACTTGGTCACCTAGTCAAACTTGGTCAACAGGACCTCCAAATGATGCAGAACACGTCTCCGAATGTGTATAACCACTTCAAAAATTGATTACATCACCTCTAAACCAATTTACACTAGCTTTCTTGCCAGATTTTGATTTTCATCCTGAAGGGGGCATGGTATTACACATCATTAATCAAATTTGTCAATCAAATTTCCTTCAGTGATCAAGACAACAACCACGTCTAGTTAATGATTTACCAAAAGTCCTCATTGCTTGGGGCATATCAAATTCATCAAAATCCATATCAATCTGGTGTTCTCTCACAACTTGTAATCTATATCAGCTCTTTGTAACCATTGGTTCATTAGTGTTATTTCCTTGATTCTTCATAACTGAAGGGTTCGGATTTGGCATCCTTTCGATTCCTTCAGACAATCAGGTCTAGAGTCAAGATAGTCACTTCTTCGTAATCATAAGGTTCAAAATCAGGTGTTTTGACACTTCTTCATAATCACCGGTTCATTGTTGATATTGTAAACATCATCTCGATTCTCTGGTCAATCAGGACCTGAATCAACATCTTCAAATCTTTCAATCGGTTTCTGTCTCATAATCAGTTAATCTTTTAGGATCATTTTCTCCATCACATAACTGAGTCTGCATCATCATCAAAAATAGATTAATCTTTGAACCATTACACATAGCATAGTAATTCAAAGAGGGGCAAAATGTAATACCCCAAAAATGGGCTTCAAAACCATTGACCTCCTACATCGACAAATCAATCGAAATTGACATAAAAGCCCTAACCTAAGGCACATCTGCACATCAAACTATCAAAATCCTAATCAACCTTATCTCAATTCTGCATCGGGGAATATTCCTAATATTCCTAATTTATCTTAATTACTTCTAATTAAATATTATTTGGTAATAAATGTGTTTTATTTATCCTAGGTGCAATTAATTGAATATGTTGAATATTTGATTAATAAAATTAATTTTTGCCCCTTAATTAATTTAATTAGATTTAATTGCATTTATTCCTAATTAATATTATTTTAATTTGACAATAAATCAAATTCCTAGAAATAATTGATTAAATCAAGTTGTCAAATTTAATGATATAGTTTTGGGATAAAGTTTGATTAAATAATTGATTAACCCATAAATCAGTTATTTTTATTCAAAAATCAGTTAAGTTGAGAATAAATCACTTGAATTATTAAATAAATTCATAATTATCCATGCACAATCAAAAGAGCAGTTAAAACTTTGAATCAAAAAATCAATTTAATTTATTAACTTTTCGAACTCAACATGTGATTGTGAGTTGAAAAAGTGATATGAACTCTGATTCAAGTTTAAAAAATTGATTTTGCATGATTTTGTGAGTTAACTCTTTCTGATTTTCTGATAACTCAATAATCAATCTGAGTTGGTCAGGGAGAGATTTTTGGCTTTCCATGAGTTCTTACAAAACTTGGATTTCTATATAAATGAGCCTCGGTCCTTTTCAAACGATCACCCTCTTGCGAATCTGGAGAATTTGGCTTGTGCAATCTGGCAATTTTGTGAGATTGTGCTAATTTCTTGAGATTGTTGTTGTCATTTGATTTCATTTTAATAGCAATTCATATCATTGTTAGATTAGATTGCATTCATTTCAATTCAATTTTAGATCAATTTTCATACAGTTTTCATCCATATTGCATAGAAAAATAAAAAATATAGCTTAATCTACATTCAATTTTCATTCATTTTTCATCATTAAATCCTTCGTTTAGGTGTTGCATTGTCACTAGTCTTGGTCTAATTCTGAGAATATCAAACTCGTATCTACTAGAAGGCAGTAAATCATCTGGCTAGCAATATTTGTTTTATTTGCAAATTTCTTGATTTGCTAACCTCTAATGTTTTACTGAAGTGTTGTGTCCACGACTAGGTAAAATTTCACACACACTAGAGACACATAAAAATGTGGGGGTTTTATAGTTGAAACCTATTGCCCCTTTTATTCACGTCAGCATTAGCCAAGACAACCTTGGGATATTCTCTATTAGGATAATTAGAAACACTTAAGTCTGATAAGGTTGACTGCAAAAGGTCCTTCTGACTTGAAATACTCAAAGAATTCCACACGGACATGGATACATTTATTTTCTTAACACTGTAAATAATGTTAAAAGAAGGGGCACTAACCTTAGGCTAAACCTTTGTAGCAACATTCTCAACATTAATAGAAGTTGATTGTGTTGGTTGTGTCGTAACCTTAGGTTGTTCCTTTGTTAATAAAGGTTGTCCCTTTGGAAAAGTCTGAACACTCTTAGTATTATATGGGCCAACAACTCATTGCCCATCACCTAGTGTCCTCTTTATACTTCTTGTATTATATGCAATGGATGTACCGATTTGATTCATGCCACAAAAATATTTGAAGTGCCAATTAATAAGTGTTTCTTTTGGTTGTTGACCTTCTTGTTGTTGTCTAGAGGGTCCGTCAGAGGTACTTGCCTATAAAATTGGGATGTTTTGTACCATTAAGACCTAGTTAATGATACCATTTGTACAAGCACTCTGATTATGTGGTTGATTGCATGAAAAACATCATTTTTAATCCTAAGCCAGATTATTCTAGGTTGGAACAAGCTCTTTTGAAGAGCTTGTAGCATTGGGGTTATTAGGTTGATATGGCCTAGTATTATAATTTTTTCTTTGACCTTGATAATTGGGTTGATACGGTGGTCTATTATTTTGATTTTGCTAGTAAGGTGGTTGGTAAGGTTTATAACCTTAATTTTTCTACTTTTTAATATTCACAATTTCATTACCAAAAGTTTGTAAGATACCCTTAATCTCTTGTAAATCCACTGATTGAGTCGGAAGGGTACTCCTCTTGGTTATTGGGTTTTGTAATAGGTGTTGGTAATGTCAGTGTTTTCAGGATAATAGCTAAAGGGACTGCTTGCAAAGGTATAAGCGACTAAACAATAGGAGCTACTAGAAAAATAGGCATAGGAGGTCTCAGGGCAATCTTTTTAGCTTGTATAAGGTTGTTTTCATCTCTCACAACCATATCATAAGCACCTAGGAGTGTAACACTTCCCATAGATTGTATATAACATCTATATCACTATTGAAAGCCCTTAGATAATATAAAAAAGAATGATTAGTAGAGGGTCTTATCATTGGAGGTATTCTCTCCCATGTCCTCTTGAAATGGAAGTTAAAATCCATTATTTTTTCATGGGGGGATCTCTTAATGGTGGGTAGTCATTCTACCAAAGACAAATGATCTAATTTATCTTTAAAAGGCCTCATTGTTCAATACTCATCTGGTCCCAATCAATGATAGAACCCACTGCTAGCCTCCTAAACTATTGTGAAGCTTTTCCTTTGAAAGAGGCAGCCAACAACCTAACTGTAAGATTGTGATTTGTAATGTGATGCAAGGAAAAAAAGATTAGCTACATCTTTTATATGTTCAATCAAGGTGGTTTGATCCTCACTAGTAAAATAAGGCAAACTCTTTAAAGTAGAAACAAGAATGATGTCATGTTGCATTAGATTCAGTGGGTTGCCTTGGTTGAATGAAATAAAAGGTTGGTTCATTTGTAGAGCCATGGGAATCTGCAAAGCTTAACCTCTTGGGGCAGTAAAAATTGGAACAATAGTAAGAGGAGCAGTAGTAATAATAAGAACTATAGTGTTACCTCTTGTTGCAAGAGGAGTGCACTTATTTCTCCTTGTATAGACCATGGGCCTTTTTGGTTGTTTTGTTATCCTCCATCTTCTCCTAGGTGGAGATAGTTGCAGATACTCAAAAGATGAAGAGCTTATCCTTATTTGTACTCTTCTCATATGTTGTAATACATCGGTTCTACTTTTCAAATTCTTAGAGTCACCAAGTGTGTAACTTTAACCTCTTTCAGGCTGGAAATACTATTGTACACATGAACAACAGCACAAGAAGTATTGTAAAAAGGACTGAAAAATCAATCGCTTATCCCACCGGGCCTACCAAAAACTATTTTCACCTAAACAGTGCACCCCTATTGAGAAAACTCAAGCCTACCAGTGAACATGGGAAATCATCCATGATTGTGGACTCATATATTAGAAGCTAACCTTCAAATAAAGATGGTTCTTATGGTACTTCACCTAAAACTAGCCTAACTAAGATTCTTTGCGAAGGAAAAGGGTTAGAAGGATGCATAAAAATAAAATTTAACTACTAAAAGGTGATGCACCAAAACTGGATCTTTGAGACTAAACAGATAACCAACACACAATAAAAGTTGTAATGGAAATCCCCCCTACACAACTCAACAACACATAATATTTGCAACAGTAATTTATAATAAGGCTAAACGACAGTTCCTAAAAGGAGGATAAATTCCTCATTTATTTTTTAAAATTGATTAAGAACAACCCACAACCTACAAAGATTATACTTCTACAAAAGGCATTAATAAGAGATACACAAGTGCAAAAAAAAGAGAAAGCACGAGCTAAGAATTACAGCTAAAGGTGTTACAAACCTATATAATCTCTCTGAAATGGGTTACAAAAACCACTTTGCCTCTATCAAGAACTTAGGAGAATTTAAAAAATAGCAAGCCAAAGGGAAGACGAACTCTTTACAAATGAGCCCTCATCTCATACTTATGCTTTTTCAAAATTGAACTACACCCCAAAAATAGTAAAAACTTTTGGTTCAAATGCAGTTGAAACTGGTCAATCCTAAGACCTTCAAACATTTTTAAAGAGGCCAAAAGGTGACCCCAAAGTTGTTCTCCAAAGTATTGTCATAAAGACCCTCCATAAATGTGAGTCTTTCCTTGTCTCTTCACCACTAGAACAGTGTCGCCTCCTTGAATGCATGTTTGATGAAGAAAACCCAAAGAATCCTTTGTGTTTCTTGTATACTCGAAATGGCATTCACAAGTAGCGTCATAGTCATCTTCACTTTACCGTTGGAGAAGTTCCAATCGGAGCACCAAAAATCATTTTCCTTAGTTAAAAACTTGAACTAGCATGAAAATAACCTCCCATCGGCATAGGTGATACCAATAGGTTAAATCCCTCTTTGACACCATCGGCAAAGAATCTATCTCCTTGATCTAACATTTTGTTTCTTGTTTCCATTGACATAGGTGATATCAATAGGTTCATCAGGGGTCAGCAAGTCTCAACAATTGTTCCACTATTGTGCATTGTTATACTAATAATGCCCATCGACATAACTCCCCCTGATGTCTTTTTTCCTTGGCATCATTGGTGAAGGCTTAACCGATAGCCCCATCAACTATTGGCAAGACAAAAAAATCCTTCACCTCCAACATAAGTTTCACTGATGTGTTATATTGATGCAAGCCCCACTAATAAATGCATCATGTGTCAGCATAGAATAGAATGTGCTCCAACAATGGTACTAGTCATGCCGATGAGTCCATCGGTGAAAGTCCTATCAATGCGTCATCTTGTATTATCGGCATAAGTCCACCTGATATCTCTTATAACATCCTAAAATGCCCCCATCGTGGTAACCTATGCCGACAGGCTCATCGAGCATCAGGAAAATGCAAACAATGGTATGTCGATGGGCCTAGCTATTTTGATGCCTCTCATCGGCTAAACCTCTACTGATAGACTGCCTCAGTTCAAATATATATTGCAATAAGTCTTACCGATAACCTCATCAGCTATCGGTAAGATAGAAAAATTGCTTTGTCGGTGGTGCATGTTTCACCAATGAAGCTCATCGGTATAAGTCAACTTGATTCCATCTTCACAACGGTCACTTGTTGCCTCTATCGTTGTATGTTGTGTCGATGATTTCGTTGGAAAATCTTTCACTGATGGGTGACCCCACAATAGTGGGTTACACTTTTTTAGACGTGCTGATTTTTGCTGAAGTAACACATTTTTAATAAAATATGATGATTTAAGCCTTGAGAGATTCCATTTGAAAGAATTAATTACAAATGGTTAGCTCAAAGTCTCTTATATAATAAAAACATTGATATAACATCTATACTCCTCATTCATACCTACAATGGAGTCTCCTTTGCACCTATTAAAATGCTGACAAAAAATCACTTCGACTTTATCTTTTGATAGATCAAACCAATCCATTTGACAAACCTATCTATGTAGTAAGTTACTAAGGAGAAAAATATTTCCAATGATTATAATGTTAATAGATATTAAGTTTATTATGACTTTGTATTTTTTGTTTTACTAAACATAAATATTTCATCGTATGTCTACCTCTATGTTTGACACTTATGGAAAAATAGTAAATGAGAGAAAAAAATTTTAAAAAATAGCTATGTCCTAGGTATTGAAGTTCTCTTTCTATAAAAAAAATAAAAAATGAAATTGGACAAATACACAATAAGTTATAAGCTATGTAGTCAAGGTATGTCAAAATTACAGTTTAGTCAACTTCAAACATTAATAAAATGTGCAATAATAGTTATAATTTCATCAAACCAATTGCATGCCCTTTGTATGGATGTTACAAAACTAAATTTGAAAGAATCAAATTCATATCTATTCTAGAAAACAAGTTATGCTCTATGAAAACAACGTAACTCTTTGAAAATGACATTTTCAGCCACATACCAATTTTTGTGGGAGAAAGAAGAAACCATTCAAATCAATTCAAAAAATAAAATAAAATATATACTTAGAGTCTAGACATAAATTCTTAAAAGACTCTAATTTACTTCATCTTCCTATTTCAAATGGTTTAACAACAATATGCATCTGAATCTGAAAGTTTTTTTCAAAATGTAGAGTTTAGTGTCCGTTCAGGCAAAAAAGTGTAACCCACTATTGTGGGTTCACCCTGATGCATCATCTCCCTTTGGTGCCCATTGGTATAAGTCTTACCGATAACTACATCAAGTATTGGCAAGACAAAAAAATGCCTTTGCCAATGGTGAGTGTTATGTCGATGGAGCATATCGGCACAAGTCATGCCAATAATTTTCTCTTCCTTTCTCTCATTTGATGCTATCGACATAACCTACACCAACATGGATCCTCGGCCTAATGTTTCACTCCTCAATCAAGGTACATTATCCTGATCCCATTTGGGTTTCTATAGCACGTTGGGCTCTTGCATTTCTGCAATTGTATGTAACCCTCCTATGACATTTGACTCCATCCAATAGACCGTTTCCTTCTTACAATCCTATAGCATGTTGGGCTCTACCCTTTTGGGAGCCACATTTTACCCCACATGTTACGGGATAGACATTTGTATCTGAGATGAGTCGTGGGAAAAACTTGATAACAGTTCTCTTCAAGTTCAGACATGATGCAGGAGTATCTCTGGTTCTTGGTAATCTTGTATCACCAAACATATGTTAGAGTTGTTGGATGTGCTCGGTAGCTTCTTTTGAGCTCTCGGTGAAGTATTCTTGTTTCCACCGATAGGGCTCAGTTGCTATTTGATTCGATTGTTCACTGAGTTGGTTCGGTTGTTCATTGAGTTGATTTCAGTTGCTCGAAAGTCTTTCTCACCGAGTGGTTTATTTTGATTTATGTTGAGGCCGACTTGTGCATTCAATTTTGGTTGTGGAGTTAATGGTTGCATCAATCATTGGGAAGCATGTGGACCTAGATCTAGGTCATCCCTTTCTCCAATGATTGGATCTTATGGATCTTAAGGCCGACATGTTCGATGGCTTCTTATATAAATAGATTAGTATGTTGTAGATCTTAGGCAGTTTTGAAAGAAGTAGATTTGTGAAGATAGAATTGGTACAGTTGGATCCTGGCATGTATAAGGATTGTTTTATAATTGAATTCTGAGTGTATTGACCCTAACCAAGAAGGCCTTACAGCCTGACATGTATGAAGTTTTATCATGAATAATATATGAGTTTTATGCATTCTCTCTCTCCCTATCTTGTGTCATTTCTTTCGTGTGTTGATCTTGCAAGGAGGTCGGTAGTTGAGTGTGCCTATGGCCACTTCTTCATCCTTTTTTGCATCGGGTGGTATCAGAGTGAGGACAAATATGGCTCCTTCTTGTAAGCCCTAGTTGATATCTTGTTGTGGGGTGGTAGATTGGGATTCGACCTATAATTGTAGAAGGTTTCAAGATGGTTCATGGGAGATGAGATGCAGATCTAGGATTAGTAGATATGCTAAGACAGATTGCTACTAGATAAGAAGATGTTGAGACAACCCACTGCAGAGGAAGACTGTCACGAACCATAATTAAATATAAATATATAAATATATTTTTTCTCTAAATATATTAATCAAATATTATAAATAAATATATTTAATATATATATAATTTCAAATGTAAATATTAAATAAATATTTAATTACCATAAAATAAAATATTAATATAATTGACTAATAATAATAATATTGAAATATAAGTAAATAAGAATATAATATAGCCAAAGATAAAGTAAATAAATAAAGCAACCATTGGTTAATAGACCAAAGATTGTGCTAATCAAATAGCCACTTGAAGGGAGTATCATTACAATATCATCCGCAGCAACAAAAAAATAAATATAATGAGCCATCTATAATATGATGACAGAATCAAAGTATCACGTCACAGCTATAAAAGTATCAGGCAACCAAATATTACGCAACACACATCCTCGTTCAAGGCTGAAGAAAAGTAAGAGACTCATATGACACCTAAACACGAGTCTGAATACAAACAACGGCTATGTTGGGTAACGTGGAAATAGTGACGTGGAAGCACAAACAAGAAACGATTATAATACAATGACAGTGGTTAGTAAAATCTGATCAATCCGATGAGTTGGAGTAAAGACACGATGACAATCCTTAGTTAGATTGCAACCACCGTAAGGCACCAAACCAATTGAGAGTGTCTGATCGATAATCCAAAGTGTTATTAGGGTAGACAATTACATAAGAGAGGGGACGTGTCTTATCCAATACAACTCCTCGTGTCTTATAAGAAGAGTCTCTTGTCATTGCTTGGAGGATACGGGAAGGATAAATCAGCGTTGCATGTACGTTACACAATAGCAGCAAAGATTACATGAATAGAAGTAAATCAAGCCTCCGGACATGACACGGAACGAGTAACCATTGATCTGTGTCAGATAGGGGGATAATCAGCACTTGGTCCATTCGAACCAATTAGCATTTCGTAAACATTACAGTCAGCAAATATACAGTCCATATAGCTCAGCGAATAAGGAAGACAAGATGGGGTGTGAACGGTAATGAAGGACCAAACAACAAAGGAGTACAAAGGAGTCAGCAGATTGTCATTGCATGGTCATCTTATCTAATCCAATCAACGTCATACAATCAACGAATCATATAAAGTAGAGGCATCGAACATAGCGATCTTCATCTTCAGACTGATATAATGTTTATACTTAATAATAACATATAGTGCAAACAGACGGCTAATACATTTCAAAGTGGATATATTATTTACACAATCAAGATAGTGAATTAAAGACAATCTCGACCTTTTAGCAATTATACAATCAGAGCGTAAGAATTAGATCAGACTTATTGTTTCATAATATAATCCTTGTGGAATTATCTTCATTAATAACCCAAATAGAAGGCAATCTCTTGCAATCAATAGAAGTCAATTCCAAATTCTCTACCATCAAATAAGGATCATTACAAAGACATCTTGATGATGTTAGTGATGAAGAAGTTGAAGATGAACAGGGTGAAGCAGAACCTACACCGGTGATGAATCAAGGTGAAGAAAGACTTTTGAAGGCATTAACAAATTTGAAGGCTACACTGCATTTCAATCCTCCTGAATACAATGGAAGCTGGGTTTGGATGAGTTGATGAACTGGATAACCGAGATGGAAAATAATTTTGAATATGAAAATGTTTCAGAGGAAAAGAAGCTGAAAATTGAAAGTACAAAATTGAAAAGGCGTGCATCCTTATGGTGGGAGCATCTACAATTGGACAAAAAGAGGAAAGGAAAAGACAAAATCAAGGTACGGAATAAGATGGTCAATAAATTGAAAGGAAAGTTTCTACCTTGTGATTATTAGATTAACCTAGTTAGAAGAATGCAAAATTTGAAGCAGAGAGATAACTCGATAAAAGATTATACTAAGGAATTCTATAGATTAGACATCAGATCTGGACATGTTGAGGATGAGGTGGAAAGAATTGCTAGATACCTAAATGGGTTAAGATTTTATATTCAAGAGGAAATCAGTTTGGTTAAGTTGAAAAGTATTGAAGAATCTTATCAGTTTGACCTGAAAGTCGAGGAAAAATTAAACAAAAGACATGAGCAAAGACAAAGAGGAAGAGGTGGTAGATTCCTTAGAAGAAGGGGTAGATCTTATGGTAAAAACAATAGATCTGATCAAGAAAAAACAAATGATGATAAAGGCAAGACCGAGTGGAAAGGTGAAAGTTCTTCTAAAGGAAGAGGCAGTAACTATGGAGGTGGCTATGGAAGAGGTGGATTCCGAGGAACTTGTTACAATTATGGAGAAAGACATAGATCATTTGAGAGTAAACATGCAAGCAAGAAATTCGGTAGCAGTAGAAATGCCTTAGTGAAATAAGACTCACCGAATGAAGCAAATAAGGAAAATAACTTGATGGTCAGAAGAGAATTATGGAGTAAAAGTAATAAGGAAGATCCGATAAGGAAAATTTTGTTCAAGACTAGATGCACAGATGTTGATAAAGTGTGGAAGGTAATCATTGACAGAGTAAGCTCTGAGAATCTGGAATCTAAGGAAATGGTTGCAAAGTTGCAATTGGAAAGGTTGAAACACTCGAAACCTTATCAAATTTCATGGATCAAGGATGAGCATACACTATTGGTGAGTGAACAATGTTATGTGAATTTCAAAATTGGCAAGTACTATGATAAGGTGTTGTGTGATATTATGCCCATGGATTGTTGTCATATTTTGTTGGGTAGACTTTGGCAATATGATAGACATGCTATATATGATGGGAGATTGCTTTAATATACTATTTGGGTTGATGGGAGAAGACAAATCTTGTTACCTTCGATTGAAAAATATGTTGGTAATGTTTGTACATTTGTGAAAGTTTGTTTGATGGAAAGAAGAAATTTTGTTAAGGATTTGAAAAAGAATGATGTATGTTTTTTTGTGATTCCTAACCAACCGAGTGAGAAGACAGTGAATAGTGTCCCTAAAGAGGTTGATAAACTACTCACTGAGTACAAAGAGATCATCTATGATAATGTACCTGATGGTTTACCACTAAAGAGAATCATTGATCATTGTATGGATCTGATTCCTGGAGCTAGTTTACCGAATAAAGAACCACATCAGTTGACACCTACAGAGAATGAGGAACTTAACCAACAAATCCAAGAGTTGTTAAAGAAATTTTTATTCGAGAAATTTTGAGTTCATGTGTAGTATCAGTTGTATTAGCACCTAAGATAATGGAGAGCGGTGAATGTGTACTGATTCCAGAGAAATCAACAAGATAATAGTGAAATATCAGTTTCCTATACCGAGAATAAATGACATAATGGATAGTTTGAATGGGGCAAAGTATTTTACTAAAATTGATTTGAAGAGCAGATATCATATGATCAGAATCAGAGAAGGTGATGAATGGAACACTGCTTTCAAAATAAGAGAACGTCTGTATGAGTGGTAGGTTATGCATTTTGGTTTAACTAATGCACCGAGTACTTTTATGAGATTGATGAATGAGGTTTTGAAGAAATTCTTAGGTAAATTTGTGATTGTATACATAGATGACATTCTGATATTCAAAAAGACTAGAGAAGAACACTTGTTGCACATTAAACAGGTATTGCAAAGATTGAAAGAAGAAAAGTTGTTGATTAATTTGAAAAAGTATTCCTTCATGAAATAGGAGATTGTATATTTGGGATTTGTGATTTCAACTGATGGTTTTAAGATGGATCCTGAGAAGGTTGAAGCTATTTTGAATTGGCCTACACCTGAAAAGGCTAGTGAGGTAAGATCATTTCATGGTTTAGAAAGTTTTTACTGAAAGCTCATTAATAATTTAAGTGCAATTTGTAATGCTATCACTAAGACTATGAGAGGAGATAAAAGAGAATTCAAATGGACACGTGGAGCTAATAGAAGTTTTGAGACTTTGAAGAAGAAGGTTGTTGAATTGTCTATGTTATCTTTACCTGATTTCAGTAAGGTATTTCAAGTTTAATGTGATGCAAGTGGTAGTGCAATAGGATTTGTTTTGAATCAAGAAGGTAAACCTTTTGTTTTCTTTAGTGAGAAATTAAATGATGCTAAAAGGAAATATTTTGTGTATGAACAAGAGTTATATGCTATTGTTCAAGCCTTAAAGAAATGAAGACATTATTTGATACCGAGTGAATTTGGGTTGTATACTGATCTTAAGGCTTTATAGTATTTGGATAGTTAGAATAAGCTGAATTAGAAACATATGAAATGGGTTGAGTATTTGCAGAGCTATACATTTATGATAAACATAAGAGTGGAGTCACTAACCAATTTGTTGATGCATTGAGTAGAAGATCTTTGATGAGTGAAATGAGAATTGAAGTTCTTGGTTTTGATGACATGAAATATTTGTATGAAACTAACCCTGATTTTTCTGAGCCATGGAGAAAGTCTAGAGCACCTATTCAATATCAAGTACTAAATGGGAAGACTATTTCATTCAAGAAGGTATGTTGTTTAAAGGTATTCAGTTTTGTATACCAAGAGGATCAATGAGAACTAAGTTGATAAAAGAGAAACATAGTAGTGGTTTGGTTGGACATTTTGGCATTGATAGAACATTGAATTTGCTTAAGGAGAGATACTTTGAGCCATAGTTGTATAAGGATGTTCAGAAATTTGTGAGAAGTTGTGGAGTTTGTCAAGTTGCAAAGGAAGTAAGTCAAAATACTGGATTGTATACACCGATTTTTGTTCCTAAGAAACCTTGGATTAATATCAGTATGAATTTTTTTCTTGGCTTACTGAGGACAACAAGAGTTAATGATTCCATATTTGTTGTTGTGGATAGATTTTCTAAGATGGCACATTTCATACCCTGTAGGAAAACATTAGATGCAATGCATGGAGAAGATCTTTTCTTTGAGGAGATTGTTAGATTGCATGGATTACCAAACAATACCATCTATGACCGAGACAATAAGTTTGTTGGTTATTTTTGGAAGACTCTATGGAAATAGTTGGGTACCGAGTTGAAATATAATTCTAAATGTCATTCACATACTAGTGGACAGATAGAGGTTGTAAATAGGAGTTTGGGTAATCTGTTGAGATGCTTAGTTGGAGACAAACCGAGTAATTGGGATTCTATGTTGGCACAAGAAGAATTTGCATACAATAATTTAGTGAATAGAAGTACTGGAAAAACACCTTTTGAGATTTTTAATGGCACACAACCGAGAGGTTTATCAAATTTGAATAACATTGTTGGGGAAGAGAAGAGAAGTGTCGAAGGAGAAGAATTTGTTGAGCTCATGAAGACATTGCATGAGGGAGTGAAACAAAGTAGGAACATAATAATTAGAAATACAAGAACAGAGAAGATAGATCAAGAAGACATGAGACTTTTGCAGTTGGAGATGAAGTAATGGTTCATTTGAAGAAAGGCATATTTCATGTTGGAACCTATGAAAAATTGAAGATGAAGAAATTTGGTCCCTGCAAGAGACTAAGAAAGTTTGACAATGGAAATTCTTATGAGATTGAGTTACCTGATGACGTGGATATATCACCTATATTCAACATTGCAAATTTGTATGAGTATCATGAATTTGATGAAGAAATGACAATATCGAATGATTATTCTAAGAAGCAGACAGAAGGAGTTGAGCAGATTTTGGAACAAAGAGTTGGTAGAAGCACAAGAGGAAAAGAGTACATTGAATATCTGGTAAAGTGGAAGAACAGACCAATTGAAGACAATTCATGGATTTCACAATATGAGTTGGACTTAGCTTGGGTTGTACCTATTGCATGATTCGGAGAATCATTTCAAAATAACCTCAAATGTATGATGCAGGAGCATCTTGGGTTCTTGGCAATCTTGTATCACCAAAAACATGTTAGATTTGTTAGATGTGCTCGGTAGCTGCTTTTGAGCTCTTGGTGAAGTATTCTTATTTCCACCGACGGGGCTCGGTTGCTGCTCGGTTCGGTTGTTCACCGAGTCAATTTCGGTTACTCGGTAGTCTTTCTCACTGAGTGGTTTATTTTGATTTATGTTGAGGCTGACTTGTGCATTCAATTTTGGTCGTGGAGTTAATAGTTGCATTGATCATTGGGAAGCGTGTGGACCTAGATCTGGTTCATCCCTTTCTCCAATGATTGGATCTTATGGATCTTAAGGCTGACCTATTCGGTGGCTTCTTGTATAAATTGATTAGTATGTTGTAGATCTTAGGCAGTTTTGAAAGAAGGAAGTAGATTTGAGAAGATAGAATTGGTACAATTGGATCCTCACATGTATGAGGATTGTTTTGTAATCGAATTTTGATTGTATTGGTTGTAATCGGGAAGGCCTTATAGCCTGACATGTATGAAGTTTTATCATGAATAATATATGATTTTTTTGCATTCGTTCTCTCCCTATCTTGTGTCATTGCTTCTGTGTGTTGATCTTGCAAAGAGGTTGGTAGTTGGGTGTGCATGTAGCCCCTTCTTCATCCTTTCTTGTGTCAAGACAACTCAAAAGAAGTGATAACACCATAGAGCTCCTCTAAACAAAATTTATTCATATCATGACTCGGTTGAATGACAATCGAAAAGGTTTTGTAGGTCTTAGTCATAGTTCTCATCACCTTCACTAGCACCTCATTGTCTTCTAAGATTCCAACAGTGCCTCTCATCAAATTGACAATTTTATTTACCCGATGCAAGTAACCCGCAATGTTCTCATCCTTGTTCATTTTAAGAGTCTCAAATTTATGTTTCAAATTCTACAACTTGATTTGCTTGATATTCTTGTCTCTTTCATATATCCTAACAAGCTTCTCCTAGATATCAAATGTGATCTTGCATCCCATGACTTTTAGCAATTTTGAATCACCCAAACTATTGTATTTCTCTCCTTTGCATTGTTCTCATGTACTTTGATTTAATCTGGTGTAGGAGCACTAAACATTGGAGGAACATATTGTTTATTGATAGCATCAAGAACTCCAAATAGTATAGAGTCCAAATGTGATCCCATCCTCTCCTTCCAAAAAAATATAATTTGTTTTATCAAACTTAGGTACTTTTTTTCCATCATCTCTAATATGCCTCAAGAAGTTAAACTTCTTCTAGAGGAACCTTGCTTTGATATCAATTGTTGAACACCTCTAGATGTTGAGGGGGGGGTGAATTTCATAAACAAATACTTAACACTTATGTCACAATTCTCAATTGCTTGTTGTTAATCCAAGTTTTCCATTCATCCAACTAACCATCAACAAAAGCTATAGGAATGACAACTTACACACACATAAATATCAAATTTATGTGGAAAACCCAATGCAGGAAAAACCACAATGAGAATCACTCACTACATGAAATAATTGATTACAAAGATTTAGGCTAGAAACCAAGAGAAATTGTTGTCCCTTATGTTTAGGCACACTACCAAGGAACTCATTGTCCCTAAGAGGAATTGCACAATCTGAAGGCAAGATATGGGTTTTCACAAAGCTACTAAAAAAGTGCAACCTTCCAACAAGCACCAAGAGAATATTGAATGAAAATTTGTAAGATCTCTTGATCAACTTTTGTAACCTCTTTGTTTGATTCAGAAATTCACACTTTTGATCTTCCTTATTCGCTTTAATTTGTCTTCACCTTCGATCCACACACACTTCACCACTTCCTCACACATACTCTTACTTTTCCCATCCATTTGCATGCACATGTGCACACACACACACACATTGGTTTGTTCATTAAAGACTCAACAATGACTGTCATAGAAAATAACACTCATTTGTGCACAACATTTCCATGCACATGTGTGCGCGCACACACATATTGGTTTGTTCATTGAAGACTCAACAAGAACTGCCATAAGAAATAACACGCATGTGTGCACATCATGTGCACAACATCCATTCTTGACAATCAGCCTTACTATCAGTAAACAACACATCCCAACTTCATCAAAATAATAGGTAGAGACTCAAAAACATGATCATGCAATATTCACTCTACATAATCATTAAAACAAGAACCACAAATCGACATCATCTTATGAGGAGGAATACAAAGCATTCTCCCATAAGGTCTTCAAATGCTTTTTCCTACATATTACAGCTTTTCATACTTCCATCTTTTGGATATACCTCATACTAACTTACTATCACCATTAGATAATCATCTGAATTGTCATGTTCTTCCTTTTTTCTAGCCCATTCTATTGAGGGGTACTAGGAGTAGACAAATGTCTCCTAGTTTCATGTAAATTCACCTTATGTATCTAACCTTAGACATTTAATCTTAGCATCTATTTGATTTTCTACCATAGATTTGAAAGCTTTAAACTTTTCTAGGGCTTCATACTTTTTTCTTAAAGAAGTAACCCATGTCATTCTAGAGTAATCATCAATTTAAACAACATAAAATACCTTTCACCATTTCATCCTTGTGTCTTGATAGGTCTGCATACGTCAATGTGTACTAGCTCCAGAGGTTCAGTAGTATAATACCCCTTGAATTTGAACTATATTTTCTAATTTCTCGTCTAACATTCTTTGCAAAAAGTATTTGCAAGCTTTCTAATTGTTGGAATATCCCTTATTGCTTGTGTAGAGTTGATCTTCACCGCGTTGTCAAAGTTAATTTGTCATATCCTTTTATGCCAGAGCCAATAATCACTACTCTAAGAAATCAAACAATTTTATCCTTTGCCTGCCTTCAGATGATAGAAATTTCCATCAGTCCTTGTTCCTTATATAACTAACCTTCTTGTGTTGCCTCTTTTGATTTCACATCCTTTCTCATGAAATGTAAGATTGTATCATTTAATGTAATTTGACTAACACTTAAAATAGTATGTCTCAAACCCTTGAAAAAGAGTACATCTCCAATCTTATTTCTTGCATCAATAGGTATGGTTCCTTTGCTACAAATTGGAGCAAATTTTTCACCAGCAAATCTGACAAATTTGTCATCCCAATTTTCAAGATTAATAAATTTTATTTTATCATAGGTCATGTAATTTGAACAACCACTATCTTTAACCCATGCATTAGGTTCCCCTCTTGCATAAAGGGTAGTGCATAATATCAATGACTCTTCACTCTCTTTATCTTTTTATAGGGTTCTAGATTTTCCACTTTCTATGGCATTGTCAACTTTTGTAGCGATAAATAATATTTCATCATTTGAATCATCATATTTCTCATCTTCAAATTAAAAACTATCTTCTTTGGAATAGAAACTGTTTATAGGTACATTTTTTCTATTTTTATCTTCTTCTCTCTTATTTCTACTACCTCTAGCCCTATTGTTATATTCTCTAAACATACACCTTGATTTATAATGACCAATGCTTCCTCAATTGAAACATTCAAGGGTAACTAGCCTTTATATTTTCTAATTCCTTTCTTTAGTCTCCTTAAAAAATTTGCTTCTACATCATCAAGATTATCTTCCTGATCATGTTATGGTTTTCTACTTGCTTTAAATGTAGCTTCCTTGTTATGATTGTTTGGTATAAAAACAAATAATGTACCTCTAGCTAGTCTATTGTATATTTGTTTAGGTCTCTACTTTCCTCAATAGTCAATACTCTAGAGTAATAGGAATTTGGAATAGTTATATGTACCTTTATTACTATTACATTTTCATCCAAAGTTTCACTAATACCTTTGATTCGATTTACCACTTATGTTATTCGAAGTATATAGCCATCAATATTTTCTTCTTCATTCTCATATTGTCAAATCTTTCCTTAAAACATTGTAGCTTGACATACTTTATTTTTTATCTCCTTCGTAGATACTGCTCAACTTTTTCCAAACATCTTTTGCAGATTTACAACTCATCACCTTCAACAATTTAGAATCAGCCAACTCATTGATAATTGCATTACTTGTCTTTCCATTGTTCTCATGTAATCTAATCTCATCCAAAGTAGTAAGAGGAGTGCAAGGAGCAGTGTAACCATCTACAACAAAATTTTAGATCATAACCTAGACAACAAATGTGATTCCATCTGCATCTTCCACAAAAAGTAGTTTGTCTCATCAAACTTGGGATGCTTGCAAGATCCATCTTGTGCCATCTCAGACCTTTCCTCAAGCGGTTAAGCTTCTTTAACTCTTAATCAATTTCAAATATCAATTAATCCTTATTGTATGTAGCAGCATATATAAAAATGTAATGAACGTCATGCACAAGAGAACGCTAAATTTACGTGGAAAACCCAAGAGGAGAAAAACCACAGTGAGAGTTATCTCGCAATATATAAAACAAATATTACAATGATTTAGGCTCGCTGTCAAGGAAGTGTGATGCTCCCTAAACTTACAAGCTAAGAAATGTTGCCCTAGGGCAAGATACAAAAGGACTTGCGAACTAAGATGCACTGCCTCAGAGCAAGATACAGAACTTGTAAGAAAGATGCACTATCTTTAAGAAAGGCACATAAATGTATGAATCAAGATGAACAAGCCTTTAGCACACTGCCTTAAGCAAATCTCCAAGCATGAAGCTATCCTTGAATGACTCAAGCGACCAACCTCATAATGCCATTCACCACTACTTTTTTGCCACAAATTTGTACTCTTTTATCATGTACAATTCCATCTTATTCATACACTCTTACAGATCCACCTACTATTTTCAACATTAGTTTGATCTTCTATATATATTCTTTATCATAAACATCAACTAGGTCAGCCAAAGCAAAGGACAAACATAAGTCCTATCAAGTTGGCCACCAAAACATAATGTGGTAAAGGTGATCCACTCTAGGAGATAGAGGGGATCTAAAAATATCTTAACACATCTTTCACTACTTTGCAAACATTTCACACACTATCACACATCTTCTAAAGGTCGGCAACAAGATAATGTGTAGATAGACCAAGCAATGCATCATTAGTCAGCCCAAAATACCTCTTCCCAATGAATACTCTAGATGTGGACCCCACATGCCAAGCAAGGACCCAAAAACAATGCTACACAAGCTTCAAGCTAGGCAAAGACATCCAAGGATTCATCACGAGCTAAAGAACAACTTATGTCGCCCAGACCAAAGCAATTACCTTGAAACACACATTCCAGACACAATGTATCAACAAACAAATCAACCAGCAGTATGCGAAGCATACCAAGACATTCCTTGAACATCCAAGGGCTTCTCAAGTCCTTTTTTCTTCTTCTTACTTTGAGATCAAATTTACATGTCTAATAGAATAACTTCATTCCAAAGGGTAAAACATACACATCATCACCATCACTACTTGCAAACAACACCAACATCTAAAAGTTAAACTTAGACACAACACAAACATTTTAAACATATCTTTCAAACCCCAGCACCTGAAACATCAATGCAAAGAAATGTGGAACGTTTCCCAAACCAATTTTGATTCATTAAAGAGGAACAAATTAGGGTCAAAGAAAGCAAAGAACCTAGAGTACATTCAAAGCTCATTTTGGCTTCTCTCTCGTGTAGATCTTGGGTACATAGTGTTGACACCTAAAATTCAGGTTCTAAATAAACGAAATGTCAGGGAAGTATAGTCTACATTTTTAGTTTTATATTATTTCCCTATGTTAAAAAAATAAAATAAATAAAAGGTCATATATGTTTGTCATTATTTTATGTTCATGAAATAGGTTGTTAGCTATTTTATTTCAATAAATTTAATGCATATGTATTGTGAAATAATTATAAAAAATTATAAATAAAAGGTGGCAAGAGGGAGTTGAACACACAACCTCTCAAGCCAGCCTTTTTCCTATCTACCTACCCTCCTACCCCCTAACCAGTTAGTCTATTTATTTTCTTCGAGAGGATTAGGAAGAGAAACTAATTTATCTATGTTTTCATGTGCAGGTGAGAAGCTAATACAACTTCTTACACAGGGAGTAATCTTTTCCTTAATTACTTTTCAAGATAAATAATGTAAATATTATTTGTCCATGTATTATTCATTTTCCGATTTTAGAAAAAAGAATGGGGAGAGGGAGTTCAACACTCGACCTCTTGACCCATCCTTTTTCCTACCTAACTACCCGACTCTACCCCTACCAATTACTCTATGTTATTCCTTGAGAGTGTAGGTATAAATAATTGTATAAATTAAAGATAATCTTATCTCCTTTTTGAAATAAATTATTAAGAGAATGAATATTTTGTTTTTTAATATGTGTACTACTATGTTTAAGGGTTGTGAAATACTTTTGATATTTGTTTTAGTTTTCATATACCTAATTGTAATTATATAATTTTACCTTGTTGTAATTTTATTTTTAATTTTAAAATTTTAACTTGTAGTGTAAAAGGGCTTAAATAATTATGCATTACTATTAAAATTTATTTGTAAATATTAATTGATTTATCACCTTCTTGTTTAGGGTTTATGTTTTGAAATATTTTATTTCTAAAAAACCCTTAAATTTGTTTTGTTAGATGGTTTTATACATTAAGAGTTTTTCATAACACTAAGGTTGTTATTTTGTAATAGAAAACTAATACTTGCCCTTAAATCATTTATTTTGATTATTTCTTAATTGTTAGGGTAAGAGCCCCTCTTTTAAGATGAATTATAAATTTTTACCCTAATGGAAAGGAATGTTTTTAGTATGTGTTTGTTCAAAGGGTAATTCTAAAGTGAATATATTAAGGTTAATATGTCATGCAAATAAAATTTTGAATTTAAAATTATAATGCCATATTTCCATTTAATATTTTAAGTGTATTTTATGCTTTGATAAATATAACTCATTTTTATTAATAAAGTGGGTGGCTTATAATTTTACACTTTATTTATTAAATGTATCTATGTGAGTTATATATAATTTTATTATGTTTTATTTTCAATTAATTATTAATAAATAAATGAATAATAATGGTCTTTATGAAAACCTAATATATTATGAATGTAATGATTTTTTATTTTAGGTTTTAAGACTATCTAATGTTAGGTGTTTTGTGCAGGAAACTAAACGTCGGATTATTATGCACAAAGCACCTAAAGTATAATAAATCAAGTTAATTGTATAGGAAATATTCCCTAATAACCATTATTATGGTTTAATTTGTATTTTCAGGGTTAGTTGCCAGGATTAGGTCCTATGAAAGGGCATGTCCTTTCACAGAGAACCATTGGGAGATATATTTATATTGATTCAATTTGTAAACAATAGACATCATCACATCACGGTAAAAATTGGAAAACTCTCCCGAATTACAGATTTGAACCTAATGTCCAAATTTTCAAATGCAAATGATAGATAAGTGTTTATGCTTTGAGGTTATATAGTTTCTTATTTTTCAATTAGTTTTTCAGATTACTCTGTGAACCAAGGTATCCTACTGTGTTCTTTCTTTGATTCATTTGTTTACGGTTAATTTGTACAATTCGAATAGCAGTTGCATGGTCTGAGAACTTGCTATTGTTCCTTTCAGGCTCTTAATTTGGGTTAAAATCGATAGGACTAATTGTATAAGTTATT
This sequence comes from Chamaecyparis obtusa, assembly GCA_027943335.1. Classification (NCBI taxonomy): domain Eukaryota; kingdom Viridiplantae; phylum Streptophyta; class Pinopsida; order Cupressales; family Cupressaceae; genus Chamaecyparis; species Chamaecyparis obtusa. Next base: position 635,419 of record BSBK01005098.1, on the reverse strand, counting down.
TAAATTCTTGTTTCAACTGAAGCCTGTAGGATGATGGTCTCGCTTTACATGAGTGAGTTACCTTAAAACCGCCTCTGACTATACGTATGATTGAATGTAATTGACTCTATTCCCAATTTGGCATCAGGCACTGATCTCATTTCATTTGTAATTGATATTTTGTTCTTTCTGTTTTTTACATTTTTAATCTGATATCTCTCTTTACAAAGCATACAATTAGGTTTTAGTAATACTTTCAAGCTTTAGTTTAGATATCACACTATTTAACAATTAGGAGATTAGGTTATTTTCCTCCAAAGATTGTTAACCCCTTTGGAAGGAATTGTTTTTGTTTGTGCACGTGTTTGTGCAGTTTGAAAGTACTTTTGGACTCAGGCCTACTAGCCTTGGCTCGATCGAGTCAAAATTGCAGAGGCACTTATTTGTGCCTGTCAGTTGGCCTCAAAACGATCCAGTGTTTTCAAGCACCAACACATAGAGAGTTCTTTAGCAAGATCGGGTCAAGTTTCCCCTGATAGAAAAGGTGCAGCCATGGTGGGTGAAGCAGAGGACCTTGATGAATTACCTCCAGTTCTACCACCATCAAAGGAACCTGAGCTTGAGATAGATGAGTATCTAAAGAGCAACACAACTGAGGACCTTGATATGTATGATCAAAACATAGAAGAGTAGACGATAGATTTCTGGTTTTTGTTTTTTGTTTGTGTACCAACATCAATATATCAAGATTTTTGGATTTCAATATGTAATGATCATTAATGTAACACTGGCGTTGGGATACGTCGAGATGTTGGGATGAGTTTCCAAGACATGGGGACAAAGGACCTCAATTTCAGGGCAGTGGGGGCCGCAACGGGGAGGGGGAGAGAGAGAACTTGAAATGCTAGTTATGAAATGATGATTCAGTATAACATACCAAATTGAAATACTTGAACATAGCAAGATTGCAACACAAACCAGAACCATTGAACATTGAACATAGTAACATAGTACATTCCCAATAGTAACATTCAAAAATCAAAATTCAAATAGAAATTCAAGTACATGTCTCGGCGGCAGCGTAGTTGCAGAATGGCGAAGGTGGGGATACTCGAGTACTCCAAGTTGATGGTCTCAACCGGTGCTGAGAGGGGAGGGGTGAATCAACACCCAATAAAACTTGAAGACTCTCTTAGATCTACTAACTATTACTGCATGCAAAACATATCCTATAAAAGAAATAATCAACACAAAATCACAGCAACATAGAACACCAGATATATCATGTGGAAACCCAGAATGGGAGAAAACCACAGTGTGAGTAGAAACTCACAAATTTTGCACTCTTCTAAAGTGCGTCCTATGAAAAGCATTCCTTGTTAAGGGATTACAAATGCACTGTTAGGTGTGATCCGACTAAAGGATTTTGAATAAGGCTTGTTAAAGTTTGTCTTGTCAAAAGACTTAAGATGTCACCCGGTTAAGGGATTTAATACAAGGAACCTATAAATATCCACCTAAATACTGAGATTTGGCTATTGCAATTCTTAGAGAGCAATAGAAGGGTTGATCATTTGAGATGGCTTTGCGGAGCCTAATAAGATCATTGTTTCAATCACTGAGAGTCATCACTGGGCACCACCAGTATGCTCTCCTCATGTTACTGTGCTTCCTTATGCATTCTCTTATTTTTCTTCTTCTCTTCTTTTCCCTTTCCTTTGTAGTAGCTTTGATCAGCATGCAGTTTCACTCTTTCTTCTTGGCAAAGTAAAGGAAAATGATTATCTTCGCTAACAGAAGAATATATACACTTCTTGCAGAGCGTAGGACAGTTGTACAGTTAAGAGGAGGCACAGATCACTCAAATCAAATCTCAAAAGATCTTCCCGCTCTTTGCCATTACACCCCCCGTGAAGATCTCCTATTGATCTACCATCCAGTCACATTTCAGTTTTAAAAGGAAACATTAGATGTGTGACACAAACTTTCCCTTAATAGAAAATTCATCATTCAGTCATGTTTCAGTCTTTCAAAGGAAACGTTAGATGTGCGTCACATACTTCTCTTAATAGAAAATCCTCCATGATTTGTGCAATAAATCACAGTAAAAGAATCTCCTTAGTATCTGTCAACTGTGTCTTTCACCGATCTTTTCCTTAATAGAAAATCTTGCATGATATGTGCAACAAATCTCGGTAAGAGTTTCCTCTGTGTCTGTCAACTGTGCCTTTCACTGGTCTCAAATAATAAACATACATTGGTCTCAATGATATCTTAACGATCACTGGTGACCGGTTTACACCTTTCCTTATACAGTGTTCTGGTCTTTGTCTTCACCAGTCACTTCTCTGTTCTTTGTCTACATCGGTCACCTTTGGTCATTGACTTCATTGGTCACTGTCTTCACCAATCACTAACTCTAAGCAGTAAGTGCATTGTTGGATATCACTGAGCTCATCACTATGTCACCGGTTTCCTAGCATATGGACATTGTTATCATGGACATTAATGACATCAATGACAACACCACTGAGTATTGCCGATGGTCTCTTTACCGTTTACCGGTTGCATCCTTACTGGTAATGCCAACACAAGTACCCGGTGCAGGCACATCCCGGTGACGGGTACTTCGAAGCTTTGGGGGGTGTGCGAGTCCCCAAGTTTCACAGATGATAATCTAATATGGAGTATGGAGTAACCTTTGAACTCTTTTGCATATTGACTCTTTGACACAATGACATTTGACATGTTAAAATTTACCACTATTATTGTTTTGAAAGTTCTCTATGTCATGATATTTTTTGAAAATTATTAATTCATATTTTTTTAAAAACTCCACATTCGCTCCTCCCTGCTGGAATTCGAAATTCGATTCGCTGCAAATTCTGGTTCGGTTCGAATTCGCTCAAAATTATGCCACAGTCAAGTAAATTCGCTCCAAATTCTCTCAGAATGACCTAGTAAGAATTTTGGACGAATTTGGGAGACTTTTGAGTTGGATGGAGGAACCCAAAATGAATTTGGGGCGAATTTAGGGAGAATTTGACCGAAAACATCATTTTCATTGACTTTTTCATAAAGTTTTTTCGCCAACTTAGGTCTATTTGACCCTCCAACCCTAAAAGTGACCACCAAAAAGACCAAAAAGATTGTTTTATATGTCATTTGTGCATTTTGTTATGTCATTTGGACTTAAACATTAATATGTGGTGGTGTATTTTGCTATGTTTCTTTAGTATTAGCATAGTGGTGTATGAACTTATTTGCTGCTCTCTCTCTCTCTCTCTCTCTCTCTCTATATATATATATATATATTTTCTTGTACGGATGAACCCAAAACGAATCCGAACCCAACCCAAAAAAAATTTGGACAAATCTCGAACCCGCATCCGTACCGGAATCCGAACCAGCAACTTAGAAAAAAAGACATCTCCAAGAACCCCCATCTTCTATTTTGAAAATTAGTCATACCAGTATTGGTACCAGTTTTCCAAACAGTACCAATGCCCAACTCTTGGTTACCTTGGAAAAATCATTGTAGAGATTTTCAAGCTAATGCAATCAACTTGGGTAAAGCCTCAGCAACCTTTGTCAACACATTTCCAGCCTGTGCGAAAATAGAATATTTGGGATTTGGTTGTGAAAAGAATAGATTTGCTGAAGTGTCTTCAAAACTCTCGAGCAAATGTATTTTAAAAGTACTATAACCTTGTAACAAACACTTCATGTCTGTACCAAAATGGGAGCTTTGTGATAGGCTATGGATATCCATTACGGTGCAAAGGAGATCCTTGCCAGTTATTGTAGTTATAGTGCATTGGTAGACATGTATTCAAAATTTTGGGAGCATAGATAAGGCTCACAAGCTGCCATGAACGAAAGCCATAGAAACTTTCAAACAAATGTAAGTGTAGCCTTCAAACAAATGCAATTGCTGGCTGCAAAGCCAAATTCCACACCTCTTATAAGTTATAACATCCTCACTTCTCAGAAAGATAATGACCATTTTAAACAAGGTGTAGTCATTCCAAATCATGATAAAAAACAGGATTTTGTCAAATGTTGTGTCATCAGGTTTGTGAAATGTGGAAACATAGATACTGCTTGTTAACTGTTCAGCAGAATCCGTACGAGAGATGTCATCACATGGAACATGTACAAAATGAAATTGTTGAAAATGCTTGAGAAGCTTCCCAGTAGGCAGATGTAAAACTAACATTCACAACATTCGCCAATATCCTCCATGCTATGTGCTAAAATATAAGTGCTGGAACAAGTATTGCATTGCAAAGAAACAGGTAATTGGATTGTTTGAAACAGGTAATTGGATTATTGGAAACATTTGCACCATAGAGTGAAGAGATTACTGATGAACAGAAAATCTTAATGCAGATAGAATAGCTCATGGGAAAAGCCAAATAATAACCAAGCAACAAAATGTTTTAGTGGGTGCCCCTGAATGTCTTAGGCATCTTTATATAATTTATTTTATCCAAGACTAAACAGAAGTTAGTATGAGCTCTAATAATGATTATGTTGAAAGTAATCATGAGCATCAACGAGAATTAAAAATATATATCTCATATTATCTTGTTCAAAACTTTCATAAACATCAAAATTTGATAGATACAAAGAACTATGATAGATTTGGGAGTGAGATAAACAAGATTTTTACATAGACCATTTTCATTCTGATGAAAACGTGCTTATACTGAGTGGGGGTGAATCAGTATAAGACAATTTTTAGGGGTGAATCAGAATAAAACAATTTTTACTTTTTCAAAGTAACAACCACAATAAAATCAAATGCACAATATAATTCACATAAAATCTAGCAATTATGCAACACAAGAAGAATACACGATTTATGTAGAAACCCTTATGGGAGAAAACCATGGTAAAATATTGCTCAAATGAAACTCTCTTTACAATTAAACACCAACCTACTGGACACACCAATCCCCGCAATTTGTAGGGACCAACTTACTAGAGGTACCAACCCCCACTGCTAGGCACAAATTTAGCAAGAGACACCAATCTCTTCTTTAGGATGCACCAGCTTCCAAATGAGTAACTATTCTCCTTTCCAAAATATGTCTTCTGCAATGGATGACAAAGCCTTCATCAAATCTGACTGCACTTTTTTCTCTCACAAATCTGCTCAAGTGTTGCACCATATATTCCTTCCTCCACAAATTAATTTATTGATGATATAGCAATTTCCAATTATCTCCTAAATATTCTGTTCTAGTCTGCTCAAATTCTCATGAATATTATTGCATAGCTTCCATTTACTTTTCCTTCAAAAGTTTCTCACACTCACTTATATATGCTGCATGTCTTTCAATATTATTCTTAGTAGTGTGCGCTCTCTAAGTTATACTCAAATATCAATGCATTTCAAGATTAGATCTATAATATGAAAATAGTCATTAGCAAGATAAACACAAATCCAACAAAGTAGTACATATGAAAGAAATAAATATTTACATGCTTAGGATTCTGATTGAATAATAATAATAATTAACAACCATATGATTTCTTATCAAATAATAATTCCATTTAAAAGTCAATTGTTTACAATGTCATTTTTCTTTACATCTGCAGACCCAAACCAATTTTATGGAATGTCTCTCTCAAAAGAATTGGAGTGACCAATCACAAACTTTGAAATTGTAATAAAGTACACTTCAAGGCAACCAGGCCTTAAAAATATCAAAGCTCACCTTCTTTGTATAGCCAAACTTGCAAATGGGAACATGCATATGTAGGAGTTTCTCTTTACAGTATAACCAACAAAGAGTTACAGATCATAGGGTTCAGGGTATGCAACATTGAAAGTTATGATGGACAACCAACCTTTTCTCATCAATTGGGACAACCAACCTTTTCTCATCAATTGGAACTTGAAGGCTCGTGCCATAGAATCTCCTGTTATCCTAACTAGATCTAAATATCAAAAAAACATAATAGCCAAGCCCATAATAAAGCATCCTGCAGCCACCCAAGGGCTCAATCGCTCACCTGTTTATCAAGTAATAAATTAAAAAAAATACACGTACATACAAAAATCTGAATATTAATTAATTCAAAATTTACAGTGCTCCATGCTACATTGCAAAAGGGACTCGCTACACAACTTGCATTGAATTTTTAATTAGAAATTACCAGAGACAATGGATAGCAACATGCGCATAAGTGATAATTTCAATATTTTAGGAGTGGCAGTTCATTGAAATAAGCAATTGCAAACATAGGTAAACAAATAACCTTTTAGAAGAGCTGTCTTTCTAATAGTCTTCATTTTCTGTGTTATTTCTGTCTAATAAAAACATGTGTATCATGGTAGGGGAAACGACCCTAAAGTTGAGCATGGACCAATATTTGAGATTAGACATGTTGATTAGTGGTTCCAATTTTTGAATAAAATGCGACTATACGCATACATTTAATACAAGTTATACTCAATACACTGCATAACAAGGGACAATCATGAAACGATACATAAGATATATAACAAGTGGATCATGTTATCAACAAGTTTAGGAATAGCTTAAATTTAAGCATATTTCAAATATACTAAAGAAAATTGCCTCAAAATTTATGTTTCCCTCCACTTGAGTACATCAAACAAATGACAGCTTAATCATAAAATAATCTTATAGTTGTACTTACTCATATATCATAAAACTTTAAAATAATCTCGCAGTGATGCTGCAGCTACCAAAGACTGCCGAAGCTAGGGTTTTCTGCCCTCAAAATGAGCAAATGGAGGTCCCTTCTACTGCAGTTTCTCATGGCTGTCTGTGTGATGGCAAGCAGAGTACGAGCTTGGGTAGTCCAGCTTCTCCCTGAGCCTCTACAGTAATGCAAGTAGGTGCTATGGACTTAGGGTACCGGCAGCCATTTGGCTCATGTACAGGCCAGAAAAGTCAGGGTGATGCAGGTATGGTGATAAGGGTGTGCAATTGCCCTTTTAGGACAGGCAGGAAGGAGTGCCTAGAAGGGGCAGAATGGGAATTGATCCCTCCCTGAATCGAATTGGAACTCTAAAAGTGTGCCTCATTTGATAAAGCCAGCCAAGAACCCCTTGAATGTGGCGTTGGGGGATGATATTTTGAAAGAGGTAGATGAAAATGTAGCTTTTCTTGAAGTATGGATTGATCATAAGGTTTAGAGGTTTGTGGCCGAGTCTGGCAGAGTTGCATCAATGGATCAAGAAAACTTGGTGGCCCATTTTGAAGGGAGATCTTCAGATTTATCCGTGTGCGAGGAATTTTTCTAGTAGTTTTTGACAACTCTCAAGATCGCCGCTTGTTCTTTGTCATTACCAGTGGGACTATCACCAGCATTTACTTATGGTGAAGCCCTGGCATGCTTCCTTTGATCCAGCTACTAAATCCTTCTCTGCGATCCCAATGTGGGTAAGACTTGTAAACCTTCCATTGCAATTTCGGTTGAATCTTGTTTTGAAGCAATTGTTAACTCATTAACAAAATTCTTGGGGGTTGAAGAGAGTTTGTCAGATTATTTTTACACTACATTTACTTGCATATTGATGGATGTAGACATTACCAAAGAAACTCTCTACGGAGATCTCTCTCACTACCTGTCATGTCCCCTTGTTGAAATAGGATTAAATAATAAACAATAATAATTAAATTAAAAATATAAAAAAATAAAACTAAAAATAATTAAAATTTAGTTAAGATAAAGTTATAAACAATGGTCAAAGGGCATGAATGGAAAAGTTGTGTCTCCCTCCATTGAGAGGTATAAAAGGGAGAGAAGAGAACTTCATTTGGAGAGGAAAGAGAAGGAGGAAGATAGAGTGGAGCAAAAGAATCAAGGAAGGATTAAGGGAAAGGAAAAGGAAGAAAATAAGGATGTGATTATCAAAAAGGTGAAGGGTTGTGACTCTTGGAAAGGGTTCTGATTATGAAGGCTTGAGACTCTTCGAAAGAGGGACAATTATGAAGGGTCGTAACTCTTGCCAAAAGGCAGACATGATGAAGAGGTGTGACCTCTCCCTCACATGTGAAGATATAAAGGGGAAGAAGGATCAAATGGCATGGGGAAAAAGGAGTAGAGGAGATCTGGAGCAAATTCGAGGCAGAAGTGTAAGGAGGGATCTGAAATAAGAATTGAGAAGGAAAAAAGAAAATAAGATATATAGATCTAGAAGAAGAAGATATGCAGATCTTAAATGGGATATGTGCAGATTTGAAAAGTAGTAAATAGGTTAGAGAAGTGAGAGATAGGAAAAAGGAGCAGGAGTTGTCAAACAGATGTATCTTTTCATAGCCAAAGGTGTGACCCTTTCATAAGGGCATTAACAAATGAAAGGGTGTGACTCCCTACACAAAGGAGATATAAAAGAGAAGAACTTCATAGACGAAGGGCATGGAATCAAAAAAGGAAATCAATTGGGAGAATAATATAGTATTCTCCAAAGCAACAATTAAAAGTGATGACTCAAATCTTATGCAAGGTGGTGACCCTTTCACTTCTAAATTATAATGGGGAGATCATTCCAAGCAAACATCAATACATCATCACTCATCAATGCAGCACAAAATCAAGCAAACTAAGAATCAACAAAGGATGAATCAAACAATCTATAAATTAGTAAAGATCAAGTCAACAAAGTGAATAAACAAGCAACCGACTCACATCTTGGAATCAGAAATCAATCATCAAATGTCTATCAAATCAGTCAATTCACATCTTGGAATCAGAAAGCAATCATCAAATGTCTATCAAATCAATCAATTCATCATTCAAACATCAATTATTAAGTGTCACCCTCTCATACTCACATTCATTCATTCAATCATTGGAAGGAAGAAAAGACAAAAGGATTAAGAACAGATTATAGTTCAGATCTGCAATATGGGCATGAGCATTGTGTGTCAATGTCTTACATAAGAAATCTGTTTGACTGTTTTTATTGAATCAAATATGCAGCCCAGAATTATGATGCTATTCATAGATGCATATATAGACTGTACAGATAATCTTCATCGCTCTGATTTTATCTATATTGCATTACTGATTCAGAAATATAATAGTAGTATGTGACAGCTTACACATAGATATACAGAATTATATACATCTGCATACCTATGAACTAATATGCAATTCATCCGCTAAATTATGAATGTTGTAATATAGAATTTATCATGTATGGCTGCAATTAGCCATGGTAGGGGAAATGAGGTAGTCACAGGAGGGAAAATGGTGATGAGGTCACCTTCTAAGCACACCACCCCATGCTATGTGACTAAGGAGTCCCATAGGGCCAAAGGGGGACATGGGAGCTGCCTTTGGGCTTAAAAAGGAGTGACTTTCTGGGCACCCTGCTGTGAATGAACCTCACACCCTCTATCATGGTGAACCAATGCATATTGATGCTAAACCAATGGAGGTAAGGTAAAAGTGATAAGGATGAGAAGAATGGTGATAGAACACCACACTAGGTATGGCACCTCATCTGTATGGCAAGGGCCACATGAGGCTAGGAGGGATGGTATATCCGCTCTTTGGCCTAGGGAAAGGGTCTCTTGGGCATCTCGTCAAATAGCCCTACCTTATTACTTCTATGGTAGATACATCTTAAATCTGACTCAAGCAATCTATTAATCTGATATATGTTTATTTATAACTCAAGAATGACTAATTATGAATTATGATTATAATGTTTCCTAGCTTGCTTGCAAGATCTCAATCAAAGCAAAAAGGTACCCTAAAAACCCTACTTGCTTTTATATAGAAACTATACACTAGGGAAAATTTTGGATTCTGGAAAAAGCCTTTAGACTATGAGGGCCACTTGGTGGAAGGATATTGCCCTTCATCATTATTCAATTGAGAAGATAGATTCAAGCTTGAAAGGAAATCAGGTGCTAAGACCCCTAAGAAAGCCTCTGAGGATGGGAACCAACCATCTAGTCCAAGTAAATCACCCCCCAGGCTGACAATTGTTCACCCCCCCCACTTAAGTGTGATGGCGGCCATTCTGTTTTGACTGCAACTGAGAAGACGACTAAGTAAGTTGTGAACCTTGGCAGCTTGCCTTTTAGGGCAAATGGTACCCCCGCAGGTTTAGTAGATGTGACCCAGGATAAGGGATCCAAGGAAGATAATTGGAATGCTGTACAGAGGAGGAAGAAGACTGGGGCAGCTTTCAATATGTAGTTCCGCTCCCATGGCAAATCAGGTGCAAATCCTAGATAAGTGCAGTGAGATTTGGCTCGTTTGCATGTGGATTTGTCTTTGGCGTTGCAGTGACAGAGTGGATTGCTTATAACATTTGTAGTGTTAAGAGCTTCAAACAATTATGTTATTTTGGTTTTGTATTGTTGGAGTCTGTTCATGGGTTCTAGTGGCTTATTGTCATATGCTGATTTGAATTTTTTACATTTCAATTGAATGGGTGCAGACCTTCAGCTGCTACTTACCTACCATAAAAAAAATATCTTATTAGTTGCACTTTATCTGTGCATTATGTGGTGTATATATTGTTAAATTTAGAACCAGAATAGCATAAATCGAGAGCAGATATCTTAAAACAAATACAAAATCAGAGACACAAGGATTTACCCTGGGAAAACCCTCCACATGAGGGTGAAAAACCCAGCCACACAAAAAAGAGTCCTTTATTGAGTAATAACAGAGTCTTGATACAATGCTCACAAATTCTGAGACTTCACACTCTAAAAAATAATAACCAGTACTCTCTTTACAGTAATAATGAATCTCTGCTATAGAAAAACTACATACTTGAAGAATACTACATACAGTAACAATGACTACCTACAGAAAGCAATGATCAATAATGTTCTCAATACTTCTGCTAAACTTTTCTCACTAGTCATGACACCCTACAGAAAATAAACATTAATCTCCGACTGCAAAAGAATGAACAGTCTCATCAAAAAAAATCAACCATGCGACTGACGGAATAGCCAAAACAAATCTCAGATTGTCGTAACACAAGAAGTCGAGGTTCTTAGACTTCTAACCAATGCAGCACAGGTGTCACTTCCATTTTCAACAGTTACGCAAGCCTTAGACCCTTCGCTTGTTGAAAACCATGCATGATAAGACTCTTTGATAATTAACAAACACACACGCACATGTCCATTTGATGACTGACGTTCCAAGAGGTGGTAAAGTTTCCATCGTCCAACTCTTCACAGACTCTGCTGTAACCTTTCAACTGCAGACGTAGAGGACTCTTCATAGCCTTCGGAGGTTGTCACCAAAAGACGTGACTCTTCAAATAGTTGAATCCAACAGCAAGGAAGACTCTTCATAGTCTGACCAAAATAGAAAATAAGAATAGACGGCAGCAGAGAATGATCATCACAATTACTCGAACAGAATACTGATGCATTCATCTCAAGTAATGAAAATATCTCCTGCAGCTACAATCTTCAACACTCCCTCTTACCAAAGGAGATATCATTTTCAGATTTTCATGTCATGGAGTCTCTCAACATGACAGTCACAATGGCTATACCCATTTGTGAGAAAAACAAAATTTATCACGGATTCTCTCAACGTGATAGCATCATGGAGTCACTCAACATGATGTTCACCATGGATGCTCTCATGTGTGAAATAATCACAAGCTCTCATCACGGAGTCGCTCAACATGATGTTGTCATGGAGTCTCTCAACATGACATCCACTAGGCTACTCCCATGAGTGGAAAGAGCAACAAGGGCTTTCACCTCAAATTTTTGTCTCCGAGAAAAATGCATTACAAGGGCTTTCACCTCAAGTTTCTCCGTCTCAGAGAAAAATGCAGTACAAGGGCTTTCACCTCAAATTTCTTCGTCACAGGACAAAATGCATTATTAGCAAGTAGCAAGAATCACTAAAGCTGAGACTCTCTCTTAGCAAGAACATCATTCTCCACAATACCAAGCTTATCTCGAAAATATGAAAACTTCACTCTAGAAAGTGGCTTGGTGAGAATATCAATTGTCTGCTCATCAATACAAATGTACTTGAGTTGAATTGCTTTCCTTTGAACCATATCTCTTAAATAATGATATTTAATCTCCACATGTTTGGTTCTATCATGAAATACTAGATTAATGGAAAGCTTCACATAGCTTTGATTATCACAATGAATCACAGTGGGTTCCAGAGTCTGCCCAAACAGTCCTGCAAGAAGCTTTCGAAGCCACACTGCTTCTTGAGCTGCCACGCAAGCTGCAATATATTCAACTTTTGTTGTACTTTGAGCCACACATGAATGTTTCTTGTTGCACCAAGAAATCATAGCAGAACCTAAGCTGAAACAACAACCAGAAGTACTCTTCATGTCAGGCACAAACCCGGCCCAATCAGAATCATAAAAACATTGCAAATTCAGTTCTTCACGAATATATTTCAAACCATATCCCACTTTACCTCGCAAATATCTCAATATATGTTTTGCTGCAACAAAATTAATTTGTCTAGGCTCACACATGAATTGACTAAGAGTGTTAGCAGCATAACAAATATCAGGTCTAGTATTGACTAGATACATCAATGATCCAATCAATTGTCTATACATGGTGGGATCTACTAAATTTGAACTGGCTACACATTCATGTAACTTTTTCAAATTTGTTTCCATAGGTGTTAACATTGACTTGCAATCTAGCATACCAAATCTCTTCAAAATGTCTCTAGAGTATTTCCCTTGACTCAAAATAATCTCATTAGGCATTTACCACACTTCCAATCCTAGAAAGTAATGCATAAGACCGAGCTCTTTCATCTCAAATTCAAAGGCTAAATCTTTTTTACATTTGATAATGAGATTATCTGCACCAATAAGAAATAAATCATCAACATAAAGAACTAAAATTAAAGCTTTATCATCAATTACCTTGAAGTAAAGATTTAGATCTGCATCATTCTTGGAGAATCCCAAGCTTATTAAATATTGATCAAACCTTTCATACCATGCACGTGGTGCTTGCTTAAGGCTATACAGGTCTTTTTCAATTTGCACACATGAGATTCCTTCTCATGAATCACAAAACTATATGGCTGCTCAATAAACATCTTTTCTTCAATCACACCATTAAGAAATGCAGTCTTTACATCCATTTGATGTAATTTCCAACCTTTAATTGTTGCAATAGCAATAATAGTTCTAATAGAAGTATACCGAGCTACAAGAGCATATGTCTCCTCGTAATCTATACATTCCTTTTGAGAGAAACCTCTTACCACAAATTTTGCTTTATATTTTTCAATATTCACATCAATTGCATGCTTAATTTTGAACAGCCACTTAGAAGATACAACTGATTTTTCTTTAGGCCGCCTAGGCACAACATCCCAAACATCAATTTTTATGATAGATTGATATTCTTCAATCATAGCATCTCTCCATACTTCAAAACTTGAAGGTTCAGATTCAATGATGTGACTCATTAATGCAACATAACCTAAAAACTTATGTGGTCTCTTACTTTCTCTAAAAGTGTCACGAGGAGCTAAATATTTTTCAGCCACTTGCATAGTGTGTCTAGCACACAAAGGTCTCTTTCTATCTAATGAAGCATTACCTAGTCTATAGGTTGGTTCTATGGAATCAACTGGATCAATAGATTCTTCTAATTCAGTAGACTCCCTCTAAATCTCAGAAGGGGAATCAGGAGCAGCATTGTCCAAATCTAGAGATGTATCTTGTTCTTCTCTAATTATCTCCATGGAAGATCCCTTTGATCTTTTGAAAGCTACTTCTTTCTCAAATGATACATTTGTGCTGATTTTAATATGTTTTTGTCCTGGAATGTAAATTATGTAGGCCTTAAAAGACTCACTGTAACCAACACAAATTTCTTTCTAGCCTAAAGGTTCTAGCTTAGACCTTTTATCTTTAGGCACATGAATGTAAACAAGACACCCAAAAATTATGAAATGACTAACTTCTAATTTGATACTTGTGAATGCCTCTTCAGGAATCATATTATCCAAAATTTGATGTAGACTTCGATTCTGAACATAAACAGTTGTTCTGCAAGCTTCTGCCCAAATAAAAGTTTGTAGATTTTGATCATGAATCATTATCTTTCACTGCCTCAACAATGGATCTATTCTTTCTTTCGGCAAATCCATTTTGTTGCGGGTTATATGGAACACAAAACTCCCTCTTAATCCCAAACTCAACACAAAAATTTTCAAAGACTCCAGAAATATATTCCCCTCCATTATCTGACCTTAAAACTTTGATCCTTTTTTTAGACATGTTCTCAACTAGAGCTTTGAACTCTTTAAATCTAGAAAGCACTTCATCAGACTCCTTAGATTTCAAGGAAAAAAATCTAGTTCTTACGTGAAAAGTCATCAATAAAAATCACATAGTACCAAAAACCACTCAAAGATGCAACAAACATACGTCCACATAAATCAGAATAAATCAGATCTAAAATCTTTTTTGCTCCACTTTCACTATTGTGAAAAGGACCTTTAGCATTCTTGCCTAGAGCACGGCCTTTGTAAATACCATAGTAACCTGGGGACACGTCCCCCCCCCCAAATCCTTGGTGTTCCCGGAATGGGGACGCACCAAGGATGGCGTTACGACGTCCCCAGTGGTGCCACCGTCCCGCCACCATTCTCGAGGAGACACGGGGACGTCCGGTGTCCCTGTGGGGACAAGGGTACGACCAGGCATCCCTCGATCCCTGAGGGGATGCCCAGACGTCCCCCATCACGGCAAGCTAAAAAAGTGATGCCAAAAAAAAATACAAGTTCTTAATTTTTTTATTAGTTACATTGTAACCCTAGGGGTATGTGGGGCCCATCTAGAATGTTATATTGCATCAAAGTACTTTGAAGCTTCATTTGTATTCATTTTTTCATTTCTATGTGTTTGCAACAGTAGCAAGAAGAAGAGTGAATAACTGAGAAGAATCACTACATTTTGGGCCTAATCATTTTTTCATTTCTATGTGTTTGCAACAGCAGCAAGAAGAGTGAATAACTGAGAAGAATCACTACATTTTGGGACTTGACATTTTGATTTTGAAGTTTGTACTTCTTTTGATATATCATATCATGCTACTCAATGTAATCATCTTTATGATGAGATAGATACTCATACTTTTGATATCAGACTTTAGTATTTGGCTTTGCTATTATTATTTATATAATAGAACTCTTCCATTTGTTTATTGGAGTATTTAAAATTTACAAATTTATTGTTTAATGTTCAATGTTCAATGATCAATCACAATGTAATGTTTAATGATTTTACATCTTTGTTTTATATTGCTATACATCTTTTCATAACTAGCATTTTAAGTACATGTATAGTATATACACCCACCCCCTGTCCCTCGCCGCCATCCCCAAATTGAGGCCTCTCTATCCCCCCGTCCTGAAAACTTGTCCCCCTGTACCCCAGGGCACTATAACTATGATAAATACCATCATGCTCTTGATTAAGCTTTGGAAGGGCAACAACCTCTTATCCATGGAAGAAAGAGTTCTAAAATTTAAAGGAGCAAATCTTCTATGCCACATCTCACTTGAACTGATGGAATCATGTGCTAAAGCTTAAATAGGACGAGTAGAAAGTCCATATAGACTCTTTTGACGAACACCAATTTCACGAACTAACTTAATGCTAGTGTTTTACTTCCATGCAAGCACTTTACCTTCAACAAATGCAACTTGATACCCTTTGTACTCCAACGCTGAAATTGAAATCAGATTTCTCTTGATTCTTGGAATAAACAAGAGATCACTCAAATGAAGAGGGATGCCTGAATCTAGATGAAAAGAAGTAATCCCAGCACTTTTCACTGAATAACAAGCATCATCGCCAATTATAACTTGCAAATGAGTATCTTTTTCCACCAAGTTAGAAAGATGCTCTTGATATCCTGTAATATAACGTGAAGCACCACTATCAATTTACCAAGTATTACTATCATTTGGAACATTGCTTGAAAGGGCTGAGATAAATAAAAATCCCTCTGAATTGTCATTAGATTCTTTATGAGGTGAAGCAACATCAACATTTGCAACAACAACTTGATGTTTTGGTCTTGTTAAACAATCACAGGCAAAGTGACCATATCTGTCACATCTGAAGCATTGAATTCTAGAGAGATCCTTCTTCGGTTCAGGGGCTGAATCTGAATTCCTATCTCTATTCCTCTTGAAATTTCTTTTTCTCCCTTTTCTTCCTTTCCTTTTAGATGTTTGAGAAACAAGAACATGATCTTCTTCATGATAAGATTTTTGTCCATTTCCTCTTGCTTCTAATCTGCATTCCTCTTGAATGCAATCAGCTCTAAGACAATCAAACTTGGATAATTCATCTCTTCCACCAATGTCTTGAATAAAAGACTCCCAAGAATAAGGGAGACCATTCATGGCCAACATAACCAGGCCTTTATCTTCAATTGAATCTCCAATGGCACTAAGATGATCTTTCAATTCTGTAATCTTCATGGAGATAATTGATTCTCCTCCAACTATTTTTATTGGAGAAGCTGACGTCTCAAGGCCAGAGCTCTGTTGGTATTGTTGAATTCATACTGTTGATGATTGTAGCATCGGTCAGATAAATAATACCAATAATATGATCATTATGAGAAATGACATATATATATATATATATATATATAATTAGATTATAATTATTCTTATAATAACTATTTAATTAATTGATAAAATAAAATAAATAATAATGAATAGACATGTCCCATGAAGGGACATGTCTCTTAATGTGTTTTCCTCAATATAAATAAGAGATCACTGCTCTTGGAAAACATATACCGAAGAGGCAATGTTAATACATTTGCAGTGATCCTGATAATTCAACATGGTATCAGAGCCCAACTGCAAATGTAGAAATGCATATAATATAAAATTGTGACAATAAACATAGAAGGAAGAAATCAAAGGATGTCTGGAATAGTGAGTGTTAGTTACAAAAACAGACGTCACTGTAACACCAGTAATAACTATCAAGTTCTCTATTCAGAAAATTATTGGAGCATGGCATGTGGGACTGAGTTACGAGGTAGAGCCGCCTTTCTTGTATGACAAGGAAGAATAGTAGCGTTTGCATTTATCAGGAAACAAGTATAGCTATGTAATGATTCTTTATTTCTTATCTATCGACACTTATCAAAATAGGGATTTTGAAGGGCGTGGCGTATAAATTCCAAGGCGGTTTTTTTTGGAAAATAGTTGATATGGAAGGCAAACCCTCAACAATTTGTTTCATGTATTTTGGTCTCTCCAAGAACTTTTAAATGATACTATCGTGAGGATAGTTAATATGTTGAGAGGATCACAACATGCAAATGACAAAACAGAGGGACGGTAGTAGAATATAAGATTTTAGGCTTTCATCTTCAAACTTCTGCATCCGATTGTTTGTCTCCAAAATGAAAACTTTTCAAGCACTTACACGTGTGCAAGAAATTCATTCCAACCACCACCATCTCACGTGGATTTGAAATCATCACGGGGAAGAAATATTTGTTGGAAATAAAGGAAAGACTGCCAACGGGTACAGCAAAGGTAAAAGTGGACCCGACTCGCAGGTATGATATATTCTATGTTTTTAGTTCATACTATATATATGTGATATGGTATGAAAAAAAAAATATATATGTAGAAAGTTACAAATGTATAATATGTTAATCTATTAAGAATGACATTATGTTCTTTAAAATATATAGAGTTATAGTAAATTACTATTAACTTTCTAAATAAACATTTTGTTTTCGATTACAATATTAATTCTAATGGAATGAACGATTAAATAAAACGATATTGATGTGCAAATAAGTATTCTTTTTTGAGTACTTTATTTATCTAATCAATAAGTATTCTTCATCTTTCTTATTCGTATTTCTATAACATACTATGAGAGCTATTTGCCCTGATCTTTTTCCGAGGATGCTCTTGCAGGAAAAGGAAGATTGATATCAGATTGAGAGGGAGTCTGACACTTCATCAGAGGTAACATTGGATGAGGAGCTCTGAAGATTGACATTCAGAGGGAGTTCGAAAGTTCATAGTGTGTGACTAAATGCTTTCAATGGGCCTACCTCCTGTGTAAATCATGAGGAAGTGATGACTTCCAAATGATTATCACTTGTATCTGTAGAAGTTATTGGAAGGTGACGATCTTACAATAACTTAAATCATGATATACATAATTTATAATGTTGAAACAGATCATGATGATTGCAGCAACTAAGTGTTAGATGTCATTAAGTTGACGGTCTATAAGTTGTTTGCATAAATATATCTTGTAAAGCAACAACTAAGTGTTAGATGTCAAATTGACGGTCTATAAGTTGCTTGTATAGATACATCTTGTAGAAGCAACAACTAAGTGTTAGATGTCATTAAGTTGACGGTCTATAAGTTGTTTGCTTAGATATCTTGTAAATCAACAACTAAGTGTTAGATGTCATTGACGGTCTATGAGTTGTTTGTATAGATATATTTAGGTATCTGGTGAAATATCATGTGTTGATATTCTACAGGCCAGTACCTTATTGAGTATTTGGTGAATGTCATGTGTTGACATTCTGATAGGCCAATACTCAAGAGTTTGTGGATAGAATCGTCGATGGAGGCAATCTACATTTGAGACTATGTTTCTATTGATTACATCATGAGTATGATGCCTTTATTGCTTACATCATATGATTGATGTTGTCAAGTGTCTTAAGTGTTGACATTGGATTGATTTATCCTCCCTAGCTAAGAGGGAGTGTTGATGATTGTAGCATCGGTCAGATAAATAATACCAATAATATGATCATTATGAGAAATGACATATATATATATATATATATATATATATATATATATATATATATATATATATATATATATATATATATATATATAAATTAGATTATAATTATTCTTATAATAACTATTTAATTAATTGATAAAATAAAATAAATAATAATGAATAGACATGTCCCATGAAGGGACATGTCTCTTAATGTGTTTTCCTCAATATAAATAAGAGATCACTGCTCTTGGAAAACATATACCAAAGAGGCAATGTTAATACATTTGCAGTGATCCTGATAATTCAACACATACAAGCTTTGAAGACTCAAACATTTCTTTAGCTGAATTCAACTTGGATATAATAGGCACAAGATGATCCTTTATAGAGTCAATCAATATTTTTCTTGCCATAATGTTATTCTTCCTCCATTGAGCTTTCTCAGTATTGTCAGTTGGCTCAGGCACATCATTCTTCACATAGTCTAAAAGATCATTTTCTTCTAGTGCAATAAGGACTTTGAATTTTCATGATGTGAAATTGGATGCACCATCCAGCCTATCTTCAACCTTGAGTCCATTCACCATTTTTGAAACTTGAAAGAATCAATCTAGAAGAAAAGAAAAGAATATTTTTTATGCTTAAACAATTCTAGTTCTGGATCTTACTTAAACCCGCTCTGATACCATGTTAAATTTAGAACCAGAATAGCATAAATCGAGGGTAAATATCTTAAAACAAATACAAAATCAAATAGACACAAGGATTTACCCTAGGAAAACCCTCCCCTTGAGGGTGAAAAACCTAGCCACACAAAAAAGAGTCATTTATTGAGTAATAACAGAACCTAGCTACAACGCTCACAAATTTCGAGACTTCACACTCTAGAAAATAATAACCAGTACTCTCTTTACAGTAATAATGAATCTCTGCTATAGAAGAACTATGTACTTGAAGAATACTACATATAGTAACAATGACTACCCACAGAAAGCAATGATATACTAAATGAAGAACACACAATAACGTTCTCAATACTTCTGCTAAACTTTTCTCACCGATCATGACACCCTACAAAAAAATAAACAATAATCTTCAACTACAAAAGAATGAACAGTCTCATCAAAAAAAATCAACCACGCGATTGACGGAATAGCCAAAACAAAACTCAAATTGCTGTAACACAAGAATTCGAGGCTCTTAGACTTCTAACTGACACAGCACAGGCATCACTTCCATTTTCGACAGTTACGCAAGCCTTAGACCCTTCACTTGTCGAAAACCATACATGATAAGACTCTTTGATAATTAACAAACACGCATGCACATGTCCATTTGATGACTGACGCTCCTGTTGGTAAACAGATTGTCCTTCTTCTTATCCTCCTTTTATTTGCCCAATTTTATAACGAAGAACAACTTTACACAACAGTTGGGAAACTGTTTCTAAGAATATCTAGTTTCCCTCTGAATTGAGGTACAGCTCCCTATGTGAAAAATATTCAATGAATCATGTTTTAATTCTAAGTCCTACTGCAGGTATGTTCTTAACCAGAGAACAACAGAGGAAACCGAGTTTTACCCAGTCAAGTGAAATCTCAGGCAGGATTTAAATGTAAAGATGCTATGCCGATGATCTTCACAATCTTATGAATTTCCCAACACAGCAATATGAAAAATGCAAATTATGAAATGCAATTGAAGATGCTAATGCAATTCCACAACCAATTATAATTCTCTGATTATCCTACTGATTGGCCAAATTGAAAACAACAAAACAAAACTCTGTTTATTTCCTCATCTTCATTTCAACACAATGAAACCAACATCAGATACAGATGACTAAAGTGGACAGTAAAATAATGGCACTAAACTTAATAGACTCTGCAATTAGCTTCACACCAAAATTTGCTGACCCTTTCATTCACTATTTCCATAGTTTATATAGAGATTACAATGTATGATCTTCATGGGAATAGGAAGTGATTCAGTTTCTAAAAATATGAAAAGACTAGAGAGCACTTTCGAATTCACAAACAGAAAAGCCCAAAGACCGTGACTTTTCATCTACTTCTGCATATGGTTTGCCTTGAGAAGGTGAAGTGAACAGACTCTCACCAGTCAACTCGAACTTGAAGATGGTACATTACATCTGCATGCATTGACAAGATACTTCTCCTATAAACCAATTATTCACATTGCATTAGACCTCCTTTCTGGTGTCATTTTTCTAAGAAGTCATCATCATGACAGAGATAATAACACTGGCTTCCATCTCGAGTTTATTGAACTCTGACTAATCGCCATGTAAATATATAATGAAACCATTATGCCCAGCAAGCCCTGTATTATTGCATTTCTCTCTGCCTTGATATAGCATTTGATTATAACATCGACTTGGGATTCATCGACACCTGTTCTCCCTGGTATGCCACGACAAAAGAATTCTCTGTTCTAACTTAACAGTCACCTTCAGAGTAACCAAAAACTCATCTATTTCAACATTCTCCTTTCGTCAACTTACATGCCGAATATTTCTAAGACAATAATCTTTTAATCCTTTTTTTATTTATGCACTGACACGCGTCACAATCCCGCTATGCCGCAAAGAAAGGCTACCGTCGATTCTGACCAAAGTGAAAACATGAACCGGGCCCGCATCTGCTGAGGAGTCCACGTGGCTGCATCTCGCATGATCGCAAGACCGGTTTCTCAGTCATGCGATCTTGCGGGGACCATAGATCTGGAGACCGCAGGGCTTCCACTGTCTTGTCGCATGATCGCAAGACAATAATTTTATTTATGCGATCATGCGATTGTTCCATGATTGGTCAACTCTACAAACATGATCGCATCTGCGCTGTTAGCGTATGCGGGTCCCAGCAGGCTACATTGTCGCATGATCGCATGGTATTATTTTAATCTATGCGATCATACGACCGCTTTACCATTGGCACACGTGGATTCCAGCAGGCCCATCCATTTAGTCCCTCCTATCATCGGCGTACGTGGGTCCCAGCAGCATAGTCACCTCCCAAGTTTACATTGTCGCATGATCGCATGGTATTATTTTAATCTATGCGATCATGCGACCGCTCTACCATTGGCACACGTGGATTGCACTGTTGTCGATCGTGGGTCCCGGCAGGTTCATTGTTCACTTGCCCGATTTACGTTGTCGCATGATCGCATGGTATTATTCTAATCTATGCGATCATGCAACCGCTCTACCATTGGCACACGTGGATTGCAGCGGGGGTCGTTGATGAAGAAACTTGATTATTACATTCCCGCCAGCTTGTAACTTTGTCATTTTTGAACCAAATCACTTGCCTTTTTTGCAGTGAGCGCGTGAGGACTCAGAGAATCATGATATGCATCTCAATCATGCGAAGTATTAACCTTAATTGACTATAAAAGATATATGGGATGAGCACGAACTCAGCTCTGTTGCGCCTTGAATTACACTTTCAATACTTCTTTGAAACATACACAGTCAATAACCATAATACTTATCCACATGCCCCTTAACATTATAAAGTTCGGCTTCATTGCAAGTGTTCCATCATAGCTAGCCGATTCTGCCATAACATTCATCACATGAAGAGTCTTCTCCTGATTCTTTTGAATGTCTGAAACTCAAACATCATTCTTCTTGTTGAAAAGATCATCAATAGAGCACCATTTTCTTTGCTAGGTTGGGGTCTATAACCTACCCAATGTTAAAAAGATCTTTAGAACAACCCACCCGGTTCAGAGAAGGAAAAGCAATGATAGGGAAACCTGGCAAAGAAAGCCTACCTAAGAAAGACTTAGACCTAGACTCAGACATAACCAGACCTGACTATAACATCAAATCCTTCCATTTTGACAGCATGGGCACAAGATGAAAAATGGGGCAACAGCTGGCTCCGACTGGGGACTTGAACATTCCCATGTTTAAGTAATAAATCTTGAATCTCTGGTTTCGCACATGAATGAAAAGGGCAGCAACACAACAAAACTGAACAAGGGAAACAAAGCAGCAAGGAAGCTACAACTAACTAAAGAAAGCAGGAAAACTAAACTAGAAAACAGACACAAGAACGAAACCAAAACTATACTACAGAACAGGGGTTACCTGTTTTTAATTAACCATTTGATATAGCTTTAGATCTTGACCGTTATAGGTCAAGGGAAGTACCTCTCCATTTGGATATGCCAGCTTGAAAGAATTCTTTTCAAAAGCCTGGTGAATAGTATAGGGACCCTTCCATAATGTTTCAAACTTCCCATGCATCCCTTTGGGAGCTCTCCTCTTATCCCATAGCAAAACAAGATCTCCAACCATGAATTTACGGGGTCTAGCTTTCTTATCAAACAAGTTCTTCACCTTCATTTGATGTTGAGTAATATGATCCACCATTCTTTCCCTTTCTTCTTCTAGCTTGCTCAAATACATGATTCTTTTCTCCAAACCATCCTTGTAAATATCATCTTCTATGATTGTCCTCAACTTACATGTTGCCAACTCCAGTGGTAATGGAAGGCTTGCCTCAACTCCATACACTAACTCAAATGGAGATATCCCAATTGCTCTCTTTGGAGTCACTCTATCAGCCCATAGTGCTTCATGTATCTTTTTGGGCCAATTTTTATGATTGTCTAACACCAATTTCTTAACAATATTGATCAAATTCTTATTACTTGACTCCGCTTGACCATTTCCTTGTGGGAAATAATCAAATAAATGGCTGACTGAGATACCATACTCAAAACAAAAATCAGTAATTTCAATAGATGAAAAGAAAGCAGCATTATCCATTACCAATTTATGAGGAACTCCAAACCTTACCATAATATTCTCCTTTATGAATTCACACACTACCTCAGAAGTGGTCTTCTTGGTTGCTTTAGCTTCAACCCACTTCGTGAAGTAATCAGTAGCTGTAATTATATAAGAATGCCCCACACTAGATGCTGGATTTATTGGACCAATGAAGTCAAGGCCCCACTGCTGAAATGGACCATCTATGATAACTGGTTTTAATGGAAGTGCTGCTAACTGTGGTTTGCCGGAAAACATTTTACACTTTTCACATTTAGCCACCCAATGATATGCATCTCTAAACATGCCAGGGCAGTAATAACATTGCCTCGGAATTTTAAAAGCTGTGACTGAAGAAGAAAAATGTCCTCCACAAGCCTCATCATGAAAAGTTTTCAGCAACTGCTCTTGTTGTTGCTTATCAACACATCTTAAAAACGTGTCATCAATTGATCTCTTGTAAAGTTTATCTTCCCAAATCACATATTTAGCAACTTTTAATTTTAAATCCCTTCTTTGTTTGGCTGTCAATCCTTCCGGACATTCTCCATAAGTTAAGAAATATGCAATATTTTCAAACCAAGGATCTTGAAGACTTACATTTAAAACCAGTTGATTAGCTGCCGGTTCTTCTTCTTCCAAATTCTCTGCTATGGCTTTACATAATGCATTTCCTCTAACTAATTTTGCAGGCTTAATTTCAATATCATATTCTTGAGTTTTGGCAATCCATGAACCTCTATTATTGCAGCCAACATCTTGTTGTGTTAAAATACTTTTCACAGCAATATCAGGCACAAAAATTAAAGAATGTGAATGTAAAATATAGAAACGGAAATTCTTCAATGCTTTCACTACAGCATATGCATGTTTCTCTGATTGTGAGTACTTCAATTCATGCTCCTTCAAAGGTATACTCATGAATGCTATAGGTGCCTGAATTTCTTCTTTATTTTCTTGTATCAAAATTGCAAGCAATGTATGTTCTGAGGCATAGCAATATATAATAAAATCTTTTTTATAATCCGGATGACTTAGGACTGGTGCATTAGCAATTGCTTCCTTAATTTCATTGAAAGCTTGTTTTCCCTGCTCATTCCATTTAAAAATAGCATTACCTTTCATCATATCTACAATACATTTGGTAATCTCTGAAAAATCAGGAACAAATCTTCTAAGAAAATTAACTTGGCCAAAGAAAGATTTAACAGCAGTCTTATAACAGCAGTCTTATTTGAAGGCAAGCTTAATCTCTGAATAGCTTTCACACGTTCTGGATCAATCCTTATTCCTTCCTGTGACACAATATGGCCCAATAGTTTTCCTTCCATCACACAGAATACTGACTTCTTTGGGTTTAGAGATATACCATGCTCCCTGCATCGCTGTAGCACTTTCTTCAAATCATCTATGTGATCCTTCCTCTTCTTAGAAAACACTGTTAAGTCATTAAGGTAAATCACAATTATTTTGTTCTTCATATCAGCAAAAGAAGCATCCATACCTCGCTGAAAAGTAGCACCAGCATTAATCAAACCAAATGGCATTCTGTGATATGCAAAGGTACCCCAAGGAGTTGTAAAAGCTGTTTTGTGTTGATGCTTCTTTTCCACTTCAATTTGATTGTACCCGAAAAAGCCGTCCAGCATAGACATCATCTCGACTCCGGCCACTGTCTGTAGTAAGTGATCCATATTTGGCAATGCATAATTATCTTTCAAAGAAGCTTGGTTTAAATTCCGGAAGTCAACACATATTCTGATTTCACCATTTTTCTTTCTTACAAGCACAATGTTTGCAACCCATGTAGAATGATGTATTGGATAAATAATTATAGCTTTCAACATTTTATCAATTTCCCTGTAAATGGCATCTGCTACCTTTGGATTATAACATCTTTGTTTTTGCCGGAAAGGTACAGCATCTGGTTTCAGAGGAATCATGTGTTTGAAATTTCCACTCATGAAACTCTTTAAATCTTCATAGCTCCAGGCGAAGATGTCTTGATATTCTTGAAACAATTCCTTTGCCCTTTCTCTTTCTTCCAATGTACAACATTTTCCAATATTTATCATTTTTGGATTCATTTCTGTTCCAATGTTTATATTTTCAAATTCTCCTGTAGTTGGCCCTTTCTCTGCTCTTTTCTTCTTTACATATATATCATGCCGATTAAAGAGCTTTTCTAGAGACACAAAATAAGGTGGAATTGCATTAGTTTTCAATTGTACAATTTCTGAATTTTCATGTTTATCTTTTTCCATAGAATCATTATTACTTCTTTCTTCTTCATCAAGACCTTCAACATTCTCTAAAAACAACTGCAGATTTTTATCATCATTAAAAACTTGCCAGTCTTCTATATTGTCCGGTATTGATGGCCTATAAATGACTTCAATCTAATATTTCTTATCTTTAAAATCCGGGTGAGGAAGTAATAAGGATGCTGATATAGCCAAAGAATCTGCTTTCATATTCATTTCTCTAGGGACAGAATTAATAGAAAATGCATCTAACGTTTCAATTTCATGCCAAACTCTATTCCGGTAATTTTTCAACTTATGATTCTTCACTGAATACTGACCTCTCACTTGTTTTACAATCAGCTCTGCATCACCTTGAGCTTTTAGAATTCTAATGTTTCTCTCCTTAGCCGCTATGATGCCAAGAAGTAATGCCTCATATTCAGCACTATTATTAGTGTTATTAAATTCTAATTTGAATGCTAGAGGCTCTGATTCACCAGTTGGAGAAATTAAAACAATGCCAGCACCAGAACCGGATGATGAGCAACTACCATCAAATTCTAATGTCCAGATTTGTGTTTCTTCTCCAAAATTTTCAGATTCTGATTTTTTCAATTCATTTTCCACAGCATCATTTTCTGTATACAGCATATAATTTCCAAACTCCAACTCTTGATATAAAATTTGGGCCTTTGGATTGCCTGATTTTTGAACTGTAAATTTAGCTTTCTCCTCGGGTTCCAATTTCACTCTCTTGTTACCAATGGGAATTATTGCCTGGGACCAGTCCAATTTGATTTCTCCGCCTAAATCCCTGCAAAAACTTCTGCTCAACAACAATCCATAACTAACCGGAATGTCTGCAACTAGAATGGTTAGAAGTATTCTCTTTTCTGGGTGTGCTGCCAATGCAACTTGTATATCTTTGATTTGTCCTCTCAAACTCACTTGTTTGGCATCCATGGAGTAACATCTACCATTGGCTTTAGTGAGTGTTAAGCCTAGAGCTTTAGCCACTGTATATGGCATCACATTATCCGAAGCTCCAAAATCAATGATACAATTGCTTAACTTCCATCCATTGATAAACAATGAAACATAAAATGGTTCTGGTTTTTGTCCAAGAGAAGTGGCTAGGACAGAATTCTCAACTTCATTGAAAAGGTTTGCAGTCAATGTTTCATCCTCTAATTCAGAATTTACAGCATGGTTTAATTCTATATTTTCATCTCTACAATACTCAATAAATCTTTTCAACTCACTGGGATGCGATTTAAGAAAATCAATGGCAGAAATCTGAATTTTAGAATCTTTGCAAAACTGAATAAAGTCAAAGGAATTGTACTCCTTACCAGATTGTAAAGTCTCCACCCCTTGATTAGTACCTTTTGTTTTAGATGCTGGTTGACTTTGCTTTGCTGGAACATCTTTTGAATCAGTAGCCACCTTTGCCTTTTGTCCTCTAGTGAGTACATTATAAGTATGTCCATTAATGGTGGCATAACATTCTCCCTGCTTCTCTGAGTCTGATACATACTCTAAAAATAAATTTCCAGAGTCGCCATTTGAGCATGTTTTAGTCTCATCACTGGATAAGGGAGAACTGGGCTCATTGATAGTCAAAAATTGCATTCTACTGATCACATCCGGACAACTTTCACTGTCATGATCAGTGGTCAAGTGAAGTACACATCCATTCACTTTTTTAGGTGGAGCTTCTATTGCTAACCTCTGCTGTAATCCAACCAATTGCAAAGGTTTGTTATCATTATCACCAGTTTGCCCTGAGAAGTTTCTTTGATATGAATTATTGAATTTTGGAAGCTGCCTCTTCAACGTAATAATCTCATTAGATAACTTCTGAATCATTTCTTCTGATGAAGTGGTTCCACTAGTACTAGCTCTATTCTAAATTTCACACTTCCACCTTCCTGCTGAAATCATGTCATCTAACTCTTCAGCAGTCCTCTGAGCTGCCTCTAAATTTGCAGGTCTAGATCTTCTTAATTCGAAATTAATTTCAGGAGGCATAGCACTGATAAAGAATGTTTTCAGATTACCCGCTGTGGGTCTATCTGCTATTGGAATTCTATTAGTAATCTTGTTGAAGTTGGCAACAAAATCTCTCATGCTCATAGAAGGAAGTTTCTTTACTGATGTTAATTGAGCCAACAAAGCATGTTCATCTTCAGCAGTTTTAAAACGACTTTCAAAAGCTGTCCTCATGGCGTTCCAACTTGTGATAGCTCCATCAGTTAAGTGATAAAACCAATCTGCAGCCGCTTCAGTAAGGTTTTCAACAAATAATCGGACTGCAACATCTTCATGATTAACTGCCAAAATATTTATAGCTACGAAGAATGCTTTTATATGTTCATCCGTATTAACTTTCCCATCTCCTACAAATTTAGGTATGCTCTTCCGGGAACCAGCAGGAAGAGGATGATATACTGCGAAATTGAGTGGCCCAGTAGCAGCTGCCCAAGGTGCAACGATATTCGGTTGATTTTGTAAAGAAAATTGTGGAAAATTTATAACTTGGGAAACAATGCCGTGCAAAGTTAATACTTGACAAGTTGTGGAGAACGAACTTACTGCCTTTGGTGGTGATGAAGGCCTGCTTCTAGGTTGACGCCCACCTTTCTGACGAGGTACTTCTAACAAGGGAAATCCAAGTGCTTCTAAATTCTGGAAAGTTGGATCCTCCTCACCTTTTTCCTTATCACTCCTTAAGTATCTTGATTGCTCCAAAGTGACTGATTACCAATGCTGCTTGTAACTCACTCCCTGACCTTCTTTCAAGCTCTGTGTATATTTTCAAATACTTTCTGATCACGCGACTGTTTTTCTCCCTAGCGGAGTCGCCAAAAATCTGTTGGTAAACAGATTGTCCTTCTTCTTATCCTCCTTTTATTTGCCCAATTTTATAACGAAGAACAACTTTACACAACAGTTGAGAAACTGTTTCTGAGAATATCTAGTTTCCCTCTGAATTGAGGTACAGCTCCCTATGTGAAAAATATTCAATGAATCATGTTTTAATTCTAAGTCCTACTGCAGGTATGTTCTTAACCAGAGAACAACAGAGGAAACCGAGTTTCACCCAGGCAAGTGAAATCTTAGGCAGGATTTAAATGTAAAGATGCTATGCCGATGATCTTCACAATCTTATGAATTTCCCAACACAGCAATATGAAAAATGCAAATTATGAAATGCAATTGAAGATGCTGATGCAATTCCACAACCAGTTATAATTTTCTGATTATCCTACTGATTGGCCAAATTGAAAACAACAAAACAAAACTCTGTTTATTTCCTCATCTTCATTTCAACACAATGAAACCAACATCAGATACAGATGACTAAAGTGGACAATAAAATAATGGCACTAAACTTAATTGACTCTGCAATCAGCTTCACACCAAAATTTGCCGACCCTTTCATTCACTGTTTCCATAGTTTATATAGAGATTACAATGTATGATCTTCATGGGAATAGGAAGTGATTCAGTTTCTAAAAATATGAAAAGACTAGAGAACACTTTCGAATTCACAAACAGAAAAGCCCAAAGACCATGACTTTTCATCTACTTCTGCATATGGTTTGCCTTGAGAAGGTGAAGTGAACAGACTCTCCCCAGTCAACTCGAACTTGAAGATGGTACGTTACATCTGCATGCATTGACAAGATACTTCTCCTATAAACCAATTATTCACATTGCATTAGACCTCCTTTCTGGTGTCATTTTTCTAAGAAGTCATCATCATGACAGAGATAATAACACTGGCTTCCATCTCGAGTTTATTGAACTCTGACTAATCGCCATGTAAATATATAATGAAACCATTATGCCCAGCAAGCCCTGTATTATTGCATTTCTCTCTGCCTTGATATAGCATCTGATTATAACATCGACTTGGGATTCATCGACACATGTTCTCCCTGGTATGCCACGACAAAAGAATTCTCTGTTCTAACTTAACAGGCACCTTCAGAGTAACCAAAAACTCATATATTTCAACATTCTCCTTTCGTCAACTTACATGCCGAATATTTCTAAGACAATAATCTTTTAATCCTTTTTTTATTTATGCACTGACACGCGTCACAATCCCGCTATGCCGCAAAGAAAGGCTACCGTCGATTCTGACCAAAGTGAAAACATGAACCGGGCCCGCATCTGCTGAGGAGTCCACGTGGCTGCATCTCGCATGATCGCAAGACCGGTTTCTCAGTCATGCGATCTTGCGGGGACCATAGATCTGGAGACCGCAGGGCTTCCACTGTCTTGTCGCATGATCGCAAGACAATAATTTTATTTATGCGATCATGCGATTGTTCCATGATTGGTCAACTCTACAAACATGATCGCATCTGCGCTGTTAGCGTATGCGGGTCCCAGCAGGCTACATTGTCGCATGATCGCATGGTATTATTTTAATCTATGCGATCATACGACCGCTTTACCATTGGCACACGTGGATTCCAGCAGGCCCATCCATTTAGTCCCTCCTATCATCGGCGTACGTGGGTCCCAGCAGCATAGTCACCTCCCAAGTTTACATTGTCGCATGATCGCATGGTATTATTTTAATCTATGCGATCATGCGACCGCTCTACCATTGGCACACGTGGATTGCACTGTTGTCGATCGTGGGTCCCGGCAGGTTCATTGTTCACTTGCCCGATTTACGTTGTCGCATGATCGCATGGTATTATTCTAATCTATGCGATCATGCAACCGCTCTACCATTGGCACACGTGGATTGCAGCGGGGGTCGTTGATGAAGAAACTTGATTATTACATTCCCGCCAGCTTGTAACTTTGTCATTTTTGAACCAAATCACTTGCCTTTTTTGCAGTGAGCGCGTGAGGACTCAGAGAATCATGATATGCATCTCAATCATGCGAAGTATTAACCTTAATTGACTATAAAAGATATATGGGATGAGCACGAACTCAGCTCTGTTGCGCCTTGAATTACACCTTCAATACTTCTTTGAAACATACACAGTGAATAACCATAATACTTATCCACATGCCCCTTAACATTATAAAGTTCGGCTTCATTGCATCTGTTCCATCATAGCTAGCCAATTCTGCCATAACATTCATCACATGAAGAGTCTTCTCCTGATTCTTTTGAATGTCTGAAACTCAAACATCATTCTTCTTGTTGAAAAGATCATCAATAGAGCACCATTTTCTTTGCCAGGTTGGGGTCTATAACCTACCCAATGTTAAAAAGATCTTTAGAACAACCCACCCGGTTCAAAGAAGGAAAAGCAATGATAGGGAAACCTGGCAAAGAAAGCCTACCTAAGAAAGACTTAGACCTAGACTCAGACATAACCAGACCTGACTATAACATCAAATCCTTCCATTTTGACAGCATGGGCACAGGATGAAAAATGGGGCAACAGCTCCAAGAGGTGGTAAAGCTTCCACCGTCCAACTCTTCGCATACTCTGTTGTAACCTTTCAACTGCAGACGTAGAAGACTCTTCATAGTCTTTAGAGGTTGCCACCAAAAGACGTAACTCTTCGAATAGTTGAATCCAACAGCAAGGAAGACTCTTCACAGTCTGACCAAAATAGAAAATAAGAATAGACGGCAGCAGAGAATGATCATCACAGTTACTTGAACAGAATGCTGATGCATTCATCTCAGGTAATGAAAATATCTCCCGCAGCTACAATCTTCAACATATAGTAATTATTAGACCCTAAACATATGGTGCTCAACTATGATATCCTCTCATATATGGCCCATGACATCAAAATATTTAATCTTCCGAATGATCAGAGTTACCTGTTTGCCAATCTAATTGCTTCTAGATAAGCATGCAGCATTAGCTATTTAGAGGTCCTACACAAAATGATGCATTGAACATAGAGATGGCTACTATAAAATTGTTTAAAAAATTTATTCCAAGAACAATAACATGCAGACGATTCATTATGAGTATGGTTTAGATGCAAACAAGTGAATAGATGCACTTGTTCTCATTCTCACAGATCTGCTCCTATCACCCGACCTCTTAGGATTGAACATAATATCAACAGAAAATCTATGTATAAATAAGAGTATTTCTAATCTGTATTTAATACCAATAAATAGATGCACTTGTTCTCATTCTCACAGATCTGCTCCTGTCACCTGACCTCTTAGGATTGAACATAATATCAACAGAAAATCTGTGTATAAATAAGACTATTTCTAATCTGTATTTACTACCAAGGGAGGTCAAAAAGGATAACTCCTTTTAATTATCCAACTTACTATGGAAGGTTTTCTCAATTATAGATGGGTTCTTATGATGGGATCACCATCCTTGAGCACAGATGTCTTTGGTGCATTGCTTGGAATATATATGCTGGCTGCCATCTGCAAAGGATTTATTTTCATTTGCATGAATGCTCTATTCACTGTCTTCAGAAATCTTTCCCTTGATCAATACAGATGCCATGCCATCAAATATATTAGCTCTTGACAGTTCCAGAAGTGAGTTTGGATAGGAATTGAAAGGTTCATCAGTTGCAACCTTGGATGCAACAGACTATGCAATTGGAAGACAGAGCTGTGAAAATGGATGAGCATCATTGACAGCATCAAGAGCAATAGGAAGTACAAATGGTTGTGACAGCTTGTCAGATGAAGTGTTCAAGGTATTCTCATAAATGTCACTATTGTTTTTTTACTTCCTTTCCATAGTAAATGTAGGGCAATGGATGATCAGAGTCATGACAAGCTTGACATCAAAAGGGTATAATTTCAGAGTCTAATGTTTATGACCATATCTGAAAAGTTATATCTAGTCAAACATTCCTCATGACCAGAGCAGAAACAAATTCTACAATCAGAATGTTTCAGTTTGGCAGATGTAAATTAGTCACTGAGAATATTTTTCAATTGTGAGAGCATTACATTCTTTTTTGGCTTAACAATCCAAAGCTAGTTAGGAAAGATTTAGTTGAGGCTCCTCCAGGTCAAGGTAAATTTTGAGTATAGCATTGAAAAGTTCTGTTTTGGTATAAGTAATAAATTCATTGTAAAGATTCTTCGAGTGTCTTTTCTTTTTCTTTTTTTGCAAAACTCAATAAAAGATTACTAAAGTGATAGATTAAAAACCTAGAAACTAGTGGAAAAAATAGGATATACCAATCCAGGGAAACCAAAAAATAGCAATGTTTCCTAATTGGACTCTGACTAACTCATCCATACATCTGATAGAATGCTGATGACATTGATGCTGCTTTTGGAGATGCTGAATTTACTGATTCAGTCCCAGAATTGATGCCTGAACAGTTGAGTATTCAGAAAATTACTGATAGAACTCGGATGGAAATTCAAAAATGGATCATCAAGAAACCAATCCAGCTGCCACAGAGAAGTTAACATTTGTAACAGTGATTAGCATCAAAGAAAGAGTAAATAGCTTATTACGCAAAGTAAATTGGAACCAAGAGGCTTGGTGAGAATGTCTGCAGTCTAATCTGATGTTGGAACACACTGCAACTGAACTGTCCTATCTTCAACCAACTGTCATATATAACGACAATGAACGTCCACATGTTTGGTTTATTCATGGAAGACTAGGTTGCTAGCAAGCTTGAGAACGCCCTCATTATCAGCAAACAAGGGAGTCGGACCTACTTGAGACATCTAGATATCCGCAAGCGTCCGACAAAGCCAAATTGCTTCGCAAGCTGCCTTAACTACTCCTTGATATTCTGCTTCTGTCGAGGAGAGAGATACTGCCTGCTACTTTTTACTAGTCCACGTGACTCAACAAGATCCCAAACTGAACACATCTATAGGTTGACTTCTTATCATCAACCGAACCTGCCCAATCTGAATTTGTGAACCCACTGAGTCTAGGATCATGACTCCTAGAGTAAAGAAGTCCATAATCAGGGGTGCCCTTCACATAACGCAACACGCACTTTGCTACTACCCAATGATCAGCCTTGGGGGCTGTCATGAAGTGTGAAATGTAGCTCACTGCAAAACTGAAATCAGGTCTATTGGCAGTGAGATGGATGAGACTGCCCACTAGTTGCCTGTAAGTGGTTTGATCAACAAGAAAGTCAACTTGGATGACAACTTCAGTCTCTTCTTTACAATCCTGAATTTGAAACTTGTCAAGCAAGTTCTTGGCATACTTAGACCGAGAAAGAAAAATACTACCATCAATCTGCCAAACCTCAACACCTAAACAATAATGGAGAAGCCCCAAGTCTATCATACCAAAATCCTTGCACAAGTCTTGTTTGATTGTTGCAATCAAATGTGTTGAACTGTCAGTAATGATCAAGTCATCCACATTGACAACAAGAAAGAGAATATCATCACCAGAGTGTTTGATATACAAATTATTGTCAGAACGGCAACACTAAAAACCATGAACAACCAAGTACTAATCAATCTTGATGTACCAAGCTCGAGGAGTCTGTTTAAGTCCATAGAGTGCTTTCTTGAGTCTACATACTTGGTGTTCTTTGCAGGCAACCTTGAAACCAGGAGGCTGCGTCATGTAGACTTCTTCCTGCAACTCACTGTTGAGGAAGGCACTCTTAACATCCATCTGATGGACTTTCCATCCAAACTGAGCTCCAATGGCGAGAAGACGACAGATTGTACTCATCTTGGCAGTAGGAGCAAAAGTCTCCTCATAGTCAATGCCCTCCCGCTGTGTGAACCCTCTAATGGAGCCCTTATTTCATAAAATCAGGGCATCCATTTGATTAACATCTTATTTATCCATATGAATTTATATTTTGTGTTTTAACTATTTTATGCTACAGAGACTAGTTAAGACATCTCATTTCTAAAGTCTAATTTTATTTTGGCCACAACTTTTTAAGGATTGTCATGCTCATGTAAGAAAGTGAGGCTTGTCAGAAGTTTTCTGGGAAGCTAAAATATGACGGTGCCCTTCCCCTCAGGACTTTGCAAATAGAAGAACCATTTCAAATGTGAGGAATTGACTTCATTGGTGAGATTAGTGACAAATCAAGTGGAGGTCATAGCTGGATCCTGGTAGCAACCGACTACTTCACCAAGTGGGTAGAAGCCATACCTACCCGCCAGTCTACTAGCAAAGTTGTGATCAAGTTCCTAACAGAAAATATTCTAACCAGGTTTGGGGTCCCGCGAAAGATTATAGCAGATAATGGCATGTGTTTTCGATCTAATGAATTTGCTGACTTTTGCAGGAAATATGGTATAACTGTGTCATATTCATCTCCTTATCACCCACAGGGCAACGGACAAGCAAAATCTAGCAACAAAAATATCCTGAAGATTATTAGAAGGATGTTGGACAACAATAAGCGAGCTTGGGATTCCAAGTTGAATTTGGCATTATGGGCGGACAAAATCACAGTTAAAAAGTCCACCGGTTTCTCTCCTTATGATTTAGTCTATGGCAAAGAAGCAAGACTTCCTTTAAACAATTTGCTTCCAGTTTACAAATTTATTATAGAAGAGCAATTTGATGATATTGATTTTATGGAAGACCGATTGAATGCACTGGTTGAGCTTGATGAAGTTAGGAGATCCGCTCAAGAACAGAACATTACCAAGCAACAACAAGTTAAATCTTTACACGATAAAAGAGCTCTGAACAGGCCTTTCAAGGTTGACGATTGGGTTTTAAAATGGAATGCAAAAGATCAGGATAAAGGTAAGCACGGTAAGTTTGAGGCCTTGTGGTTAGGGCCATTCATTATTTCAAGAAAGGCAGGAGAGCACTCTTATTTTTTGCAAGATATTGATGGACGAGTGCAGGACTTCCCAATTCATGGGCAATACTTGAAACCATTCTTCACATAAAGATCTTCAAGAGGTTTTCTTTCCCTTCATTGATTTTTCCTATACATATTTTTTGGACATTGTTTAGATATGATTTTATGAACTAATTAATGTTTTTGTTTATTCTTTTTGTAGGTCTTCTTCATCCAGAGATAGCTGGGATGCTCATCATGCTCGCAAGGAACATGTGTCTCCAGCAAGAGCCACTGATGAAGCCCTGATTTCATAAAATCAAGGCATCCATTTGATTACCATCTTATTTATCCATATGAATTTATATTTTGTGTTTTAACTATTTTATGCTACAGAGACTAGTTAAGACATCTCATTTCTAAAGTCTAATTTTATTTTTGCTGTTACACAAGTATTTTATATTACTGAGTATTGTTGAATCTGTAAAAAGTGTGTAGATATCTCTAAGTCACATGTACTAGAGTTATCCAATTTGACACAAAACTGTGTAGGTTTGCAGCAGGATGGACTTAGTTTTTGTATTCATATACACAGCACACTGGAACCATGTGTTTACAAGAATAATAAAATCTGTTGAACCATAAGAGGTGACAGAGATTAATGAGGAACAGACACTTGTAAAGTAGATGAATATGTATTGAAGATATCTTGGTTCAGGCAGCCATAGCAAGAAAAGTTCAGTATTTTTAATGACTACATACACAGAGGGGGAAGTCAGAACGGAAATCACACCATGGTATTCCAGTCATCATATTGTTATCAAGGCTGATTGTGAAGCATGATTAGAGTACAGTATTCGATGAAACCTGTGGACTACAATGAAATCTAAATCTATATTGCATAGCATTGAAAGTTGACTATATACTGGAATCACTAAACAAAATAACCAGGAAAGTCTGTGCATACAAGTGGTCATTCCGGACATACAATTAAGGAAGGGACTTCGCAACAGTTTTGAACACATTAATAGAAGTTCAAATATTATATACAATTGATCGCATCATACTAAGACGCCTGCAGATTGAAGCCATGTAATATTCCAAATTTGCAGATACGTTAATTTTGCAAAGTTGTCTTGAGGCATATGCATATATTAGCCACCAATGCTTAAAGAGGAGTTTGGTGTGAGTCATCAACATGGTATATCTCCGAATAGTGACTTCGTTACTGTTCGTATATATGTATACAATCCTGCTGTTCTTGGAAAGAGCTCAGCAAATAGAGACCAAACCGTGGATGGATGTGGATTTGATTGTCATATATTTAATAACACTTTGTATTTTATTGCAGGGATAGAGTTACGCATAGGAGGAAGGCACAATTGACAGTTTGCACTCCTGACTTGGAAGCCTTGTGGAGTTACGGAGATACCTGTGGCTTCCGTGTGACCATTTCGAATGAGCGTGTGAACGTTGTAGGCGTACAGGAAACCAACCGAGAGAAATATCAGCGTGAAGCATAGACGACAGCAACCTAAAATTTGGAAGCAGCAATGAAGATTCAAATTGTATCGGGCTCCTTATGGTGTAGGCGGATATCGTAAAAGGGTCATCCGTATACGGTGAATACTGTTATATAGAACAAATGAATATACATCCAAATGAAGAAGAATGGGAGCGGAAGTCTCCATAAACAAATAATTGGATTATTGCATATGCGATTTGTCTTGTTGGTAATCATGCTCATGCCACATAAGGATGGTGACAGTTCCAGATGAAGCAACACGTCAGTTCATGGAACGTGGCCTCCACCTGTCACCCGTAAATAGACAACTGGATATGATAAATTTTGGTTACATTACACATTAGTATAGGATGCAGTTATATTTATGAAGCGGTGCATCCTTTGGAAAAGAAAACCGCATGTCCTTTTACTTATATATAAATATAAGATAAAAAAATCAAATAGAGACGAACACAGCCAGTTATAAATATTGGCAGAATAATATACTACTGGATACATGATATTTTTTCATTTTGGCGGAAGGATGAAATTGTTGAACTAAGCTTGTAAACATTGAATTTTTGAGTAAACATATTTGACCTGCCGAGTCTGGAGTCAAATTGCGTTGGGTTGATTATCCGAAAGGAGTGTCCCTGGTGCAATCTTTGTTTCAGGTAAAATCTGTAAGCTTATTTATTTTGTGCATATTAGAGTTTGTGGAATTATTATTATTTAGGTGTGTCCTTTGTAAATATCTTTATTGATTTCTATAAATATTTTATTTTCCAGATAAGTAGACTGTGTTATTATTGCATTTTAAAATTAATAACCGTAAATATCAAGAAATATTCAATTATTCTTATATTTATGTCTAGTTTGTCTCCATATTACAAGAGTTAAAATACATCCTAGATTATTTTAAAATTGCGTTCATATAATTAATCTATCGCATCTGGATTACTAATTTATTTATAGTTTTAAACTCATTAAAGTTTCATAAAGTTGTACGTTTCAGCTTATAATATTGACTCTGTTTGCCCATTAAATTAGACACTGGTCTTTATGATTACTCTAAATTCATTATTTATATGCTAGCAATTATTTTATACTCTACCATTTGAAATTATATTATATTCATCTATATTTAAAATTTACAATTATTCTTTTATTACAAGTTATTCATATATTCATATAATTGATTATCCTTCTTTGCAAACACAGAATTCACAAGTTCGAAAGCATTCATACTTTGAAGTCATTGTTAAGAGTTGTATTCATCTAAAGGAGTCATAAGTTTTCTATTATCCTTGCCATTTGGGAAACTTTTTGCTGCATTCGTATTCTAACCTATCTGCTATAAGTATCTTGGATCCGAGTGGTGTATTCAGGATCAGGTTTGTTTACCATGTGATTGCTGACCAACTGTCACGAATCAAGTCGGGAGAACGAGCGGAGGGGGTGAATGACAATTATCCCGACAACAAGGTTCACCCACCTTGGCCTTGCAGAGCCAGAAGCGCAGGGGATTTGGATTGTAGAGATCAATCCCGTCAAGTTGGCCATAGCCAGTTGGATATCCGAGCATCGAGTTGGCAAGACTCGTAGGATTCCAATCTGCAGTTTTGGGAACCAACACCCTCAAGCAACTAATTTGGCCTTGTATTTATCTAAGGTACCATCTGCATGTTACTTGACCTTATACACCCATTTGCAGCTAATAGACTTCTTCCCTGGAGG
This sequence comes from Chamaecyparis obtusa, assembly GCA_027943335.1. Taxonomy (NCBI): domain Eukaryota; kingdom Viridiplantae; phylum Streptophyta; class Pinopsida; order Cupressales; family Cupressaceae; genus Chamaecyparis; species Chamaecyparis obtusa. Next base: position 596,618 of record BSBK01005098.1, on the reverse strand, counting down.
AAGATCAGAGAGAATGTAATGTCCCCTTCTGGATTCTGACTGTGAATCCTGAGAGTTACCTCTCATAACTATTGTGAGATCCTGTAGTTTTTTGAGCAAGCATGCATTCTAGGGGTGAACTTCTTTTGAGTATTAGTATCTAGTATTGATCTACAGCTGATGTCGTTGTTATTTCTGGTGTGCATTCTATCTGCAGTGCGTATCAGTATTGAATAGGCAAATGTGCATCTGATACAGACTATTAATTGTATGTGATTATTTTCAGTATTGTCTTGTATTTCTGATATTTTATCAGTCCTTGAGAGAAGCATCTAAGTCTATTTGATTGCGAAGAGAGCAAAGTGAAATTTTCTTGTGTGTTAATGCTCAAATTTGTGAGCTTTGTACTGAGACTCGTTATTATTTTTTCTAATAAAGGAGTACTGTTTTGTGTGGCTGGGTTTTTCCCTCGAGTATGAGGGTTTTCCCCGGGTAGTTCTGCTGTTTTTGGTGATTTTGTTTATCTGTTATTTGATGATTACATTCTGGTTCGAAATTTAGCATGGCAAACTCACAAGGTTGAGAGGAAGCCATCAAAATAATTACACTTCCCAATTAGTTCATTGGCATAATCTCTCACCTCATTTGGAATGCACCTCATTTGGAATGCCATTTCTGATGTACCCACATCTTTTGTTCTTTTATAGATAAGATGAATGTCATCTTCTTCTACAAATGGTATCACTATAATTGTATTTGTGGCAGCCACAATTTGAGTGGAAAACTGACCAACATGCAGCTTGATAGATCAATATACTTTCTTGGATAAAAGATGACACTTTGAATGGGCTTTCTCAAATACTTTCTCTACTTCCTCTTGATCGTTCATAATTTACAAGATTTTTATTGTTGGCAACCCATGTTGGTTGGCACCTTTCAGATCATATTGATTCATTAGAAATCCCACACAAATGATATTTTACACATATAGAGAGAATTGTATTTGTTTTGCATCCATCGCAGTACTGAGCATAACCCACTCCTGAAATCTGCTCTATCATTGTCATGTGTCTCTAAAGCAACAAAAAGAGCCATTTTTCAAAGCCCAGGTTGACCATTACCCCACAAAGCTAGAACTTCCAATTACTGTCACTATACCAAACCTTGGCAGCTACAAACTTTTGAACAAACACAAATCAAGGAGGGGAATACCTAAGTTAAAAACATAAACAATTTTCAATGAAAATAAAGGAGATAATAAGAACTTAACTTCAAGGTTAAAGAATCATGAATCCTCCTTGATACAACCACTTTAACCTTCCTAGAGGCCAATAAAACTTATCGACATAGGGATGGAAATAGAATGAAGATTGAAAACGAATAAAATGTTTATGTCTACACAATGAGAAGCAATGGAAGTTTAGTTGAGAGAAAGGACAAGAGGTAATAGTTGTTTTCTTTTTCATTTTGTGTTTTTAGCATTGCTTTAGGTTTTAGTTAAGTTGCTTTTAAATTTTATGTTATTTATGGTTTTTTGGGTTTCTTCCAATTCTTTAAATGAAAAAAAAAAATTTGGTCACTTGGGACTCAGGTTTGCTCCAAGTATAGGGAGGACAGATGATTGGACTAGGATCAAGAACCAAGATAAGTTTGTGCCTATATATAGGCAAACTTGGCTTCAAATTCACAGCATTCAGACCTAATGGCTATGGATTTAGAAAGTTTTTGAAGATCTTAAAAAAAGTGAACAAGAAGTTAACCTACCAGAGCATACTGATGACACCAAGACCGTGGTCATATCCTTTCATTCATTTAATGAAGAGATATTCCTTAAGTTAGACAAAAAGTTGAATAAATATGAGGTCGAATTCGTACTCATTTCACAAAAAAAGATCACCGGCATGCTTGGTTCCATCAAGCATCTTCTTGAAGCAACCTTGGGATGTGGAATACATTGATTGTATACATTATCATTCATACTTTGGAGAGATGGAAGAGGGGTTTGTTGATGTTTTGTAGCTTCAGTGAATAAACACTATGAGTCAATACTAGTGAAGATATATATATATATATATATATGAGATTTATATATATACTTAAATATATATATATATATATATATATATATATTATGTAAATATTAGAGAAATTAATATAATACTAAAGAGATATATATATATATATATATATATAATTGTCATTATATTAATTACATATTAATGAATAGACATGTCTCATGAAGGGACATGTCTCTTCTTGGCTCATTCTCAATATAAATGCAAGAGATTGTTGCATTTGGAAAACACATACAATGAGATAGTGCTATTACATTTGCAATGATCCTAAAACCTTAACATGGTATCAAAGCCAAGTTGCAAATGTAAGAGAGTAGTTTATTGATGGTGAATGTGTGACTGTCTCAAAAAATACAATCTCGGTACGAGGACCATATCTCACAAATGCACCATTGGATTTTGCTAAATTTTGGATATGTTGATGATAAACAAATTTACAAGAATCTCACCGGAGCGATTGATGAGAAAATGCCATGTTCAAAAATTATGGTCGACTATGTACAGGTCTATGAAAAATTTGTAAAAGAGTGAGGTTCCTTCTTTAAAAGCCTAACCGCTTAAAGGGAGACCCGATCATATTGAAGGTGATCATAGTGTATAGAACCTTTGGATATTCATGATAGGTCATGTGAAGAATTATGGTAATGTTCAAAAAGGGGCGACATCATTTTTGAATTTGCATGATATTTTCTATATGGGCTCACCTTGCAGAATGAAATACTTGAAATTTATAAAAGATAAGTATTTCATATTTTATTAATGCACATAATTTTTAAGTTTGTAATTCATGCTATACTATTGGTTAGTAAAATCTTGTATGCTTCTATCATTGGTATTTCCGGTCGAGATAGTTTAGTGAGCTATTTGTAACCTCTCTCTGACATACCTTCAGGATAGAAGTACAAGATAATTGCATTCAAGGGAGAAAGAACTTGATGCTTGCAAACGAATTGATGATTGAGACTAGATGCAAAGGGAGTTTGACATTTCAAAAGAGGTCAAGAAGTTGATAAACTTGAGCTTCAGAGGGAGTATGGTTCAATCAACTTGTGACAATCTTGATCATATTGATTGAGAGGGAGTTCACTATTGAAGGTGAAACACTTCTGAGGTAAACTTGATATAATTGATTATTATACTAATGAATCATGAATATTTTTAATGGGCCTGCCCCCTGTGTAAATCATGAGGAAGTGACGACTTCCAAATGATTATCACTTGTATTTGAAGAAGTTATTGGAAGGTGACGATCTTGCAATAACTTAAATCATGATATACATTATTTATAATGTTGAAACAGATCATGATGAATTAATGCAACAACTAAGTGTTAGATGTCATTAAGTTGACAGTCTATGAGTTGTTTGCATAAATATATCTTGTAAATCAACAACTAAGTGTTAGATGTCATTAAATTGACGGTCTATAAGTTGCTTGTATAGATACATCTTGTAAAGCAACAACTAAGTGTTAGATGTCATTAAATTGACGGTCTATAAGTTGTTTGCATAGATATATCTTGTAAATCAACAACTAAGTGTTAGATGTCATTGACGGTCTATGAGTTGTTTGTATAGATATATGATAGGTATTTGGTGAATATCATGTGTTGATATTCTGCAGGCCAGTACCTTATTGAGTACTTGGTGAATATCATATATTGATGTTCCGATAGGCCAATACTCAGAGTATTTGGTGAATGTCATGTGTTGACATTCTGATAGGCCAATACTCAAGAGCTTGTGGATAGAATCGTCGATGGAGGCAATCCACCTGAGAACTTGTGGATAGAATAGCCGATGGAGGCAATCCACATATTGAGACTATGTTTCTATTGATTACATCTTGAGGATGATGCCTTTATTTCTTACATCATATGATTGATGTTGTCAAGTGTCTTAAGTGTTGACATTGGATTGATTTATCCTCCCTAGCTAAGAGGGAGTGTTGACGTTTTGTAGCTTTAGTCGAATAAACACTGAGTCAATACTAGTGAAGATATGGAGATATATATATATATATATATATATATATATTTAGTATATATGAGATATTTAGTATATATGAGATATATGTATATATATATATATATATATATATTTAGTATTTAGTATTTGGAAACATCCTAACAAATTAATAATCTCAACTGGGATGATAGCCTGGCTCTAATTGCTTCATGGAAACCCATTATTCATATACAAAGAACACAAAAAGGAGGAATGACAGATTAATTAATTAATTAATCAATTGAGCAAGTAACTATGGTTATAAATTACAATTAATCCCTTTATATTTATTTAATATTTCAACAAGATTTAATTATTGATTGATAGCATTTAATTATGGATGTGAGAATTAATCAATGACATCTTCTCTCCATTGTAATCAGGTTATCCATATAAGAAGCCCAGATCTTCTTTCTTATCATTCATTCTAATGATGAACTAAACATTTGGTTTGAAACATTGATTACATTATTTTTTGTATGCAATCCTTCCAGAAAAACTATGCTCTTAATGAATAATAACATATTTGTAAGTTCAACTAAATAGTTTCTGCAGAATGCAGTATATAATGAAGGAATTTACTTTTTGAAATGTGAAACCTATTTATAAATATGTATGAAACAAAAAAAATGGAGACCATAGCCTATTTGAAGTTTTGAAGAAACATAAATTTTCCTTGTTGCCTTTGGTTGGGAGTCTGCATTGCTGCTCCATTTACTTTCCAATATTTTCGCTAAATAAATAGCTAAAGCTATGTCAAGCACAGCTCATTTTAAAAAAGAGCAATATAATTCTACACAATCTAACCATGACAATTTAGAAGAGGAATAAGCAGTGAATTTGCTAATATAGAATCATGTTGCCAAAATCGAAAAGAATATCATATGACCTGAACAGAAAATCAAAGAGATAGATTTGGTCCATTCAAGGATTAGTAGCCCATAGAACTGTTGCAAGACAAGATAGCTGGAAAGCACTGGATAAGGGTGTCCAACCAAAGTTTGATGGCACCTCCCATGGCAACCCAGGATTAGCAAGAGCAGGTTATTTAGTTAGAGATGTGTAGACACCTAAATTTGATCATTAATATTTAATCAAATTAATCGTCATAGTCTCTTTCCTCTATGGTCATACCATTAGTTAAATAATTTGATTATTTAAATAATGTTCCTGTTCCTCTATAGTCCTAGGCAAATTAATTTATTTATCTTCAGTCCTTGACCCATTTAATTAAATAGACTTCCATATTTATTTAATTTTATTCAAAAATATCTCTTTTCCTTCATCCACTTGCATTCTCCTACATCTCCCAATTGCATCTTAATCCCTTGATTAAATTAAGTAAACCCCCTTTATTTACTTAATTTAATCCCTTTCCTCCCACTTGGAATTAAAAGGAAGTTTTAATTCCACACTCGTTCTCTCTCCTCCCATCACATCCTCCTACTTTTCCCACTTGTCCTCTAATCCCCCTTCACTAAGCCTAAATCCCCACTCTAAATTTTCCTTGTTGCCTTTGGTTGGGAGTCTGCATTGCTGCTTCATTTACTTTGCAATTTTTTCACTAAGTAAATAGCTAAAGCTATGTCAAGCACAGCCCATTTTTAAAAAAGCAATATAATTCTACACAATCTAATCATGACAATTTAGAAGAGGAATAGGCAGTTAATTCACTAATATAGAATCATGTTGTCAAATTCAAAAAGAATATCATATGACCTGAACAGAAAATCAAAGAGATAGATTTGGTCTGTTCAAGGATTAGTAGCCCATAGAACTGTTGGAAGACAAGATAGCTGGAAAGCACTGGATAAGGGTGTCCAACCAAATTTTGATGGCACCTCCCATGGCAACCCAGGACTGGCAAGAGCAGGTTATTTAGTTAGAGATGTCTAGACACCTAAATTTGATCATTAATGTTTAATCAAATTAATCGTCATAGTCTCTTTCCTCTATGATCATACTATTAATTAAATAATTTGATTATTTAAATAATGTTCTAGTTCCTCTATAGTCCTAGGCAAATTAATTTATTTATCTTCAGTCCTTGACCCATTTAATTAAATAGACTTCCATATTTATTTTATTAAATGATCTTTTCCCTTTCCTCCATTTTTTAATTTAATTTTATTTAAAAATATCTCTTTTCCTTCATCCACTTGCATTCTCCTACATCTCCCACTTGCATCTTAATCCCTTCATTAAATTAAGTAAACCCCCTTTATTTACTTAATTTAATCCCTTTCCTCCCACTTGGAATTAAAAGGAATTTTTAATTCCACACTCGTTCTCTCTCCTCCCATCACATCCCTACTATTCCCACTTGTCCTCTAATCCCTCTTCAATAAGCTTAATTCCCCCCTCTAAATATGTGTACACCCCTAATCATGAAGATTAGGGAAATAAGTCAACCCATACCACAAATGGCATCCTTCCCATAGCCCACTTGACCACCTCAACCTTAAATGCCAACTACTTTTGGAAAGTACCCACATGGGTCTCTTATCCTTTTGCCCCCTCAAAGGAATTTTAAATTTCTTTATTCCATTCTCCTAAGTACCCTTGAGTGTTGAGACAAGAAATGTCTTTATAGCAAATCTTCCTTGCACTCCACCCATCACTTCTCCCAACTTCCAAGTCCTCTCAAGCTCTCCTAAGTTAACAAGTGTCAACTCCTCACGGAGTGTGAGAAACCTAAACATTCTCAGCACTCGATCTCCATCTCTTCATCCTAGCCCTCCATTCCTTTTCTCTCAAACTTAACCAATAACTCTCATTCCATTATCAAATTATGCAACATCCTATCCTGCAACTTCACTTTCACTTCATTCACTCATGAAATTGAGAATTTGAAGAGCTTGAAGCTCTCATATCATTTCCATGCAAGCTTGAGCATCTTGGAGCACCCTTAATATGTTGAAATCGTGAGCACACAATCTTTCAACAAAGGACAAATCATTGCATCAAGAAGACTTCTAACATTGCTACTTTGTTTGCATTTTAGGAGTTTATTGTAGTTTTCTTTCATCCTATCTTGATGTTGCTTTGATTTGTGATTTTGAGTGTTCTAACTCGTTTATAGCATTCTTTTGAAGTCACTTTTCCTTGCACACAAGATGTAATTGTGGTCTTTTTGATAGATGGATCTTGGTGTTTACGGATCCACCTGAACAATGTCAGACTATGGGAAGCACTCCTTACAGGTCTATCTCTTACATATAATGCTGATTTTCATACCATTCTGGTTGAAGGAGATTCCCAAGTGTGATTAATGCTTTAAAAAGAGAATACTGTCCAATTGGCAGCTTCATGCACTTTTAGAAGAAGCTCCTATATGGCTAAGTAAATTTGATTCAGTACACATACAGCATTGTTCTGTTAGCCAATCATGGCTCAGCTATCTCAAACTTCTCCTCATTAGAAAGTAAAGACACTGGGAAGGACTCATAAACATTATAGAAAAGAAAATTCCATCCAGAGTAGAGAATATTGATTGAATAAAATCTCTACTCTTGTCCACAAATTGCTTTGATATCGCACATGTAAGGTCTGATGGTTTAGTTTTGTTATAATTTTGTGCAATCAATGCAGAGTAAAGTGAGCTTTGGTGTTATCAAAATGGAAGATCTGAGATGGATTTATATTTCCAAAAATTCATCAGGTTATTGGTGTTCTGCATGCTCCCTTTCATACAGAGGAGGTTTCCAATCCTTGGTTAAAGAAAATATTTCATTACCCAAATGTGTATTTGCTTAGGCTGATAAAAGTAGTTCTTGGTAAAAATGATATTGCTGATACAGGTGATAGTTGTTCTTGCATCTCTATTTTAGCAGATTTCAAAGAAAACAAGGGGATGGCTATTGTCAACACAAAGGTCAAGCAATGTATTTAAGAACTTTTAACTTTCAAGGAGGAAGATGATATGAAGCTAATGGATGGAGAGTTACAAAGCTTGGTGCTGGACAAGCGTAAACATAGCATTCTTCGAAAGGAGTTTCTCAGGAGGATATTCAGGTCTTGAGCTGGAATGTGGGTAGTCTAATGGACTTGTATCAAGACTTCAGAATAGTTATTAAGCATACGCCTGTGTCACACCACAAAGGTGTCCTGGAAATTTCTAGCAGCTACACTTTGCCATCTTCTGGCAACAATTATTTATCTCATTCTGTAAGGCACACTGAACTCATTAAGGGCACCCATATTGCTGGTTTGTAAGTGTCTGTAATTTCATATCCAGCTACGGCTAAGGCAGTCCCTGTTTCGAGGATTGGAGTCCCAAGTCAGGCTTATGATCAATGGAGATATGTGCCTGGTGGTGCAGGTGCGCCTTGATGAAGCCTTTCTGAGCTGTAATGAGGTGTTTGGATGTGTTCATGACATGGCTGTTTTAGGGTATTTATGTCTGTTTTTCTGCTTCAGTTCCCTTCTTATCCCTACTGTGACTGGTTTGGCTGTTAAATCAGGTCTTTTAGTTTCTGAGCATTGTGAGCAGTGTATGTTATGTTTCCTTCTCTGGTCTTTGCTTCTGGGCCTGTCAACCCCTGCATGAGTATTTTGCACAGGAGTTTCGTTTGTGTATGGTTATTATTCTGGTATTGCATTGGGATGGAAACCCATAATAGAACCCAATATTATTAATCAAAGAGATGAAGAAGAAAAAATAGCAATGAATCCAAGGAAGCAAGAATCTTGAGGACGCTAATAGTAAATTTGATGCTATGGCACACAAATGCAATATCAATGTCCTAAAAGGAAACAGATCAAACTAATCTTCACAAGAAACACAACCATGCCTCTTTGAACTTAGAAATAAGGAAAATGATTGCATATTATTAAGATACCTATCCTTGCAGCCTTCCAAAAAAAACCTCGAAACCTGTCCAAAAAGAAAAATATCAACAAAAGTGATTATTTGAATCTACTTGTTAACTTTTGTGTAAGAATAATAACATAAGAACAAAGAAAATATTAAAAAAATAAGCTTCCAAGGTTCATAAAAGAAAAATGCACAGAATTCAAATATAAATAACCATACAATACACTAAAATACACTAGACATTAACCATAAAAATGATTCAAGATAAATTCATCTCTAAAGTTATATATCATTTCCATACTTCTTTAGAAAATAACCTGTAACTATTATTAGCAGTACAAATCACAAAGACATAGAGGTGGTAAAAAATAGTTTTTATTCTCCGGGTATGGTTATTCATTATTAGTCATCCCTAAGAGACATACACGATACTTCCCTTTTTTATTATAAATTTATAAAAGCAACAAGGCAGTTACCATAAAAAGGAAGTAGAGAAGCAAAAACAATACAAAAGAAGCAAGATAATGTATGTACCTCACTTGCAAGTTCAGAAGTACTTGATAATGGTTACATAGTTTTTTCCCTTAAAATCAAATTTGCATAGGTATAGTCTGCAGTTCTGGAATTAAAGTTTTGTTTAGATAGTTCTAAATATATAAAATTTATAATCAAGCCCTTGATTTGCAAATATACATGTTAGGGTTTGTTCAAAGAAAAATACTCTTGAAAGCCTGGGTGAAAGCATGAAGCTAAAGTAATTGATGGCATGCAAACATTACAAAACAAAATCATGAAGAAAAGAAAAATGGGTCAGTTGTAGGAAGTGTCAAGGAGAGGAAAAGGCACTTGGCAAATTTTACAGCCAGCTGTGATGCAGTACCAAGAGGAGCAGGGGATGAGCTGCAGAAACTCTCATCAAGTGAAGTATTTATAGTAGTACATATCAACCCCTTTAAATCCTCACATTCCCCCTCTTGAGGTCTCAAGGTTAATTAGAGAAGAGGCCTTTGGGACTTGTTACATTCTTCTTTTCTATGAAAATTAATTACTAACTAGAGATGAGCCCTTTGGGACTTGGTATCTTCTTGGTAATGTCAAGAATTTTTTTTTCCACGAGCAGCAGCAATAACAGTTGCATTAATATGAGTTTTGTGGCTACCCCAACGTACATAATATATTACTAAGTATTCTACCCTCTCTTGAAAAAGGAAGCTTCAAAAATTGAACAATGTGAAATGTGTGATCAAGTAAAGCAACCCCAAGGTTTACAATGCGTACTAATGTCTTTAGTGTTGGACACAACTCAGTTTAATGATGTGATTTGTACAAATGATTTGGCAATGCAAGTGCTTCAACTACTTCTAATGAAATAAAGAGCAAAAGAGATTAGTTTTAGGAATCTCAGCTAACTCTATCTCTAACTCTATCACCAAAAATATCTTTCATTCAACTACTCAACATAAACAAATTCTAAGTGACAAATAGGAAACCATACAACACTTCAAAATAACACGAGTACTGACCAAGCTTCAATGAATTTACAATTACTTTAGCAGTATTTCAGCAGCAATTTCATGAAAATCTCCCTTTATAAATAAATGAGCAAGCCTTAAATAGAGGCCTTTAGTACAATGGATGGCCCAGACTGATTCAAGATCAACAGCCCAGATAATTCAAAGCAACCTTGATTAGGGTTTGCTACAACTACCACCTACAAATATTTAATGCCATCCAATGAGAATAGAGGACCAATCTTTGAGCCAATAGGAAAACTCTTCACCACATAGGATCATAACAAATCTTCTTCTAGAAGCATGTTTCCTTTATCCCTTTCCTTGATAGCATATTTGATGAACCTAGACATAATCGATTCAAGTTCCTCCAAGGTGACACTTGGCAAAGCATCAAGTTGTGGCAACGTTTATGCAAGGATCAGGATATACCATTAACCAGAATTTTTTTAATTAATTAAAAATTAAAAATAATCATTTTTTTTATTTTTAACACTTTTGTTTATGAGAGGTTAGAAGTATTGATAAATTTAAAAAAATAAAAAAATAAAAATTCTATTGCTTAAAATTTTTAGTTAATTAAAAATTTTAATCAACAATGCATCCTGATCTCTGCATAGCCATTTCCTCATGTTGTAGCTCCATCACATCCAATTCTTTTGTGCATACCTTGATGGTTTTCCCCCATTTTGCCTACTACCTTTGGAGATGACTAACAGAAATCGTGAAAGAAAGAATTTCATTCAACTGATTCTCCTTGATAGGCTCTTTCCTATGGAAGTAAGTGATTTTCACCTTCTCCTTCAACTCTTCTAAATTCAAATCATCGTCCTCATTCATTTCTAGGCCAAATAACTCCTCTAGGGACATGAGGATTTTTTATTCTCTCTTTTATTGATCCTTTTATTTTCTTGTAATCCTTTTTCATTTTATCAAGTGTTGTTCTTATCATCATCAAAGAGCAATACCAACAGTTGAAATCATAAACATTTCCTTCTTCAATTACACCTTGAACTAATGTCCAAGTAGAAATTAACTTCAACACCTTAAGGCAAGGAATTGTTTCATCTTGTGCCATTGGAAAATCTTCCCACTGGTCTTCCACACTTTGGATTCTTCCTTAATCAATAACACCTTATCACATGTATGAACAAATCCTTGTAGGAAGTCCTCGACTTGTCTCTCAATACGTTTGATACACCTCCTCACTTTTTGATTTGTACTCTTTGTGACTTCAAAACTTTCAAATGGTTCCTGTGGAATAGAAACTAGTGGGGCAAACACATCATCTTTTTGCCTTATTGGAGTCATCAACCTTTGTATGTACTCTTTTAATCTCATGTTTTCTAATTCTAGCATATCCTTCTTTGCTTCCACTTTGTCAAGTCTCGCCTCAATTGCCTTGGTGGTGTCATTAAGTTCTTGTAACTCTTGCTTCTTTGTAGATTTCCCCAAGTCAAGCATGGTAACATCATATTCTTTCAGAATAATTTCTTCTCTCAGTTTGTCCACTCTAGGAACTACCACATACAAAGTACGGGAACCTGTACCGTCTCTTGTGATATGTAAGAAATTATTTGCCTTATTTTGCTCTCTAGCTTTACTGATCCTTGTATAGAAATCATCTATGTCCTCGATGGGTTGAACTTCTTGCATTGGCTTCCTATTCATTCTTTCTCTCAACCAATCAAGTGTGATGGATAACTCCATGTCATGTTCTAGCTAACTACTATTATCGATTCCTCTTAAGGCCTTCCTCTCCCATATCAATGTTTGGAGATGCTTGACTCTATTCCTTATCCTTTTGCTCAATTGATGGTAATGATGAATGATCGTCATGGGTACCTTGAGGTAGAAGTTTTGTCTCAAACCTTTGTCTTGATTCATTTTCAGCAACAAGAGTATCATTCGTATCTATCTCTCTAATAGATGAAGTGCTCATGGTAGACTAAGTAGCACTAGACCTTTGCCTCTTGTGTCAAGATTCCTCACAAGTTCTTTTTCATGAATTCTTCCTTCTTGAGAACTCTCAGCCGCATCTTTCCTTTTCCTTGAGACTTGAACCTCTCCCTTACTATTCCTTTCTTAATTACTTTTCATTTCCACATCTTCTTCAGTCACCATCATCTACTTTACTGTATGTCAAGGGTATACCCTAATTTCTCAAATTGTCAATTTGTTGGTCAATGCACCATCTCAGATTGTCTCACTTCTTTCATCAATGTATTCGAATCTATAAGCTTAGGCGGTGTCCAATTTGGTGCAAGAATGTACTTATCTTTTTCTAGCTCATACTAGGGTAGCACATGCTCTCCATTATCTCACACCTTATTAGAAACTAGAAAAAGGTTACATTTCCTAATGAAATCCATTGAATTTCTAGGCCACGTCTTCCTTATAACTATAAATTCATCCATGAGGTTTGCCCAATAATCTTCTAGATCGACCCTATGCTTATGTCTCCTCCCTTCCACTGAATGAATCTTATGACAGGGATCGAAGTATGATCTAGGCTTATATGTGCAAAGTTGATAGAACAATAATTATGTATTCATTGTCTCTGCTACTTGGGCCATAGGACATGACTCCAACATCTTGCCAATTGAAATAGGAAAGGTCAATTCCTGCCTATATTTCTCTTTTTGAATGAAGTCAAATTCAGATAGCTGCCTTACTACCTCAAACAATACCATCTTATCCGTTGGGTATCTTGGAAGCTTGTATGGATGGGATGTGAACCCTTGGATTCTTATATATGTAAAAGTTGGAAACTAAATGAACCACAAACCATACTTCTCTGCTAAAGCCATAGCTTCCTTCAACACTCTTTGGTGTATTCCTCCTTGTAGCAAACAGGGGAGATACATCTAGAATGCGTTGTTTGCTCTTCTATAATGTCCCTTCTCATGAAGTTGCAACTGAGGATAGCTGTCGTACACCTTCAATTGGCCTTTCTCGATTCCTACTTCGCCTTTGCATATCAATCCTGTGTAATTTATGTTTTTGGCCAACATGTATACTACATAAGAACTCATGTAAAATGTCTTCGTCCTTTCCAAATCCCTTAACTATAGATCTAGGTTATCACTAATCAACTTAGCCCAATTTATCATTTTCAGACCTGGTGAAATCTCTTCCACATAGGAAAACATCCATGTTTCAAATGCACCTTATGGACTTCCCATGGTTCTATTCAACATAAGCACCATATCACTTTGCTCATCTTTGAAATCGATACACATAAGCTTCTTAGGGAGTTTAGATTGTGGCCTCTTTGGTCCTTTCATCCATTCCAAGGTAACAACGCCCGTGCATGTTCCAAGTGTCTTCTCAAACAATGTTAATGACACTTGCTTTGTCCTATACAACAAGCTATCATAGCAAGGGATACCAAATGCATCTTTGATTGCCTCCTCTAAAAGGTATGCAAGAACTACTCAATTAGGTACCACTATTGTCCTTCTTTGTGGATCATAATGCCTTGCTGATCACGAGTGCCAAACATCTTTCTTTTAAGCTTGACCACATTCAACTGCTCAATATTGGTATCTCCAACTTTCTTCTCGTTTGATGAAATCTCAGATTCCAGGAAGAAACCTTGAAGCACCATCTTCATTTAAACTTTCCTTGCACTTCCTTCAGTCCTTGCTCCTGTATGGAGCTCGAAGTCAATGAACTTTTACGATGAAATGTCAACATCAGTCAAATTTCCATTCCAAATTTGTTCATGTTCTAAATTATACTTATGAATTTCAGAATCGAGTTACAAAATCAGAATATAACTTACGAAGCTTAATCTGGAAATGAGATTATGAAAGTACAAGGTCTGAAAGTGAATTTCAGTAGCAAATTATATCTAAGAACTGACTTTCCAACCTTGACTGGGTCTAATTAAGAAATCTGGAAATGTCAATAAACTCTGAAGATTGTCCATGACTAAATTTGAACTCCTCTCTTATGCTGGGCTAATTCTTTTTTTTTTGCTATAGGTGTAAATATTTTCTGATTTTTTAAAGAAATAGCCCAGATTTCTGCCACAAATTCGCACCTCTCTTAGGGCATAATTCTGACTTTCGCACTTTCTTGAGTGAATTTCAGACCCTTAAAGACCAGGTTTCTGACTTTTGCCCCTCTAAAGGATTAAATTTCTAAGTCTATCTCCATGTTCGCTCCTAATTGCTGGTTATTCTTCAAAATTGTCTCTCGTCTATCAGGTTTGCATGTATTTCCTTGGTCTGCTCTGCATTTGCTTGATTTAGTTTTAGAATTGTGGTTTGAATGCTCACCATCAACCTTTCTTTTATAGCAATCACAAGTCATGATAAAAGGTGGTGTACATTCAATATGAGGGCCGACTTGGTATAATTCCATTTATTTTTTCAAATTTACATCTCTCCAAGCTGGCCAACCTGATATAACTCCATTTAATTTTTTGAAAATTTACATTTCTCAAGCTGGCGAACCTCTTTTAGCATTCAAACAATTTATTTCAAAAGTTTCCCTCCCTCAAGCTGGCCAACTTGGTCATTAATCTAAATTTCAAACCTTTATTGGGTGTTTTTTAGGATTCTTCTTTTATATTTCCCTCAAAGAGTGGAAATTCAACCTCTAGAAGGACGGGTGGAAGTTTGGCCCTTACAAGGAAGAGTGGAAATTTGATGTCTACAAGGAAGGTTTGCTTTTGCTCTTGAAAATTCATCTTAAATGGAGAGGAAATTTGCACCCCACAAGAAAGATTTCAGTCTTGCTTGCTCAATATCTTGATTTTCCTTTTCATTTTCAAGACTTGCCCAAGGTGGAAAATTGACTTGGACAAGAAAGGGTGGAAATTTGCACATGACAAGGAAGAGTGGAAAACTGCACCCTACAAGGAAGATTTCAATCTTTGTTATTTTGCTTGAAGGGTGGAAATTCGAACCATAGAAGGAAGATTTGCATTCCTTGTTATTTTTCCTTGTTATTCTTCCTTGTTTTTTGAGGGTGAAAAATTGAGCCTCACAAGGAAATTTTATCTCCAAAGGGTGGAAATTCCTAGTGGATGAGAAAATTCCACTCTTCTTTCATTTTTTACCATGAAATTTCTTCCTAGAGTGGAAAATTGACCTCCACAAGGAAATTTATTTTCAACTCCTTTTTATCCATTTAATTTTCACTTGATTTTCTCTCAATTTAATAGGGTGGAAAATCGATCATGACAAGGGAATTTTACTTTTCTTTCATTCTTTACCAACTTTCAATCTATAGGAGTAAAAATTTGAGGGGGACAAGGAAGATTTCCAATTTGCTAAAGGATAGAAATTCTTAGTGGACAAGGAAATTCCACTCTTCTTTCATTTTTTACTTTTATTTACAAATTTTCCTCGAGGGTCGAAATTTGACCAAATCAAGGAAGATTTTGACTCGAGGAGTGGAAATTCGAACAAGACAAGGAATGTTGAGTACCTTATGTTGTCATTGATATTAAAGGTTGATGATCAAGGACGGTTAATTTTCAGAGAATTGGATTGAGCTGCTTGAGATGCTTGAGCTGTTTGACGTGCTTGAGCTGCTTGACATGCTTGATCTGCTTTATGTGCTTGACGTGCTTGAGCTGGTCAGTTGTCTTCTTTAATTGCTTGGTTAGTGCTTACTCAGCTCATATGACATGCCAGCATAGGAATGTTCATAGGTTTGATTTAAATGAATTTAATTATGGTGGCTTCTTTGGAATCACCTTTATTTATGGTGCGATAGTTGTTGTGTGAAGTCAAAGCTTTGCGTTTCATTTGAAATAAATGAATTTAATTCTTCTATCTGCAGTGTGCGTTACTTTTCAACATCATGGGAAATGTTTTTATGAAGTGTAATATTTTGTGAAGCAGCCGTGTCCTGTCATGTCAGGATGCTATGAGGTGGACGCTATTTTGGGAGTGGGCGGTGAAAAAAAAGAAAACCAAAAAGAGGAGTTTGTGTGTTAATGTTTTGAAAGCATGTATGAATTGAAAAATGATATTGCTGTTGTTGGGTGTAAAAATATTTGAGAGAAGCTGCATATTAATAGATATTAGTGTGCATTTTTTAAAAAGTAATAGCTGGGCATTTTTTTAATGTTGGAATGAAAGTGCATATGAAGTTTTTATAACGATGAGTATGTGCAGATTCTGTAAATTATGATGGAGTTAGTTCTCTTTTTCTGGAAATGGTTGAGCATGATAGGAGTGGGTATTATGACTTGCAGAGTTAATATTTTTGGTGGTAACGTGCATTGATTATTCTTGGAAAAAAAGTGACTTGGGACTGTGCATATGTTTTGGAATATTATAAAGTTGTCTTCTGAAGATTGTGAAGGGTTAGTGTTAATTCTGGGCAGAGCAAGTAATGTAAGATTATTAAATTGAACGAGTCTTGATGCAAAGGAGATGAGAGAAATGGATGAAAGAGTCAAGTATGTTGTATGCTGTGCATAGAGTTTGGACAGAATTGATGCCTGAATTTTCATGAGCAGTGTTTTTGAAATAGGATGAGAATGAACCCTGTATTTGTATTATGTAATGAAGTGATGTTATGGTGTGGAGACCATTTCATTTTGAAAATAGAACACTGAAGATTGTTTGCTGCTGGAGATTTTCTGAGGATTACTTTTGAAATGTGCTTGAAAATTTTGCGGACTATTGCTGGGCATTTTGTTTGGAAGTCATGGCTGCTGTGTAAGGCAGTGTTGAATATAACAGAGTTGTGATTTCTGTCTGATGTGAAAAAGTGCATATAGGTGTGTAACGGAAGAGTAGAAAAACGACTAAGTATACCTTGCCAGGACTGGGATATAAGTTGATAGTGCGTGTGATTTCCATGTGAGTTATGTTGTTTGAGTTGTGCATAATGATAATATTGAAGGATGTCAATGATTTGAGCAGATTGAATATGTGTTTCTGAAGAGGATGTTATTCTGATTTTTGAGTTTTATCTGGAGTTGGTGCTTCAGCTTTTCAAAGTGGGTGCTTTGAGGAGGGTTGGTGCTCTATAGGAGTTGGTGCTCTCAAACTGGGGTTGGTGCCTCAGCCGACTGGAGTTGGTGCCTCAGCTATTCAGAGTAGGTGATTTGAAGAGGGTTGGTGCTCTCTGAGAGTTGGTGCTCGCATTTGTAATCTGGGTTGGTGCCCATTCTTTGTTAATAAAAGTTTTGTATGCCGTGGTTTTTTACCCAAAAGGGTTTTCCACGAGAAATCTGGTGTTAATGTCTTGATGGTTTCTCTTGTTAAGTTTTTATGTGGTTTATGCATTTAAAAGTTTGAAGTTATGAAATACAGATTCACCCCCCCCCCTCTCAGATTTCTTGTGTGCTCTTCAAGGAAGATTTTGATTCAAGGAGTGGATTCAACCAAGACAAGGAAGATTTTTGTTCAAGGATTGGAAATTCTTAGTTGACAAGGAAATTTCACTCTTTGCTACCATTTTGGCTTGTAAATTTTCCCTTAGAGTGGAGAATCAACCATGAAAAGGAAGATTCCACTTTTCTACCTTGAAACAAATTTTCATCATTCAACTCTTTGTTTCAATTATCCTCCAAAGGGTGGAAAAATGGCCCCTAGAAGAAAACTCATGAACTTGACAATATTTTAAAATCCTTTCACAATTCCACATTTAATGTAAGTTTCACAATTTCACCCTCAATTTGCCAGTTTCGCAATCACCATGCTTCAAATTGACCAAAATTCCACTTGAGCTTATCATGACTTCTCAACTGCTTAGGAGACTAAGAGGCTCAAACTACTGCCAAGCCTAACTAAACCTAACAAACACCTATGACAACTAAGCCAAGAAACTAAGCAACTAAGCAAAAGAGGAGGTCTCCATTTGCAATGGAGCGATGGTGTGAAAACATCACAACAAGTTGTAATTGAATATTATTACATGAACAGGAAAGCAGTAATTTCAGACTTCATAAATTGGATGACATGGGATACAAGATGTCCATACTACTAATGTTCTTAATTACTTCCCATTAAAAAGATAATAGATAACAAGGATATTTCATAGATGGCCAAAGGGGTTGCACTCCACAATCTTGAGATCTTACACTGAATTTTGATGGAACCTCTATCAACAACCTAGGGGTCACAAGACCTGGCTGATCCTTACAGGACCACAGTGGTATTTTGAAAGAGGCAGAACCCTTTTAGAGGATCCAATAATGAGGGAAAGGCTAGGATTGGCTGATGAGCTATGCTACCAGTTAGACCCCTCCAGAGCTCGGGTCCCAGTCCAAGCTGGCCTGGCTTCGGGGTCTGGATCCCATTCGTTGTGTGTTCCAACAGGGTCCCATCAATTCCCTGCATGTCCATTCCAGGCAAACCCAGGCGAACCCAGGGCGGATTGGCAGGTAATCACACCAAACAGGCGAATTTTTTTAACTAGATGTCTGCACTATTTACCTTTGATGTATTTTTCACTACAAATTATTCTCGGATCTTTTTATGCAGTGAGACATTCATTCCTGCAGTAGAGGTGGCCAATTCTTGGACATTATTGTCTCTATGCACTTCAAAATCAGAACTTTGGAGTGACTGTGTTCCTTTGTGCATTATGTAACATACCTTAAGATACATTGTTTTCTTATTCTGAGTTATTCTAATTACATAAAGGGTACTGTATATTCAATGGAGTGCATTACTCACATGGCTTGGATTCATAGGAAGTTGTGGCTATTAAACTATTTCTCTTTGATATCTGCTATAAAAATGATGTTAGCAAAAGAAAAGTCGGTTATCCTTGTCAACAAATTCATATTCCATTAGGCAAAAACCTATGCCGACCTCTATAAGTTCTTTGATGTGTTTTCCTTTGCATCTTTTGATTGTTTTCTCATGGATGTGTGCTATAATAATGAAGATGCTAGATGAAAAAAATTGGTTACTCTTGACATGCAATTCAGATTCCATTAAGCAAATACCCATGCTTTTTAGACTGTTTCACTGATTTTATGCTGTAAAATTTCCTTCTCATCATTAGAATGATCAATTCTTGGACTTGGCAGGGTCTATACACTTCAAATATTTTGATTATGTAACTTTAGTTTCCACTTTGTATTATACAGATACCTTAATATTTTCATTTCTTATAACATAGAGAGCATTGTATGTGCAATGAAATGATGTGTTTTATTAAATTCGCTAACTAAATAGGCAATTCTGACTAGGTTTCTCCTTTTTCTATATTTAATACTTCTTGTTTACTTCACAGTGGATATCTTGGCCTCTTTCATAGAAGCGATATATGTAGCTTCTTGTTAAAAGTGCATTAAAGAAAGGCATGTTGTTTATTCATAGTAGATGAAAACAATGTCAGGAAGAACCTGGAGACACGTGCTTTTGTTATGCTTGTTATAATAATGCTCAGTATGTTGTGCAAATGTAACTTTGACGGTAATGATGATATTTTTGGAGACCTAAATGATTTTTTATCAATGATGGCTGATTGTTGTCACTTGACATTATTATTTTTTAATTTTAATATAAATTGTGACATTCAATTTTGACTGATATTTGACTATTAATATGGTGGCTTTCTTTATTATATAATATAAGATGACATGAGTGGTGTACTTTGTCTTTAATTACTGCTGCAAAAATGTATATACTTCTAATTTTTATATGTTTTTGTATAAACAAACCCCGCCCGAAAAAACAATTGAATGAATGTGCCAACTGAAATCTCCAACCCAAACCAGAACCAGAACCCAAAACAGTAACTTAGCTGAGGAGCTTAAAAATGTTACTTCCCAAAGCCTTCCTTCTTTAACAGTGGAGGGGGCTTACGAAATTATAATTAATTCTATGGCCATACTGTAAAAACCTAGAAAGAAAACTAAATATAATCGTCAAGAATGCCTGAGCCTTATCCCAAAATTAATTTCATTCAGCTTCAAGCATTGCTTAAGAGAGGTAAACCAACCCATAGACCTGTTGGAAAATGTGGGTGTCCTGCATTCACCTATTTGCAGTGATCAGTTTCAAATAAGAAGAATGGGGCAGATTCTAGCCCATTCATCAATAAATTTGTAGCATGATGAAGCTTGTGATTGAATATCATTTTATTTTTCACTAAATACCTAGGCCTAGTACAATTTTGAATTGACTCCTTTTTATCATATTTTCCCAAAGATGAGAAGAAGAGAGGGCCTTCAGAATCCTGTATGGGAAAGATTTCATTATGCAGTTGGCTTTGACAGATGGCTTAGCAGGGTGAGGGTTGTTATTATTAAGCAGGGGCAGGCCTTGTTTATTTCTTCAACCTGTTCAGAATCAACTGATATGTAAAATTATATCTGCTTATTTCACTCACCATTTGGATCTGCTGTAAAACCACTGTGCAATATGTTGGCTCCCTAAAACTGGACTCCTGTTTTCCTCTTTTTGCTCCGGTCAGAGCTCCACATTTATCTTTGGAAAGGCATTTTTGTAATGCTGAGATAAGATAGATAGATAAGATAAATTATTAATGCCAACAAGAGAACACTAAAAGGGTCTAAGGGACTGGAAACATACAGAGCAAAACAGCCAACAGCAGGAGCACCAAACAGTGTCCAGGGAAAGAAGAACAACAAGAAAGCAGAGAACAAAAGAGCCAGGAAGAGCGCCTAAAGGCTCTTTCCGGGCAAGAAGTAATCAAGCACCGAAGGGTACGATCCGAGACAAGAGGGAGGCCCGGACCATCCCTGAGTAACTCTAGAGGTGGAGTGCTGCTGCCGAGTGTGACCCTTGCAGTCTCTACGGGGTCTCACAAACCTGGTGTGCCCAGAAGAAGGAGGACCGAGAGGGCGCTTTGTGCCACGGGCAGGAGACACCGAGGTGAAAAAGGATGTGATAAGATGATCAGATCTCTGGCTTGACGGAAACAGAAGTTGGAGGGTGGAATCCCGAAGCTGAGTGGTCTCCTAAAGATAAAGAGCAAGGCACCGCTGGTCGGTATATCTGAAGGAGGCAAGGGAATTACACTCTCTGAACAAGCAGTGAAATCTCCCTCTGATCTCGTAGTAAATGGGACATCGGAAAATGAAATGTGTTTCGGACTCGGTCTCCAACACGGTGCAAAGGCGGCAGATCCAGTCAGCCCTATCAATGTGGTGATCTGTCTAGATGCGGAGCCAATGAGAGCTGACTCTGAAGGACCCCAAGGAAATACGGAGAGCGTGACTCCAGCGGTGGGCCAGATATGAAGGGCGCACAATGACCCCGTCCAGAATCTCCATATAGTGCTCAGCATAGAAGGCCATCCTGGGACGAAGCCCTCCAAGAGGGTTGCACCAAGTCGTGATGATATACTGTCTGTAGATGTCAAGTCTGACGTGGCCATTCAGCTCCTGTTGAGAGGGGAGGAGGTGGGTGGGAGCATCCAAGGAGAACTAAAACGAGGGTAGATGATCAATCGAGATCCCCACGGAACCCAGCAAGGCAGTGGCCTAGGCGTACCAACAACGAACTCTACTTGGGGGATCAGCACTAGCAAGGGCCGAAGAAGAGCAAAAAGCAAGATAAGGATATCTCTGTCGACCAACAGTAGAATCAGCAAATCCCTGGAGACGGTGAAGGAACCAGACCAAGTCAAAAATGGCTGCAAGTCTAAAAGGGTGAGCACCAAACTCAGCAAGGATAACACTGTGAGAAGTAGAACGATGACATCTGATTAGGCGCCGAAGGAGGAGGATCTGCACTCTCTCAACAGAGATTCAATCCAACTCAAGAAGAGAGGGCCCCCACACAACAGAGCCATATAGCACAGCCGGCCTGACTAAAGAGTCAAGGAGGGCCAACTTGGACCTGATGTCCTAAAAGTGATGTCTGAAGCACTGTCTCTCAAGCAGAGCCAAGGAGCCCAACCCCTTGTTGACTCGGGGCTGCATAGCAGATCTCAAGCTGAAACGAGGACCAGAGAACTTAACACCAAGATAAGTGTATGAGGAAGAGATCTCAATCTCCGAGCCTTGAAAATAGAAGTGCAGATGAGAAGTCTTCAAACAATTGAAGACCATCACCCGGGTCTTGCCCAGGTTCACATCCAGCTGCCGAAGATCACAAAAGGAAGCTAAATCCTCAAGGGAGGAGGCCAAGAGGACCACATCATCAACAAATAAGAGAATGGAGATCAACACCTGATGCAGATAGTAGCCATCGTCAGGGAGCAAGAGATCTTGGAGGAAAGCCTTGAGCTCGTCAATGTAGATGCCAAAAAGTGTAGGAGAGAGAGGGCAGCCCTGCTTCACTCCGATGGTACTCTGAATCGACTCGAAGAACCCTAGTGGAGTCCTAAATCTGCCCATCACACACTCGTAAAGTCTCATAATAGCAGTCAGGAGAATCTCGGAGATCCCAATGTCTCTGAGTCTCTAGAAAAGGGCCACCTGAGGAACAGAGTCAAAAGCCTTGCAGAAATCCACAAAGCAGCAGTAGACCTTCGCCAAGCGGTAACAGGCCTCCTCGATAATGGTTTGTAGTGTCAAGATGTGATCCATGGTCTGAAAATCAGTCCGAAAGCCCGCCTGCCCCTTCGCACAACACTAGCGACAGTCAAGCTCTCTGGATAAAATAGTGTTCAATACTATAGCATAGAGTTTGGCAAAAGTGTGCCCAACCATGATGGTTCTGTAGTTCCCGGAGTCGAAGACCACACCAGTCTTATGGATCAGATAAATGATGTGTCGAGACCAAGAGTGTGGAAACCCAGTGCAGACCACTCTGTTGAAGAGCACAGGGAGAAAAGAACCCAGAACTCTGATACCAAGTTTGAAGAGTTCCGCTTGGAACCCTTCCTCATCTGTTGTCCTACTAGTGCTCATCAACCTAATCGCCTCGTAGGTGTTGGAGAATGTGAAGAGATGGCAAGAGGGCGGTGGGGTGAGGTGGAAAGAGGGCTGGTCGGGAATGTCATAGAGAATGGAAGTGTGGGAAATCAGTGAGCGGAGATCTAGGGTGGAAGGAGGAGGAAGATGGCGGGGGAACAAAGTGCACCAGAAGAGCTTGGGGGAGCTCTAGAGAGAAGCACAGAGGGGTCGACACTATAACGAATCAAAGGCATATTTCTTGTGGTGAAGGAAACAACGGTAAGAGAGCCTCATATGGGTGGAGTGAGGGTGAGCGGAGAAGGCAGAGCGAACATAACGATGGAAGGTCTTACAATCCTCATCAAACCACTGGTTCATAGGACAAGTGTTCCTGCGCTTGGGACTGTGAGATAGAGGTGTGGTGTGGTGTGGTGGGGAATGGAGAGGAGTGCAGACTCCCAAAAAGTGGTCGCAAGAATGTCAAACATGGAGGAGGCCTCTCCGGTCTCAGAAAAGGAGGCAAGCAGGAGTCGTCTGAGGTGAAAAATAAAGAGATCCTAGTCACTCTATGAGAAACGGAAGGAGGTGCGGGTGAGGGTCGGCATGGGAAGCGGAGGAGAAGGGGTGGGGAGACTCTGATGGAAAGACTGAGGAGAGCGTGAGAGGGAGACAAGAGATAGTGAAGTGGTGGATGGAGGGGATGAAGGAGGCACAAGACAGAGCATAGTCCACGACACTCGAGCCACCGCAGTGAGGCCAGCAGGTAAAGGATCCAAAATCAGGAAAGCAAGGAAGCCCATTTAGGATCACAAGGTCCGAGGACTCACAGAGCTGGAGAAGATGGCAACCATATCTCGTGAGGGGGCCCCTGCAATCATCAGATGAACGCTACAAACCCATAGTAAGCGGGTCAGTCTCAGAAGAACAATCAAAGTTAGCACCGCGATCATGAAGAGAAGTCTGAAGGTCTCTGGTCTACGTGTTGAAGTCTCCAAGAATAATGATGTCACCCATGGCCGAAAACCTGATGATGTGCTCAAGAAGGTCCTCATAAGGATCACCGCACTCAGTGTTGTGGACAGCATAGGACAAGGAAGCCAGTGGAAAGTAGCATACAGCAATATAGATATCCCTGTGATGTGGTGTGGTGCGACCAATACAAATCCACATGAATCTGGCAGAGCTGTCGGCATGAACAATAGAAGTAGATCTAAAGAGATGGTCGCTGACAAGGCAAGCAACCCCACCAAAGCCCCGGACCCCACTAGAAGATCTGACCTCGTCCCAAAAGACGGAGAGCCACTGATACCGAGGAAGGCCAGGTAGAGGACGGGCAAGACTTTCATGAGTCTCCGTAACAGCCAGAATATCCACGGAACCAACAGCATCCTGAAAGAGACCCAGCAAGGACCATAAAGTACCATTACCGTTCTAGCAGTTGACAAGCAAAGAACAACTATGACATTCTCTCTTGCCCAACTGCCACATGGAGCGTCATTTGGCTTTAAAAGCCAGCCTGGGTTCCCATCCCGGAGGAGGAGACTCGCGAATGACAACTCTGAGGTTCCTGATAATAGCCCACTTCCCATTCCGCCTAGCATCCACCGCCAGTCCCCTAGAATGTTTCAGTTCAGTGACTTGAGATTTAGTGAGATCCTCATCTAAGTAAATCTTAGTGGGAAGAGGGAAAAGCTTCCTCCTCATCCTAAGAACATGGAGCCGGTCTGCCATGGAAAGGAAGCGGAGGAAAAGAGTGTCATCGTGACCAATCCATGCTCTGTCAATGGTGATATCGGAGATGTCAAGCTAATCAGTAAGGAAGGAGCGCCCTGTTGCAATGAGATCGTCAGAGAAAGAGAGTGAAAGGCCGTGAACACGTAAATTGAGTTCATGGGCCCGTCTAACACGCTCGTTTGCCAACTTATCCTGAACAAGTTTCTCGACGTCGGAGAAGGGAACGGGATTGGTGTTGTTGCAAATAGAAGCCTAAGATTTCAATTGATGTTCAGTTTCTGTGATCAAAGAGGCCTACTTGTTGTCCAATTGTACCTGTTTATCCTTGATAGCGCTGATTTCCAAAATCTGTTCGTTGTTAGAGTCTACTTGTTTCTTAATGACCGTTGTTTCAGATGTGAGAGTTGCTGAGAATTCATTGATGAGCTGTGAGTTGGATTGAACGTGCAGTTTCAGACTAGACAACGCCTCAGTAAGAGACTGGACAGTGTCTCGAAGGTATTGGTTCTCGGTTTCTAGCTTGCTCAATTTGTCAAAGAGCCACTGGTAGGTGATAGTCGTCTGAGAAGAGGCCTCCATTCGAACAACTCAGCACAGAGAATTTAAAGATTGTTCAGCAACAGCATACCAATCAGTTCCACCCAAGCAAACAGTGATGTGTCAAACAGCTCGGAACAGTGTACACCAGTGAACACCAGTCCCACACGCGAAGACCAAACAGCTACCAATGAACACCAGTCCCACCCGCGAAAACAAAAACAAGACACCAGTCCCACGCACAACAAGCAGAGTGAAGGAAGTCTAAGGTGTGTCTAAACGGCCCAGAACATCAGCTCCACACACCGTAAGCACTGTGGTGTGTTGAATAGCTCAGTGACTCAGTTCGTAGGAGGACACGCAGGAGAAGACTGAAATGGAGGAGCAGCTCCAGCTCGCAGGAGGACATGCATCTTCTGAGCAAAACACCCAACAGCCTCTCGACCGGTGTAGCAAAGGCCAGATCCAACCCACAAGAAAAGGCACCAGCAGAGAAACCAGACAGCACGCGCACGCGAAGGAGGAAGAAGACTGAGATAGAGAGCAAACTAGAAGGACGGCAGAAAACCAGGCCCGCGCGGAAGAGGTCGCGAATGTAGGGGAAGAGAAAAGTGTCTCGCGGTCGGAAAGACCAGTCCAACAACACGCAGCTCACGCAGGAGGTCACGACAATAGCCAGCAGGGGCATTCGCAAACGCAGCCGAAGAAAAAGAAGGATGCAACAAACCAGCAACACAGTAGAAGAACGAACGAACGCGCACACACAAGACACGTGAAAAATGCGAAATCAGAAACACAAACGTGAACGTGAAAAATGCGACCAGAAACCAGCAGCAAGTGACACACAGGGTTAGACTAGCTCGCGCGGGAAGCGCACAAGCAAATCATGACGAGAGGTCATTGCGGGTCAGGAGGTCATCGCGAGAACATAATAGAAAGAAAAGAGCTGGGAAGGAACTCAGAAAGATGAGTATGACAAAAGAACTTTGGTGATGTTGAAAAGCCGTGTGAATAATGGGGAATGCTTCAGAATGTGACAACAACATTACCTTGGAAAAAATGTGGTGAGAAAATTTGAACGAAAATGACACTAGCTAGGGACATAACAATGTCTTTACCAAGGTCACTACCATTGATGTAACTCCCAAATTCATTACTATTGCTACCAATAAGTATCTTGGGAGTAAAGTTATGTCCTAAATCAGCCAACTCTAAATGCGTGGTAAGGTATTAGTAGTGTACCCTAAGGTTTGACAAGTGTCCCCAGAATAGGGATGTCCCATGGGCAGTGAACAGGGACAAAACATAGTCCCACCGTCTCCGGCATCTTAGTCCCAACCAGGGGATGTCCCTCTTTTAATGGCACATCCAAGGACACCCTACCATCCCATGGATGGACTAGGGGCATCAAAACACCACTCAACTATCCAAAGAATGTAAGCACATCCCAAATGTACGTATGAAAAAAGGCAATATTCCACTAAAGAAAAAGGTCAAAAAGCTAAATCTAAACCTAATCTCAAAGAGTGGGGAGGGACCAACAAAGCCCAAAACGTAAAAAGCCCATAAAGACCTTAGACCATACACTTTTGCAATCACCGAAATACAAGAGCATGAGTGTAGGGAAACAGAGAAGAGAAAGAGGAAGAAGACCAACATCAACTCCTTGAAGTATGTTCCTAATCATCTTCCCATTTTCAAATTTCTACTTCAAAGTTCAAACTAAATTAAAATCATTCAAGAAGCTGTTTTTCTTTAATTTCTATGAATATTGTAGATCAAAAAATGCTAACCAATATTGCAACTTCTTGGTATCCTCTACTTCTATGCCTCATGCAACTCAAAGTAAGAAAAATAGAAGGAAAAACCTCATACTTGTACAACTAGTGATTAATTTTAACTTTTGTATGCACCCTAAAATGGTCGCCTAGACTTTGGGCCCCATTTATTCAATTTGTCAAATATCAATTTCCTGAATCAATGCTTTGCAATTTTCAAATCAATTCCTTGATCAAATCGCAATTAAATCAATAAATCAAATATTTCTAAGGTTTGATCATTTCATCAATAATTTTATTTAATTAAAAGAAATATTCTCTTTTAAATAAATAAAATAGGCTTATTTAATTAAAAGAAATATCTTAAATAAAATAATCTTATTTAATTAAAACCCCTTTTAATTGAATGATTTTATCTTATTTAATTAAATATTCCTCTTTTTATTAAATAAACTTATCTTATTTATTTAAAAGATAATTCCTCTTTTAAATAAATAAAATCCCCACTTAAAGCAAAATCTGTGATGGAAAAGGAAATAAATCAAATAAAAACAAAACAAAAATCCTTTCCCTGATTCTTTCAATAATTTTATTTAATTGAAAGAAATATTCCCTCTTAAATAAATAAAATAACTTTATTTAATTGAAAGAAATATCTTTTAAAATGAAATAAATTTATTTAATTAAAATCTTTTTTAATTAAATGATTTTATCTTATGATATCTCTCTTTTAATTAAATAATGTTATCTTATTTAATTAATAGAGAATCATTCTTTTAAATAAATAAAAAATCCTCTTAAAGCTCTTTGTGATGAAAAAAGGGAAACAAATAATTAAAAATAAATAAAATCCCTTTTCTCTCCACACTTTCTAAAAAATGAGCTTTATTTCCTCTTTTTGGATTTATCCCACATTGCTCTTGAGGATGCATTCTCTTCCACATTTTTCTATATAAGGAGCCCTCTCCTTCTCATTTCAGATCCAAGAATTTTCATGTTATTGTTATACTGCAAGTTTGGAGAGCAATCTTGGAAGAAGCTTGTTGAGCACATTTGGAGCTTTGGATATTTGAGACTTCTTTCTTCTTGTCTTTCTCTCATGTCTTATGGCAATCCATAGTTTAGATTAATATTGCATTCACATAATAGTTTAAATTCATGTTTCCTTTCATAGATTAACATTGTATAAGCATTCATTTCAATAGAATAGTTTATTTCTTGCATTGTTATCATCTAGACTAGTTTCATTTGCATGCAATAACTTGATGATCATGGAGATTAGCATGCTTGCTATTCATCTTTGAATCTCTCGTTTCTTGGTGTACTTGCATGGGCATAACTAGGTCAATCTGAGGGCCTCATATACAAACCCCTGCACTCCACGAATAGAGAGCTGTGAATCGTTGTTTGAGACCTCATTCTTGAGTGTTCTTGAATGTAATGATTCACAGAAGTGTGACTACTTTCTAGCACACAACTTTCAGTTGCAATGGCTACAAGTTATAACGAAATAATGTCTTGGAAGTCTTAGATGACCTGGTAAAGGACTGGGACTTTTATGTACCCTCTATTTCTGCAGATTGTACAACCTAAAGTTAGAAAAACATAAGGAAAATCCTTGGGTTTGTACAACTAGTGATCATTTTTAATTTTTAGTTGAAAAGGGAAGTCTTAGTTACAACTATGTGTCCTCTTTTTCGCACCTTGCAACCTGAAGTAAGAAAAATATAAAGATAATCCTCGTGCTTGTACAACTAGCGATTGTTTTAAAGTTTTAAACTCTTAGTTGCAATGAGTTAATCAAATAATGTCTTTAGACTCAGAAATCTGTAAGAATCACTACATTTGCGTAATCTACTTTTGCACTTTTTGTGACCTAAAATAAAATAAAAGTAGGGAGAGAAAAATATTGTGCCTTGAGCCATTATTGTATATAGTAAAAAATAATTTTTACTTTGTTTTTCCAATGCCAATATGAGTTCTTTTAGTTTATATTACTACAAGGAGGAGTTTAACATGTTGAGGATTTCAAAAATTGGCAGTAGAAGTGGGAGAGGAGAAAGGAAAGCTCAAGGGGGCACTCAAAGTGGTAATTTAGTAGGAGTGTTGTGAATTTCAATTGCCCTTCTGAGATTGTGGAAAAGTTTGTCAATAGCCTATTTTCTAAGAAGACCTCTTTATGGGAAATTGCAACAAGATTACATGCCAAAATAACTGTTAATTAAAGGGCACTCTCACCTATAGAAATGCCATTTTGTGCCCTTGAAAACTATGGAAGAATCAAGAGAGTAACGCACACCTCTGACGCATCATGTTAAAGAGAATGAAGTATATGTGTTCAGCTCACATTTCAGCAAAAGGTTGAGATAATGAAATTGTATATGGTGACATCTCCACACATGCAGTTACCTTGGCACCAGCACCTCATTCTAAAACTATTAGCACTTGACTGGCACAAGTTTCTACTCTTGTAGCAACTGAAATTGAAGCTTTGAGGAAAAGTAAGGCCGCGGGTTCAAATCCAAACACTATGGTAGATATGTCAAATGTACATTTCAAAGATAAGGCAAATAATGTCGTTACAAAATATTCTTTTTCAGCAGCATTCCATTCCCTGTTGCTCCCTATCCTTATTTATGGATGACATGTCCAAGATTGCATGAGTAGTGCCTCCATCATATGTCACCATTGGAGACAAAATTGAGAACTACTATCTTGAATATGAACTATTCCAAAACAAACTTACTAACAAGGGAAATGAAGGCCACATGGTTTTCACATGAATGCAACAATATCATGGATGGGTGGACAGATATTAGGCATTGTCCATTTATCAATAACATGGTCACACATAATGATGGCCATTACTTCCTCACAGCAATTGATTGTTCAAGGAAACACAAGGATGCAGAGTTCTAGTTCCGGATCCTCAGAGATGTCATTGGGGCGATTGGCACTTACAATGTGCTATAGGTTGTGGCAGATGTAGCATATCTGTACACAGCAACCAAGCAGCTAATTTGAGCTATCTGCAAGTATATCTATTGGTCCCTTTCTTGTGGCATGCCATGAACAATGCACTCAAAGCCTTAGGAAAAATTGAGTGAATCAAATAAGTTGTAATTGATGTCAAGAAGTATGAATTTCAATCAATCTCCATCACAAGTCCTGTACACCATTTCAATCCTTCTCCAAGAAGGAATTTATTGAACCCATTGAAAACATGTATTCATCTTATTTCATTCTATTAGAGAGGACAATTGAGTTGCAAAAGCCCTTAAAATTAATAATAATGACACAGTGGAATCAGCAGACCAATTCGAAAACAGAGCAATGGTGAAAAGTAAAGAACAAAATTTTCTGGTTGAATGCCAAATATATAACCTTTGTCATATACCCACTTTTCAAATTAAATATGAGGAATCTGCCACTCCCAAACTTAGGGATATATAAGTGCATAAAAGCATGGCCAAATAAAGACCGTTGTCTAATAAAGAAACTACATCTTGCAATTCTACAATGAACACATTCAACCTATCATGAGGCAAAGGTGGGAGAAGCTCAACATTCCTTTACAGATAGCTGCCTATGCACTGAACCCGAAGTGGAGTATGCAAAGGCTTGGAGATGAAGAGGAGCTTTGTAAAGGCAATTAAGAAAATGAACAGTACAGAGGAAGCCACATTATTTTGACACAAGAAGACCAAATTTAGAGACTTTAGCACAAGAGAATCTAATGAGTTGATGACGATTATATGGGCCTCCATTATGGATAGGCACACTATCCATTTTGCTCTGTCCAAAAGTTTTGTAGTTCCTCAATTATTGAAAGGAAGTAGTCTACGTGCAATTTATCTATTCTATCAAGACAAACGAACTTACCTTTAATAGGGCAAAGAACCTTGTGGCTTACACAATACCTTGCATCTCATGGACCACAAAAGGTTGCATACAAGGAGAATCCAACAACATTATGGGATGTAGAACCTAAGGAGCTGATGTAGATTGCTGAAGATTACGTTGTGGATATATGGTTGCTTGGGATCCAGTAGCAGGAGCTAGATGAGTCTAGCAGTTACAGCAATGAGTTGCACACCACTGTGTTTGCATTGGACAATGAGTTAGATCAGCTGGAGGGCCCTGTCATTTGTGTCTTAAACTTGGTGAATAATATAAATATGGCGATCAGTTGATTGTCAAATTCTCAGAGTTCTTGTAAATTTCAAACTTTTTTACTTATATTGTTTAAGATAATGAAGAATTGCATTTTCTTTTACTGTTTTTTGTAATTTATTTTTAAAATATTATTTTTTATAAACTATTTTAATAGACATTCCCCCACCCCATCCCACAAAAAATATCTGGAAAGAAATTTTCTGTCCCCGAAACCAGGAAAAACTGTGCCATCCCAAAAACTCAAAGCAGCACAGATATTAGAAGCTATTCCTTTGAATGACAAAAGAGGAGGCCATAGCTTCTCTGGTGACGGAAACTATCTAGGCCTTCCGTAAAGAGATTCTGAGATACTGCTCTCAAAGCTCCCAGACCTGGCAGCTACTCTGATATTCCTTCAAGTGAGTAACTCCAAATTCCCAAAATCCTGGTCAAGAGTATGTAATTACTGGTGTCATGTCTGGGTTCAGTGATTCTGCTAAATAGACTTCTGCTAAGCAGACTAATTCTTCTAAGTAGAAGTATATCTCATTCAAAAATGCAAGATGATGGTAACTTGGATGCTAGAGCTCTCATTGATAAAACTAAAAATGAGGTATTGGTTCTCTCAAACACCAAGACCTTAACCTAGAAGAATCTAAAACTACTGAAGGCCAACTTAAAATGAAAATATAAAAATGAAAGCCTGTATCCTGATCTTAAAAAGAGGCAAGGATAACAGTGGGACCTAAAATCTCTCCATAACAAAGACACAAGTTTAAGGAAATGGGGAAAAACAATATTGTCCAGATATTTTTATTTTGTTCTTTGTATTAGATTATCAATAAAAGGCCTGATCATGTGAACAAAGAATTGATGAAGCTAAAAATCATGAACTGCATACCCCTTGCAGTTGATTATTCTCCCATAATGTTGTGTGGTTTTACAGTAGGGCCATGATAACTGTGTGGCTATGAGAGTGAAAAAAAAATTGCTGGTTTCAGCAAATCAATGGACAGTAGAGGCTGGTTTGAAGTCCAAGACCTGCTTGCCCAGCTTTTAAATGTTATTTTCATGATGATTTCCTAATGCTGCTATTAGTAGAATGGATGCCAAAATGAATAAATAACTGTGCCATTGTTTCAGGAACAGCAGTAGTTAGTGTGTTAATATTCTGAGTGAAAATAAAATTATAAACTCCATGGTTGACAAATATGTGTGGTTTTTCTATAATCATTGGTTTTTATGGCCTTCTGGGTGGTATTTTTGCAGGCCAAATCGATGAGTTTGGCAATTAGACTCACCATGTTGACCTCCACATTAGGGGTTCAGATTTATGAAAAATATGATGTAAATTTGTGGCTATCAACTATTATTTAGGAAAAAAGGAGTAATATTCATATGCTAACAATTTGATCTCTAAGGAAGGATGGCCATGCCTTTGCCGTTTCCTCCTGCAACTAGAAATTCTACCAGTTTTTCTTGCAGGGCTGCGTGTAATGGTGGTTTGCATGGGGGGTTGGCTGATGAAAATGCCGGAGTCCTTCCAGCCTCAGATCACTGCAATGGGAAACCACGCTTGCTTCCTCCTACAGGTCTACATTTACAGGGCAACTTTTGCCGGTTTGTTGTTTCTGGGCACTGCATTCAATCGTTTACTGCTAAGGGTGAGGGCA
Organism: Chamaecyparis obtusa; assembly: GCA_027943335.1. Taxonomy (NCBI): domain Eukaryota; kingdom Viridiplantae; phylum Streptophyta; class Pinopsida; order Cupressales; family Cupressaceae; genus Chamaecyparis; species Chamaecyparis obtusa. The sequence goes on along the minus strand of BSBK01005098.1, from coordinate 563,558 downwards.
ATCACTTCTGCAACGGTTTGGGAGATGACAGGTTGTGTAGTAGAATGCAGAGAAAAGATTTTAAGGGTTTTGAGCAGGGTGAATTGTCTTTGGCTTTGGGTTGCATGTCTGGTTTTCAAGGGCACAAAAGTGAAAAGATGTTAGAAAAGCCACGGAATGGAGCCAAAGGCGGCCATGTTATGGATGGCATGGGAGCTAGGGAGGAGAAGGGGTATGGTGTAAAGGAGCAGAGGCTGTATGTAGAAGCAGTCAAGAAGGGGAACAAGGAGAGTGAGAGGTGTGCAAAATGGCTTGAACTGCTTGCAGACAAACTAACAGTATCTCTAGAGGAAGTGATCAAGAAGGAAGTAGAAGAAAATGCAAAAAATTTCATGGAGATGGGCTTGATAGGGAGATTTAAGGGTTTCTGGCCTAGTTTGAGAGAGTTGCATAGATGGCTTTCTAAGAAGTGGGGCCCCATTTTGGAGGGAAATATTCTGATCTACCCTGGTGCACAGGGGTTTTTCACACTGGCCTTTGACAATGAGCAAGACAGGAAAAAAATCTTTTGTAATTATCTTTGGTGCTGAGAGAATAGACACACACTGCTGCTGAAACCTTGGTACCCGGCTTACAACCCTTCCACTGAATCCTTCGATAAGATTCCTCTTTGGGTAAGACTTCCAAATCTGTCACTTCAGTTCTGGTTTGATTCCTGTTTTGAAGCTATTGGGAACACTTTGGGAAAATTTCTAGAGGTGGATGTGGGTTCACAAAAATTTTTCCATTTTACTTTTGCCCGCATTCTTGTTGAAATGGATGTAACCAAAGCCCTCCCAACAGATTTATCTTTGAATATTGCTGGAAGTGAGTGGCTTCAACCTGAGGATTATAAAGGCATCCCATTTAGATGTAGAAGATGTTTACAAACCGAGCATGTGGCTGCTTTTTGTTCAAAGAAGAGAGTTTATGAGCAGACAACTTGATGGAAGGAAGCCTCTTACCAATTCTATTAGTTGGAGATAGAGGAGGATGAAGAATCAAAGGATGTATCAGCAGATGTTGCTCCAGTTACCAATCAGGTTACAGCCTCAGATATTTCACATGTGGTCGGCCCTAGTAAGAAAGCAGAGGAGGTTCAAAAGGAGAAGATTTTTGAGGCTTCAAAGGTCATGAAAGGGGATATTTGATATTTCCAATGGAAGTTCTACTGTTAGCTCTCCAGTTAAACAAAGGGAATCTTTAATTCTGGGTGTGGGAAATGGCACAAATTTGGTCTCAGGAAGTATCAAGGATCTGGGGGTTGAGAATGATAATGTGAGCGACAATCCTGGTGTTGTTGTAACAGCTTCAGCTGGTCAACATTGCTGTCAAGATAGCGAGCAAATGGCATTCTGTGGTAAATCTCTACTTTCGCAGGAGGCTGCAAGGCTGGAAGATGGATGGCAAGTAGTTAAAGGGAAAAGGGGCAAGAAGGCAAAGAAAGGAGGCTCCGATATGATTCTTGCTCACACTCAAAAAGTGGGGTACATAAAGGCCCGTTTGGTAGCGGGAATTAGGAAATGCTGAATTTGATCAAATGCTGGAAATGTTCAAATCATGGATTTGATAATCCAGTTTTTCATTTTCGGATTATAGTTAGGACTGTTTGGTTGACCCAGAATATGAGCGAGAAGATGTATATCCTCCATTTGGTTCCACTTTTTAAAACTGGAATTGGAATTTGACTATGATTATTATTTTATTTTTTGAACTATTTTAATATTTTTTTATATTATATTTTATTTTTATTAGTTCATTTTATGATTTATTTTGTTAGTTTATTTAATTTTATAGAGAAAACCATAAATATTTTTTTGACTATGATTATTATTTTATTTTTTCAGATGTCTATGATTTTCAATAAATTTCAGACAAAAAGGGTACACAATATCTCCATTTCAAAATATGCACACCCATTTTAGGCGAGGGTTTCATATCTCCATAGTCTGCATTTCAGGTCTGTTTGTATTGTTATTATGAGCGAGTTTAAAATCTGCATAATCGACTGGTTTATGAGCGAGTTAACAATCCCGCAAAAACCATTTGAGAATAGCAAATGTGTATACGCCTACAGAGATAGAAGCATAGCCGTAAACAAAATCAAAATAAAATGCATAGCCCTAAACAAAATCAACTGTTTTTGCCCATTCGAAGACGTGTATACCAGATTCCGTGCAGTGTGAAGAATGTCGTCCTTCACCTTCGCTTGCAGTGAATAATGCGTTCGCATTCGCTTGCAGTGAAAACTGCCTTCGCCTTCGCTTGCAGTGAAGAATGCAGGATAATGCCTTCGCTGCAGAGAAGAATGGAGGATAAACCCTAACGCGGACACCAAAAAGAAGGTGGACGCCAAAACAATATTTAACATGCCCGCGGACCCGACGAGACTTATAAAACGGGAGTTAAAAAATGGGAATTTGGCCCTCAAATGCCAATTCCACCTTTTCAGATGGAATGTGTTAATGCTCATTTTTAACCAAAATGAGCATTAACACATTCCTATTCCATTTTCATATTGCAGTGCCAAACTGAGGATTCGACTTTTTGGGTGCTAACAAATGCCAATTCCAGGTAAATGCTGGAAATGGTGCGCTACCAAACGGGCCCTAACTTTAGACCTGTTTATAGGTCTTGCCTGGTTTTCTTGACTATTTGGGAAGTTGGTTCCCTTTGTAACCACCCCTGGGTCGGGCCAGGCTTAAAACTCGAATTATCAATAAAAACATGAAACTACCACCGATCAAAAAAAACTATTATTTAGAAAATATTTAATTACAATTCCCTCAGAAAAGAGAGACTGAACCGAGTCTTTAGGATGGAAGCATCTGGAGATCTCCTGAGACTTGGGGTTCAAACTTAACCATAATAATTTACATTATTCATCAGCCCTTATTTTTAAAAGTAGAAATGTCAAATCAAAACTAAACATTATGTACACAAATTCCATAAGAAACATGCCCTATATTCATAAACCTGGGTATTTAAGATTTGAATCGATTCAACGTATATAAATCTGGGCATTTATTGATTTCTTCCGGAAAAGAAACCTATCTCCTAATTATCCTATCAGATTGTGTGGTTTACCAATACACAATATAATCTAAACTTAATTTGTCCTACTTCAATACTGACCGCGCTTGCGATGTATGCAAAACTTTGGGATATAATATGAGAACTGCCCATATTTAAATATGTTAACAGATCAAAAAGGAGTTAAATTCTAAATAAAACAAAATGGATCAATTCTGAAAACCAACGTACCCTGTTCTGTGCTCGAGAAGAGCAGGAAAATGCATCTTGATATAAGTGCAGGTGCATATCACTAGCAGCACAACTATTAAAAAGGACTGGAAATTGAAGAGAGCCGACTGCAAGAACGAAAAACAAACACAAATAAAGGCAATCCAATATGTGACTATTATGGCGTCGAGATAAACGAAAAACCACACAATGAATAGATTGGACTAATGGAACAGATGGCAGCCATTTTTTCCTGCAAAAAATACCATCTCAATTATAAAATGAATGGGCTCACCATTTTTTTAAGATCTGCAACAGTGTGCCCTTGACAGCACAAGCACTGTAAAATTCAAGAGTGAGCGAGCGTAAAATTACTCAAAATCATCCTACAGCACAAGCACTGTAAAATTCAAGAGTGAGCGAGCGTAAAATTACTCAAAATCATCCTATGAGCGATGGAAAGAGAGTCGATTCAGCAAGATTCGTGTCTCTTTTCTATTGAAAAGCTTTTGAGATATGAAAAGACTTTATGAGGGACCATCTCGAGGTCTCTATTTTAAATTACATTTCTTAAATTTGCATCATAAATATTTATTAAGTTATTAGTCCCGCCTATCTATAGGCGAGACTAATGTTTTCACCTTACTTTTGTCTTATTAATTTGCATTGAAAACTGTGCTTTTTAAAATATTAAACAAGATTTCCAATGTTTGTTGAATAGTATAAATTTTTGTTTTTTAAAATGTTAAAATTTAAATTTCTGATTGGTCAATACAATTTTTGCTGGACAGAAAAATAATTTTCTGTTTCCAAAATTTATGAAAAAATAGACCAATCATTAATTTTTTATCTGTGCCTTAAAGGATCTTTATTATTATTATTATTATATTGAAATAGTGTGGTTTGTTTACTATATCGGCTTATCCACTAGTAATTAACGGAGGGGAGAAACAACCGAGGGGCGGCCACCTCACCTAAAATCGCAGGCTATTTTCTCTCGGCTTTATAATAAAATAGTATGGTTTGTTTATTTATTCTTTTGTATAATAAATATTCTAAGATAGAATTTTTTTTTAATTATGTGTACAAGATTAAATTTAAAATATAATTTGTTTAAGTTAAATTATATTATATTTTATAATATAATTATTATATTTTTAATTATTGATTTTTTAAATTAAATATTTAAAATATCTTTAGTAGTAAATTTTAAATGTTTCTACTTCTAGCATTGTAATATTCATATATAATTAATTATTTTTAAGATAATTTATAAATACTTTATTTAATTAGAACTTTAAAATCAATACAAATTTTTGTGAGTATTTAGTTTAATTAATTTTTAGAAACATAAATCAAATAAATTATTTAATATTAGAATGTATTTTAAAATATAAATTTATTAAAAAAATAAAATATATTTAGTGATGATTTTGTACATAATTTTACAAAAGTCTATTCTTTTAAAAACTTGTCCAAAGTACTCAATGTAATAAAAATGATTGATTTACTCAATGTAAATATTGTATCTAATAATTTAATTTTTAAGCATCAATATTTATATTTAAATATTGTTATAAATTTATATTTAAAAAATAAATATGAACATTAAATAATTAATTTTATTTATGAAATGTATGTTTTTAAAAATTAATTAAACCAAACACTCATGAAAAGTAATATTAATTGTAAAATGTTACTTAAATAAAAAATTTATAAATTATATTTAAAATATTAATTAAATATTAAAACTAATTAGTTCAACATTAATGTCACATAATTTTAAAAGTATTTAAATTTTTATAGTTGTACTTATTTAAAATATATAATTTTTAAAAATAAAAGTAAAAAATAAAAAATAAATTATTACATACTATAAAATATTATATAATTTAATATAAATAAATTATATTTTACATTTAATAAATATTGTATAATATAATTTAAAACTCACACATTTATCATACAATAGAATAAATATATTGTTGCTGTACCCTTTACTTGCTAACCTTATAAAAAAATATTGTACAATATAATTTAAAAGTCTCACATTTATGATACAATATAATAAATAATTGAGTCACACTATTTCAATATATAAAATTTTATTTTTACTTAGAATAGTTACAACAACCACAACAAATAAAAGTGGAAATGACATATGAAACATTTCCAAACGGTGGACGGAACCAAACCAACAAAGAGTGAAAATGGGACGATGAAATATGGTTTGAGTTGGTCCCACATGGACCAAGCAGTCCATGCTGAGAAGGAATTGGCTAAATAGAAAACTAAACCATAAGTCTTACAAAAGTAACTATGAAAAAAAAAACTAAGTCTCCACTATGTAACACATGCATTTTAGTTTGTTGTTTATACGCTTCCATACTTAGAGTGTGTTGGTTAAGCCAACCCAAACTATGATAGGTAATCTTATTAGTAATTAGTTCTCTCAAACTTATCTTTCACAAAAATAAGCATGCCCTCTTACACCTTATGAGACTTGATGACGGTGTTAACTAGCATTGAGCACCAAATCATTATCTCCATAATGCACACTTCTCTTAAACTATTGTATAATGTCATCCATCCAAACTAATTGTGGCATGATTTCAACACTAGGATAAGGTTTTTAACAACTTTAAAGACTCTACATTGAATCCTTCAACTATTCCATTAACTCTACCTTCAATTGATGTATTAGATTATGATTTAGGCCTATAAGACATCTCACTTTGTTCCAAACCTCTTGATACCTTTGCAAATGCTCTGCAACACTTGGAAAATCTTTTTATACAACCTAATATATATTGATTTTGTGAATCTTTGTTCACCAATCCATTCTATGATATATCACTTCTCTTTTGGCTATGAAAAACATTCCATAGGCATTTTATGTGTAGTGCTTTATCGATGCAAAGGATAAGTTAGTGTGGATTCATTTGAATTTAGTTTCCTCTTAATCAAAGTCTCTTACAAAAGTCAAAAGACTATTATTTTACCAATTTAAACAATTGAAATAAATAATAATAAATTTACAACCTTTGGTTACCCATTTTAGGTATGGGTTCCAATAAATATAGATATTTTTTCCTACATATTTTTTTGCAACCTTAGGTTACCCATTATTTTAGGTATGGGTTTCAATTTCAAATGAATCATTCTTGGCAATTTCTTTCCATGCATCTACACTGTTCATTTCAAAACAATAAAGCAATTTAAGTCACTAGTAGTAGACTTATCTCAATCTTACTTATTTTTTACCATTACGCGGGACTCCAGCTGTAGCACAGCTCTTGTTTAATTGTGTAATTATATTATTATTTTAAAAATTAAATAAAATGTTTATTCTTTATTTTTTTTAATTTTTTATTTTAAAAATAGATTTTCATAAGTGTTCTTATAAGAGTCTTCATTTGCATATTAAATATTGAGGTGTATTATTTTCTTAATACGTGTTCTATAGGTAATATTGTTGCATTCACTTGTGTCTAATTAATTAATTGTTTTCCACCAATCATAACAAATTACTTTTATAAAAAGTAACCTACGCTTTGCAACTTTTCATGTGCTGCAAGTTTTTTTTAATTTTGAAAATGGTGGTCTTGCCTAGGGGGGAGTCTTCTCCCCCCGCAGATTCTGCTACTGGTGACCTAGTTGTTGAGCTTGCTAAGGTTTCTGTGGCAAGTACTTTAGATTCCCTATCAAAATCTCCCCCCAAAGCTGACTGGAATGGTGTGCTTGTGGGGGGGGGGGGGCAGGGCAAGGCAATCTGGAATTCATTTTGGCTGATTTTGCTTTCACAAAGGAAAGAACTGAAATTACCCTCTCGGACTATGTTGTGGAAAGAACCATGGTAGATTTGAACTTGGCTATTGTGGGTAGATTTTTCAACTTTTGGCCCACCATTAATATGGTGAGGAAATGGATGGGAACCCAATGGAAACTCAAATGCAACGTGGTGGTCTCAACGATGTCGGTAGGTTTGTTCCTCTTCAAATTCGTTGCTTCAGAAGATCTCTCTTTCGTCCTCTCAGAATCTTGGTTGTATGGCAAGCACTTCTTCACTCTTGCTAGGTGGAAGCTAGGCTTTGATCCATCTATTGAGCTTAGTAGAATGGCGTCGATCTCGGTCTGGTTACTTGGCCTCCCCCTTGAGTTATGGGACGAACAGGTCTTTAGGTGGATTAGGGACTCTTTTCAGCACTACATCTCGACATATATGGTTACTTTGATGAAGTCGCACCTGGTTTTTTCTAGGTTTTATGTCAATGTAATGATCAACAAAACCCTACCCAACTTTACGGTCCTGAAATGTAAAGTGGGTCATTGGACTCGACCCATAGTCTATGAGAATGCAACTCTCTTCTATCAAACTTGTAACTCAAAAGGCCACACTATGGCAGACTGGATGGATCCCCAACAGAAAGATCTCAAGATTAAGAACAAGGCTACAATGGATGTGACTGAGATGGGGGCTTGCTATTGAAAACTCCTTCGGGGGATGCAACCCCATGCAAACCCCCATGTTTTGACAGTTGATGCCTCAGCTTCTTCTAGGCTCGAAGATGGAGAAATACCGCCTGGTACTACCACCACGGGTGACAGGCTGAAGTGTCTACTACCTAAGGTGGCCTCGGGTGCAGTTGGTATTTTGGTTTGCCATCCCTTGGCTCCCTTGATACCTCTACTAGGTTCCCCTTGAGGTGAATCAATTTCTGGGTTGGTTATGGAAGTACACCTCCTACTGGGTGTGCTCTCCCTAGTAGCTACGCCTGACCATGTCCTGACACCTAAGGTGTTGGAAATGTTGGTTGATGAGGGGGTTGACTGGCAGACTCTAAATAAAAAAACAAGAACAAGAAGGTGGATGTTATCGTTGAGGCAAAGGTGGGAAGACCTTTTGAAAGGTCCAGAAGATAGAAAAATGTTGCAAGGGAGATTGTTGCGAGGAGGTAGCTCACCCTTGACCTAAGTCAAAAAAGGTAAGAAATTATTCTTTCCTAGAATATTAGGGGCCTCAACAGCCCTCAAAAGTAATATGCTATTAGACAATATATTAATGACTATAGAGTGGACATTATGTTGTTGCGAGAGGTAAAGATGACTTATTCTAATTTCAAGGTTTTGGTGGGGAGGTTATGATCAAGGGCCCATTTCTTCTACTCTGAGGTGTTTGGGGTGTCGAGGGGCATTACCACCCTGTGGAACCCCTTACATGTTACCTTAGTTTCTCCCAACACTACCTTGCGGCTACCTTCATAAATTAGTCTAAATAATGACACGACTTTAATCTGTATGCCCCCAACACCCACCCTAGGAGGAGAGTAGTGTGTAATGAACTATCCTCCTATTTCCTCGCCCTTTAGGACTCCAAAATTATGGTAGTAGGTGACTTCAATTCCCCTTGTTCCCCTCTAAAAATCTTGGGGGTTTGATGGACTACATTGAGAGCATGGGCAACTTATCTAGCTTCATCAACAACATTGGCCTCTATGATCTGGAACTGACAGGTAACCCCTTCACTTGGTCCAATAATAGGAAAGGTCCTCACCTCATCTAGGTCTTTCTTGACTAGTTCTTGGTTTCCTCCTCCTGGGACTTGGGAGTTGCTTCCTCTTTGGTTATGTTACCCAAGACCACCTCAGACCACAACCCGCTCTTGCTCAAATGGGTGGAAAATAACGTCTTAGCCCTTCTCCCTTCTAATATGAGATTATGTGGGCCTCACACCCTAACTTCTCTAAGAAGGTCAAGCATTGGTGGTCCACCCCGATGAGGGGTTCTGCTATGTTCTAAGTTGCAAAAAAAATGAGATTATTAGGGGATTTTTCAGTGGCTTGAGCAAAACCAACTTTGGGGATATCTTTAAAACCAAGAAGGATCTTTTTGGGAAGCTTGAGGTCCTCCAAGAGGGGATGGATTTTGGTGACCTCTCCCTAGACCTTCACAATGATGAGGAAGCTATTAGGAAGAACTAGAAGGAAGTCATGGCCAATGAGGAATTTTTTTGGAAGCAGAGATCATGTGTCCAGTGACTTGAGGAGGGAGATCGCAATACTTCTTTCCCCCACACATCTACCTACAAGCACAAGAAATTGAATTCTATCTACACCCTCAAGGATAACTTGGGGAAAGTGGTCTTTGATTCCACTCATTTAAGAACTATGGCTATTGATTATTACACTCACCTCTTTTCTTAGATGGACTCTGGGAATGTGGAGGACCTGCAAGAATAACTTCTCTCCCACCTCCCAAGGACTGTGACTAATGTTGACAATGACATCCTCCTCTCTAGGGTCTCTGACTCTGAGGTCAAAAAGAAAGTTTTTTCCATGGGTTCCTACAAATCCCTCAGCCTGTATGGGTTCCCCCAATGTTTTTCCAAAAATTCTCGGACAATGTGGACCCTAATGTGACTTGTGCGGCTAGAGATTTCATCAAAATGGGCAAGTTGTTAAGACAACTCAATGATACATATATTGTCTTGGTTCCCAAAACTGAGGACCCTACTTCTATGGAGAATTTTAGACCCATAATTATGTGTAATACCTTCTACAAAACCCTCTCTAAGATCATTATTAATAGAATCAAACCCCTACTTGATAAGATTATCAGCCCTAACCAAAAGAGGTTTGTACCGGGCTGGCAAATTATGGATATTGCTATCACAACTCATGAAATTATTCATTTCATTGACTGTAGTAAAGTTGTGGGGATGGCCCTCAAGCTTGATATCTCTAAAGCCTACGACAAAGTCAAATTGCTCTTCCTCTACAAGGTGCTCTTTGCTTTTGGGTTTAATCAATCTCTCATCAATATTATTAAGGAATGTGTTGAGACTGTCAGATTCTCAGTTCTTATGAATAGAAAACCTGGTGAAAAGTTTCTCCCAGCCAAAAGGATTGAGACAAAGGGATCCTCTCTCCCCCTACCTCTTCATCTTGTTGGTAGAGTCTCTTGGGCACAATATGTTGTAGTTGGTTGAGGATGGTAGAATTCAAGGAATTAAGCTTACCACCACCATTCTCTCATCGGTTCTACAACATTTTGTTGACGACACCTTTTTCTTTGGTAGTTCTTCAGTTATTGAGGCCAACGTGTGGAAGACCCTTCTTGATGATTATGCCTTCATCTTTAGTCAGCAAATTAGTTATCACAAAAGAAAAAAAAATCTTCAATACTGATCAGATGCTACAGGGGAAAATTTTGGACATTTTGGGCTACGAGTCAGCTGTGCTCTTGACAACCTATCTGGGTCTCCCTCTGACAATTAAAGATGTTAAAAATGACTTATGGAGCTCTATCCTCAAGTGTACCCAAAGGAATATTGCTAGATGGAAAGGAAAAATCCTTAGTAGTGTTGGGCAACTTCAATTACTCTTCGCTTCTCTACAAGGAATCTCAATGTATTTCCTCTCCATCTTCAAAATTATGAGAGCCATGGCTGAAAAACTTGAGAAAATCCAGTGCACCTTCCTCTAGTCTAGTTTTGAGGGAAACAAGAGACTCCCCTTGGTCTATTGGGACTAGGTCTGCTTACCCAAGTCTCTTGGTGGCCTTGGTTTATATTGACAAAGGTTGCCTAGACTATGGTCAAAGGCTCTATTGACTAGTGCAAAATTATGGAAGCCAAATATCTTGACAGGGGCCGCTTCTACAAACTCTACACTGACCATGGCCATTCTCATGGTTCCAAGATATGGAATAGCATTCTTAAATGTAGGAGTACTCTGGAAAAGGGGTTCACTTGGCAGGTTGGCAATGGCAGGGACATCCGTTTCTCAGAGGATGTTTGGTTGGGTGACTTTATCATGGGCTCTAGTAGGTTCTCCCCGCTCAGGAACATCCTCACACTTCGATGGGAACTTGGTGGATAACTACATTAGCAATGGGTAGTGGATGGATGTCTTACCCCTACTGACTGATAGATCTAACCTTGCTCTAGAGGCCACTGATCTCATTAATCTGTTGCAAAGCTCTTGAATTCCCTTATTCGACTGCCTTGATAGAATCCTTTGGTCCCACAATCACAATGGAGAGTTCTCGGTCAAATTGGCTTACACCTCACTGATTAAAGAGGTTGTTGACCTCTGACCTGATAGAAAAAAGTGCAGAGCTCCTAGCTTATTCCCAAAGTGAACTTCTTCTAGTAGGTTGTGCTTCATGGAAAAATCCTAACTTTGGATAACCTAACCAAAAAAGGATTTAGCATGGCCAACAGATGTAGCCTCTACAAAAAGGATGAGGAAAGCATCAACCATCTCTTCCTGCATTGTGAGTTATCCCCGGCTATCTAGAAGTTGGTCCTCCCCAAACTCAACCTTTCTTGGGTGACTAATTGGGATATCCAAAAAATTTCTATTAGTTGGCAATCCCCCTCCCAGCACATGTTGCTTCATCTTCTTTAGCAACAAATCCCACCCATTTTTGCTGGAGTATCTAGAAGGAGTGCAACAAAAAAATCTTTAGAGACAGTGAGATACCCCTTGTTGAGGTCTTCCACCTTGGCTCTAAGCTTATGTTGGAGAACCTTTCGCTAGCCCGTTGGAAGATCCAGAACCACCCCCTAACGATGTTGACCTCTACATAGCCAAAAATTGGAGCATTGACAAAGGTTTTGATAGATTCGACAACACCAAGCTACTAAACAAGAAGGAAACCAAATGACACCCCCCAAACCTCATTGGGACAAGTGCAATTTTAATGGGGATACCAAAAGCAGGGGTGAGGCAGGTGGGGGCATTATTCATGATCACAAAGGGCACTTAAAAGCTACTTTTGATGGTCCTCTTGTAAACCACAGTGTTAACGAGGCCGAAGGTATGGCCCTTCTATGAGGTCTAAAATTTTCCATTGCAACTAGAAGCAAAAAACTTGAGATTGATGGGAACTCCAAAACCATTATTGAGGCTTTGAAAGGTAACTCCAAGGTTGGTTGGGAAGTGGAAACTATTTTAAGTGACATCCTTGGTCTCCTGGGCAACCTAGAGGAGGTCAAGATAAGCCACATCTATAGGAAAGGGAATTATGTGGTGGATTCCATGGTTGTTGTTGGTCTCCTGTATTAGTTCCCAAAACCACAAATTTCTTAAACTCTAAAGAACTGTCAATTCTTATGACAAGGTCAAGCAAGGGATTTGGCCAATGAACATGAATGATCAATATTTGTTGGATAATTTATGGATTTGATTGTGTAAGCTTTTTTATCATCAACGTTTCAGATCACAATACATGATCCATCATCAGGATGCAAGAGAGAAAGAAGGAGAAAATTGCAAATTGTAGATTAAAGATTCTTCTTATTCCATTCTAGGTCTGCAATCTACAATTTTCTCCTTCTTTCTCTCTTGCATTCTGATGATGTATCATGTAGTGTGATCTAAAATGTTGATGATAAAAAACTTACACAATCAAATCCAAAAATTATCTAACAAACTCAGATGGATTGTGGAAACTTGATAGCTTTGAATGATCAATGTATTAAAATTCCTCTACACTTTTGGCTCTGTCACACCAAGCCGAGTGCACCTCTTCTTCTAACTCTCTTTTTCAAATAACTAATTCAATATCCTTGGGCAAATTTAATGATCAAAATTGAAAGATATTCCCAACTTGGCATATAAATTGGAAATGATCAAACTGCTACTCTTCTTTCTATCTCTTTTTACTCTAAAAACTAACAACTCCTACTTGGTTGAAAAAAAAAACTTGGATAATGTATGAAAATTTTCCCACTTAATGAAATAGTGCAAGACCAATCCCTTATCTCAATTGGGCTATGGAGTCAACCTTAACTGAATTCTCACGTGCAACCCTGGGAGACGGTTTGTTTGTCTCCCAAATGATCAATTGTTTAATCCTATCAATGCATATATGTTAAGTACACCACATACAACTAGTTTAATTAAATTTAATTCCTATTCAGGAAACCAGTTAAACAAAAAGAAATAAGAAAACAACTTCATTATAGCCTTCTGATAATCAACTATATATGCATGACAAATAACATCTTCTCACAAGTTTTGAAAACAACAATTGAATTCACAAATTCAATAATCACAAAGGACCTAATTTGGTAAAAGATAGCACTTGTAACACTATCTTGAAGGAAAAAGCTCTGCTCATTTTATTGATTTTAAAGAGTGGTACAATTCATTTTTTTTGTTTCAGTTGTGCCAAAAATCTAACCCCTATTATCAAAATTTTAACACATTTATCTCGGTGGGTCCCAGCTAGTGCTAAAACTAGAAAAATTTCATGAGAATGTTTTTAATTTCTTCAATAACATGAGCCGCTATTTCACTGCCATCAAAATACCAACTTTGTGAAATAATAATATTATTTTTATTTCGTTGTTCTTCTTATTTACTTCTTGCAAAATGGTGGTTTGAATCCAACAATCATTGCATTCATTAAGTTTCCATAAGTTGTTTGCTGCTATAGAATCTATTTGGTCGTCACTCACAAATATGGGCTATTTTAGACAAGTTTTTTACACCAAAAAGTGTCCAATGCCCTCTCAAAGAGTTTCCAACTCATAAGAAACCATACCTGGAGCATTTTAGACACCAAAACAACACTGGTTTTCCCTCAAGCGACCTCCAAATTCGGCCCAGATCATTTGGACACGAATTAGCATATGTTAATTTCCTCGATCAAATCTGCTCAAAAAAATATGTTTTAAATTTCTTTTACCATTACCATATGTGATTAATCTCTATTTCAAATCTTCAATCTCTTTAATGAATCCTTTTGTGCTTCAGCGGATGACTTTACACCATTTCATTTTCTTATATTTTGCCAACACCAGAAACTATAAGAAATAAACAATTTTAATTTCTCATTTTGTCATTTTGGGGTAGTTTTATTGCGAGCAAACCATGAAACTTGGAGCTATGAAACTTGCAAAATTTTATGATAGTTAGAATAAAATATGGGTTTGGCCTCATATTTTGAGCATCTTGTCAAATTAAGGTACTTCCTTTGTAAACAGACTTGCTAGAGCCTGTTACAAAAAAGTATGAACTTTAAAATAATATATGCAATAGACTCTGAAGTTGATGAAATTGTTCCAACAAACGGTTTTACAAGATCATTTACAAGGGCCAAGATTTTAATTGTTGAAGTTGGCAACTTTTCATTTTTGAAAACTTCACTGATAAACTATTGAAAACTGCATTTGCTTTTGGGCTCAAAAACTTGTCAAATGACCTAATGAAGACCTACAATCTGGAACACAAGTTCATTTCCATATAGAGAATCATGGAAACAAATTCATCTGATGAGATTTATGTTCCACCAAGAAATATTAAATCTTTAAATTAGGCTCCTGTCTGATGTTGTCATCCTACAAACATCAAATCTAAAGAAATTGTGATTGGTTTTAGCCAATTAAAAATATCAAATAAACTCCTAGGACTTTCAAGTTGTGCATTAGAGAACATTGTGATATGAAAAAATTGCAAAGAATAGTTATATTGGCAAACCAAACCGTAGGCATTGAGATATTGAGTTTCAAAGATGGCTACTTGAGGAAGCGAAAATATTCAAATCGTACACCTTAGGAATTTACTTATTTGACAAAGGTTGTTACTATAACTGATGGTAATGTGGGAGATTGTTAACTAATGATGATGACCAACTAAGATCAGTAGTAGAAATATTAGATCATTTATTATCATGACATTGATGTCAAGCAATTGATTTCTGATTTATATTGAGTTGCCATATCATTCAGAGTATAATATAAGTTGAGTGAAGTTAAGAAGAAGAAGACGTGAATGATGAGAAGATGAAGAACTTAATTGGGCAATTGATACAGATTAGACAATGTTAAGGTTATGTTGATATAACTATTTTCTACCAAACATTTAATTATATCAAGTCCATAAAAAAGATTATTCAAGTCGGTAAGCAAAAAAGTTGTGGTTACCGAGTAGGAAAAGTCATTCAGTAAAGGCAAAGTAAGTTTCGGTAAAGAGAAAGGAACTCAAGACCCCGAGCGAAAGGTTTTAGACACTAAGCGAGATAAACCAAAATTTAGTTAAAGAAAAGAATTTAGTCACTGAGAAAGGAACAAAAATTAAATACAAGGATTTGAATGACATTTAATGATGAGCTAGAAGATTCTAATGATGAGGAAAAGTTAGTTGAAGAGATCTACGATTAGGAAAATTTAGAGTGATGATCTACAGTAAGATCTAAGAAACAAGAAGAAAAGGAACAAGTTCCAAGAAAGTTTGATTTTTGAGGTGATGATAAAAAGTGTTATTGAGCTCTAGATTCATTGAATTAGTGTATGAGGATGATCAAATGATTGAAATTAATAAAAAAAAATGTGCTAAAGGAGATTAAGAGACAAAATAAGGTCTATATAAAGGATCAATTTGTATGGACAAATGGTTGGCTATTTGAAGAGTTGAAGAGTCATTGACTGATGCAGTAAAGAAGGAAAAGGTGAATTCTGAGCCAGAAAGACATAATTTGATGAAGTGTTGAAGCTAGTGGAAAGTGAAGGATTGAAGTGAAGAAGAAGAGTGCACAAAGGATCTAATTATGAAAAGGATAGTTGCAGATTTATAGGTCAATTTATCTACTGGTGCTTGTTAGCATTTGTAACAGAAAAATCTCTTAACCGAGTGGACCTAACAATCTTAGTTGTAAATCCTTGCAAAAGGTAACATTCTAGAAAGAGTATTTGAAGTCCTTTAACCAAGCCACTCCTAACATGGTGAAGATCCTAACAAATATGAGGTAAATCCCTTAACCGGGTCACACTTGATAGTATGCATTGTAATCTTTAACGATATTGGCTTTTAACCAAGCATAATTCAAAAGAGTATTTCTTTAGTGGGTGACAATTCCCACAATGGTTTCCCAAAATTGGGTTTCCACATTAAATACTGGTGTTATATGTGTTGAATGATTATTGTGATGATTGTTACTGATTGATAAAGTTTATTTACTATTGTCGATAAATACATTGGATTGTGTTTGACCGAGTTAACACCGAGTTAATCAGAGAAAAGTTTTTAAGGTATAGAGAAACTAAGATTACTGATTCACCCCCCCCCCCCCCCCCCCCCCCCTCTCCATAATCCAACAAAAGGCATCATATTTTATTTTGGGAGGTAAGAAATGGATGAATTACACTTATTTATAGATGAAAAATATGATCTCAAAGGCAATTCATATGTTGGGCATGGAAATCAAGAGGCCATTTTTAGGGTTTTTATATTGAATGGGGATCTAAATTTTGCCAGATTTTGTAGTCCCAATAGTGGCTCTTTCTGGGGATGTATACCCCCTTTGTGGGCATAGCAAGAATCTGTCTATCTCTAGAAATGCAGACCATGGTGCATCCTTCATCAAATTATTTATTTCTCTGAATATCAATTCTCATTCAAAATTGGTGGCTCGAGGCCACCCAAAAGAAATATCAATATTTCCCTTTGTAAAAAACATGGTTCTGATCATGCAACAACATTAGAAGTTTGAAAATAATCTCATCATTTATTTGGACATCACAAAGTATATCACCCTTCATATTTATATATCCGTTCAAATATTCCACTTGTTCTGAAAACTTGTCATTTGTGATCCACTCTGAATTAGTATTTTCAATCTCACGTATAAAATATTTAGGGATTTCAAAAGAATTTTGTTGTGATCTTTGTAAAATGGAAAATTCATATTTCCCTTTTACCCATGCTCCATGCTTGAAAGAAAATATATCTAACAACCCTAATCTTTCATGATGACCCACTCCCTTTGAAAAAAACATATTACCAATTTTAATTTTACAAGTAGGTTCCATCTCAAAATAATTATCACAGCAACATCTTTCATCAATTTTAGTTATATTGTTTTGCATTTCATTCATCACCACCCCCTGATTTTTTGGAAATATTTTTTCCTCCTCATATAGCATATATGAGTAAATATTATCTTCAAAAGTACTTTTCCATGATATTTGATTTTTATTTTTCACATATTAGATTTGAGCACATGGGGAAATCAACTTTTAAAATATTATCATGACGATTTGCATGATCATCCCTTTTTATCGTCCCATCTGAAAGATTTTCTAAAGTATTTTAAAAAATACATAATTCATCCTGATGCTCAGAATGCATACCTGGGTTGAATATATCATATTCTGGTTCTCTTTCATCAATGACACATATAAAACCTTTTGGCATACGTAAATCTTACTCTTGTTCATCATACATCTTGAAGGATGTATTTACTATGTGCATTATTTTGATGTTTTGTTCATTGTTGTAATTTGGAAAAACTTTAGGCCCACTTTTCTGCATATATCTTTGATATTCTCTATCCAACAAATCTGAAATCTCCTCAGTGGTGAGAAAATTTTCCTCCTCCCTTTTATCACTAGTGCTTAACTCTGTCACTAATTCTATCATCATCCCTAAGAAACCATACTTCTTCTGGATCCATATGTTCTTTATTTGCAAAAACTACATCAGACAAATGACAATCAGGAGAGCCTTCATTGCATTGATTATTATTATCAGCAAACTGAGAATTTTTTTCACAAACTCAACATTAGAATTTGTTTCCCAAGTGCCAACAATCTGGCACCTAGGAAAAGAATTCTAATTTTGAGGTATGTGAACAAATTTATGAGGTATTTATCTATGTAGGTTGATTGTGACATACACCTTCATGAGGTACAACATTCTTACAAAGCATATGAAAATACTTAATTTTTATATTTCAAAATACCTAAGAGTTGTTCACAAATACATACATCTAAATTTTCTTAAATTTCTTTAGCTTTATCCACTGGAAATGATCTTTAAGCCTCTAATAGTTTCATTCCTTCTATTACATTTTCTATTTTGTTGTTCAATATACTGAGTATCATGGGATCAATATAGTGAGTATTATGACTACTATCTTCTTGGGATTTATCTTGGTAAAAATTAATGGAATCAAAGGTTGATGTATTATCCTCAATAGTGCCATAAAATTCATTCACAAACCACCATTCTAATTCTCCCCATGATGAAAAACTTTGCAATGATAATAAATTAAAATTTTCATCTGCATAACTTACCAATGATTTTGCAAAGAACTCCATGATTTTGTTTTCTGCACAAATGTGGAAATTTTCAATAAAATCATAAAATGCTTTCAAGTGCCTGATTTTTTATTTGTCTCCCCTTCCATAAAACTGTGGAGGATGTACTTGCATGTTGAATAAACCAGTATGATTAAGGAATTATATTTTGAAATCTTCCCAATGATGTATTTCTGAATATGGGATCTCTTGTGGATATGTGTAATGGTACATATTGAATTCTTGAATTTGTTGCAACTAATTGATTTTTTCATCGGGTTCTTTTCAACAGAGTCGCCACCTCTTTGTAAGAGGAATAAAATTTATTTTTATTCTTCTAGGTCATTCCCCAATAGAGTTGCCAATCTGTTGGTTCCCAAAACCACAAATTGCTTAAACCCTAAAGAATTGCCAATTCTTATGACAAGGTCAAGTAAGGGATCTGGCCAAAAAACAAGAATGATCAATGTGATAAAATTGCTTTGCACTTTTGGCTCTACCACACCAAGGCGGGTGCACCTTTTCTTCTAACTCCCCTTTTCAAATAACTAATTCAATATCCTTGGGTAGATTTAATTATCAAAATTGAAAGATATTCCCAACTTGGCATATAAATTGGAAATAATCAAACAACTACTCTTCTTTCTATCTCTTTTTACTCTAAAAACTAACAACTCGTACTTGCTTGAAAAAAATAAAAACAAACTTGGATAATGTATGAAAATCTTTCCACTTAGTGAAATAATGCAAGACTTGTCCCTTATCTCAATTGGGCTATGGAGTCAACCTTCACCAAATCCTCACATGCAACCTTGCGAGATAGTTTGTTTCTCTCCCAAATGATTAATTGTTTAATCCTATCAATGCATATTTGTTAAGTACACCATATACAACTAGTTTAATTGAATTTAATTCCTATTCGGGAAACTAATTAAATAGAAATCAATAAGACAATAACTTCATTATAGCCTTATGATAATCAAGTGTATATGCAATACAAATAACATCTCCACACAAGTTTTAAAAACAATAATTGAAATCACAAATTCAATAATCACAAAGGACATAATTTGGTAAAAGATAACACTTGTAACACCATCTTGAAGGAAAAAGATCTTCTCATTTTATTGATTTCAAAAAACGGTACAATTGAGTTTTTTGTTTCAGTTGTGCCCAAAAACTAACCCATACTATCTTACGATCTTGGTTTCCCCTTTATAGAAAATAGGGGAAGCAACAAGCTTTATACCGTTCACATTCACACCTCTTCATATCCAAAACTAACCTAACAAATGAAACATAACAAAAAGATTACAATGAGAATTATTTAAATTCAAAGCCCTAATAAAATGATTAATCATTTTATTTTACAAACTATAGTCTCAGCCTTCAAATATTCCTTTCCTCTTTGTCTTGTTTTTCTCCTCTTGAAAAATTATCTTTATACTCAATATTCACTTTCATGTGAAGTATTCCCTTGAAAATAATTAATCTCATGCCATTTATCTATTAATTGAATCCACTTTTAGCGTATCATGTTTCCAAATTTTACCCTACTGATTTTAATTAGACATTTTGCTCCACATTTACTCTTTAACAAGTAGATTTTACTTTTATACAACTAAAAATATTGATAAATTATTTGGCTTCAAAACTGTAACACATTTATCTCGGTGGATCCCAACTGGTGCTAAAACATTAGAAATTTTTTATGAGAATGTTTTAAAATTTCTTTAATAATATGAGTCACTATTTCGCTACCATCAAAATACCAACTTTGTGAAATAATAGTATTATTGCTATTTCGCTATTCTTCTTATTTACTTCTTGTGAAATGGTGGTTTGCATCCAATAATCATTGCATTCATGAAGTTGCCATAAGTTGTTTCCCTACTATAAAATCTATTAGTTGTCACTCGCAAATATAGGCTACTTTAGACAAGTTTTTGACACCAAGAAGTGTTTAATGCCCTCTCAAAGAGTTTCCAACTCATAGGGAACCACACCCAAAACAATTTTAGACACCAAAACAACACTAGTTTTCCCTCAAGTGACCTCCAAAAATAGCCCAGATCATTTGGACATGAATTAGCATATGTTGATTTCCTCGGTTAAATCTAGTAAAAAAAATCTATTTTAATTTTTTTCTACCATTACCGTATGTGATTAATCTCTATTTCAAATCTTCAATTTCTTCAATGAATCCTTCTATGCTTCAGCAGATTTTAAACCATTTCATTTGCTTATATTTTGTAAACACCAAAACCTATAGAGAAATGAAGAATTTTAATTTCTCATTTCATCATTTTGGGGTAATTTTATTGCGAGAAAATCGGGAAACTTGGAGCTATGGAACTTGTAAAAGTTTATGATAATTAGAATAAAACATGGGTTTGGCCTCTTTTGAGCAACTTGTCAAATTAAGGTACTTCCTTTGTAAACAAACATGCCAGAGCCTACTATGAAAAGTATGATCTTTAAAATAATATATGCAATGGACTTCGAAGTTGATGAAGTCGAAATTGGAGACTCCTGTGACCATCTCAAGACTCAAGAAACCCTCAAATTTGGGAATTTTACTCATTTTTGAATTGCCAAATTTAGCTTAGGAGCCTTCAGGAAACAATTAAAAAAATATATCAGAACATCTGCAATCTTCATGAAATTACACATGAACATAGTCTCGTATACCAAGAAACTTTCCACTAA